>JAODLD010000113.1:11629420-11646722 GCA_026781065.1 Mormyrops boulengeri | reverse complement strand
GGCAGAAAATGAATTTCTACCAAAAACAGTGATGGATCAGGTTAGTGATGTCAGACTGCTATTATTTTGCACACAACCGTATGTGCCCAGGAATGGGCAGTAATAAGCATCATTATGCTTATTCCCTATGAAAATTGCAATATACCTCTTTATTGTGTCTACAACTGCAACTCTACCTTGTTTTTATTTGTTATATGATATATATATTTTTTTGTGAAACGGAAAAGAAAAATGTCCACTTTGACACCAGGAGCAAAAGTTTTCATTGTTGTAGCAACACATCTTCCAAGCTGCTGCCCCTATACAGGCGATTTGCATGTTGTCGAATGAGGAGAGATATCAATACCTGTAGAATAACCTATATGTGAACAATAGAATGGGTAAATTCTAATACGGTATATGTGTTTTTAAAGAATTTGTGGAAGAATCTGCAGGATGGGAACGCGATTTGGATATATGTGTGGTGCAAACTCATATGGGAAACCAACTAAATAATAAACATATGGAAACATAGCTAGACTATGTTAGGTAACATTTTACATTAACTGCATTTTCATATTGCATTTGTTATGCATTCATAAAACATTTAATGCACCTTCATAATGCACTTCATTATACACTAATAGAGATTCAAGATTCTTTATTTGACACATACACAGTTATACAAGTAGGGTGTGCAGTGAAATGTACCCTGACTCGGTCCTGAGGCTGTGCAATAAGGTTTCGCAAATTAAAGATAAATATAAAAAGTGTAAGACTAAAGGTAGTGAAAATATATCGAAAAAATATATATTCGGATAACAATTACAGGCAATTTCTGTACAATGTGCAACATTACAATTATAGGCAGTATCTGCACAATGTGCAAAATAATAGAATAGACTGTGTATTTGTGTTGTAAAGTGCAGTGTGCTAGCTGCTGTTGATGAAAATGGACCTACTTATGAACAGTTAAGAAGCTGTGGCGGCATGTCCTGGTTTAGGAGTTTTACAGCCTGAGGGTGGAAGCTCTTCCTGAGCCTCTCTGATTTTGCCAAATACTCCTGAAGCGTTTGCCTGATCTCAGTAGGTCGGGCAGGCAGTTAGTGGGGTGAGATGGCTCTTTGACAATCCTGGGTACAGCATCATTCATAAGTAGCATGTAAGTATACCTTAACATCCTAACCTATTGTAACAGGCTTAATTCATATTAGTACCAAACATTATATGATAACAGCAAATATTATAATTGGATAATCAGAATAGTTGTTATTAGTGTATATTAAAGCTGGTAAAGTATGTTAGATGTTCTATTAATGTATAATGAAGGTGCACTGAATGTTCTGCAAATACATTATAAAGGCATTATGAATGTGCAGTTAATGTAAAGGGTTACCCTTTATTCGGACTATCAGAGTCTGAATGTTGACTATAAGTCCAATCAATGTACCAGTTTGGCTACCATGTAAATAGGTGCATCCCTTCCCCCTCGTTCTCTCTGCTGTGTGGCTCTAACAAGTTACTTGTTACACACCTGTTACTTGTTTAATCTCACCTCTGGTTACAGCCCTTGTGTGGATCACCCCAGCTGCCTCTCGTCTGCTCCCTCGTCAGTGTATGTAATGCCTCCCTGTATCAAGCTCCCCAGTCCAGTCACTGATGTAGCTGCCTGCATGTGCTCCCCAGTCTGCCCTGTGCTCTTGGCTGATCCTTCCTACCCTGTTTTGACCCCTCACGGTCCGTTTCCTTTTACCCTGCCTGTTATTTCATTTAATAAAGCCCTCCTTTGGTTTTCCCCATGCCTGCCTTTACCTCCGTACTGGCCCATGACGTAACAATAGGAGAGGATACTTTGGGGAGAGGTCTTTATGGCGAAGTGTGTTCCAGTGCTGAAAATGTCACAGAACCACCTTCAAGGGGTGAACAAAACTATTGCATAAAAGTGAAAGTTTAAACAAGAAGTTAAAACAAGAACTGGGTTAAAAAAAACATTAGCATTGTGTGATTAATGCACTACAAATGTGTGTACTGTCAAATTCTGCAATAATGTGTCATAAATGGTTTCTTTCCATTTAGAAAAAATATAGGTTTATCGTATAGCTCTTAATGTGTATATTCACGCACACAAGGAGAAAAACAAAGCAATAGACACGGATAGGATCCATTAAAAGGCTAAGTGTGTCCTCTATCTACATTGATACACAGGAATGTGGCTAAGGGTTAATTAAACTGCTCACCTGTTCCTTGTGTGATATTTCATTGTCGTAGTCAACAGCACAAGAGGCAGCAGATCCAGTTATAGCCTGAAACTTTCATGGAAGCAATTTTATTATTTAGTCTTTTTTCATATGGTTAATATCTGATTTGTGGCCAAAAGGTTGAAGAGGTGGGGGGTTCAGGGTGTACTGTCTGAACAGAGTGAGATTAAACCGATTTACAGAGAGTGGGATCTTCAGGGTCAGGCTAACTAAATAAATACAGGTAACATCAAAGCGTCTAACGCAGTCTGATAATGAAATAAATGGTGTGGTGACCTTTTTAGTGTATTTGGTATGTGCAATGAGTATTGTCTTCTTTTTTAAAACACAAAACTCAGGATTTTTGTTGTGTACGTAAATGAAAAAATGCTCTTTGATTTCTGCTTTCACATTTTGTATGATCTTTTTTTCCCATAAAAATGGAAAGCCCTTCCCTGATGGGCAGCAAGATCTGGGCATCAGTGGATATTCAGACTGCCTGACATGCATGTTACAATAAATGATTTAATAATAAAACTGAACTGAGCATGGCTGACTCCTTCTGTCTCCACAATTTGCAGTTTTATTTCAAAGGCCCTGCTGCTGTGATATTGTCTTCATAACGCTGCTATGTAAAAAAGAATTTTTGTTACAGTTCTGCTTATTTCATCATCCCTAACATTGAAAACATTGTTCATATTTCAGTGAAGGTCAATTAAATGTACAATGCTTAGCACTCTACAGTCCTTCACAGTGAATAACATGATATAAACTGTAATTCATAATTACATGCCAGGTTTATAAGAAAACTGCAGTTGCACAAGTGTTCCGTTTACAAGTTCTGTAATTAGACATAATAAAAGGGGATGCTTTGTCTAAATGCCACATTAAAAAGAACAGTCTCTCTGTATTCATTTAGGTAGTATCAAAACCATAGATCATTAAGTTCATTTCTAGATTCATTATTTTCTAAACTGCAACGGGGGCATCAAAGGAGCAGATTCAGGAGAGGCAGCACTTTATAGGGGCCCCAAAGTCTAAGTTCAGGGGCCTGGTGGGCAAAATCTACTGGGACCCCCCCCCCACCACCACCCAGAATTTCTACATACAGAATGTGCCTACAAGCATCTACAAGTATCTCTCAGCCTGGTCATTGTCATGAAGGAAGCGTTTCTCATAAAACTATTTTGAAAAAAACTGTTAAAATAAACGTAAATATTTCTACAATTCTATTAATAAAAGAAATACATAGTTAGTATTTCAAGTCTCATTCCAGATGTAGCCTCTAAAATGGTGAGTAGTACATTAAAATCGATATTAAAACCGATACATTCGGCAGCTCGTTGCTGAATAACAATTGATTGCGGTTGTCCACTAGGAGGTGTAATGAGTACTTGAATATTGCAAATAGTTTTTTTTGGGTGATGGATAAGACAAATGCTAGTTGCTTTATTATGGTGAAACCACTAGCTTGTAGTAATAATTATTACTAATTTTGCCTTCCCAAATGGCAGTGTACTAAATAAAAATTAAAATATCAGGATTAAGTACATTTTAAATAAAAGGGAAACTAATTTTGAAATAGTGTTTTAGTACACAGATTAGAGATTTAAAAAACATGCATTTTGTTATTGCTTAAAGTAAATTGCCTTAAGGTGGCCCTCCAGAATTTGAACTATAGAATATGATCATATTTTGTGAATTAAAGAAACCATATTTGTGTAAGCTCACCACTCTGGCATTATTGCAAATGTCAGGAAAATATGTAGCGTATGTATTATCAGATACACACTCTATAATACAAAAATATGCATTATCAGATACACACACTGTAATACATAAGTTTGTATCATCAAATGCATACAGTATAATAACTAAGTATGTATTACCAGATACACGCACTATAATACATAAGTATCTATTATCAAATGCATACACTACAATACATAAGTATGTATTATCAGACACATACACTATAATACCAGGTATGTATTATCAGATAAGTAAAAAAGGTAAATAAGTAAAATCATACATTATTCATATGTTCACTGATCACTTCTGTTTTGATCTCAATCAAGGCCCTGCTCTCTCCAATGATACCATTATGAGGTAACTTTGGGTGGTGCTCCAAGTGAACGTCAGCCTTGGAAACACTTACAGTAAACTAATGTGCAGAAACTGAGCAGCATCAAAGTCTTCAGTATGTTCATGAATTAACAGAGAATTAACACGGAGACCAGTGCTGACAGTCTGTCACTTGCATTCTGAAATTCTGGCCAAGGATGAAAAGGCCTGCTTGGCCCATGGTGAACTACAGATTCAGGGCCACATCCTGCCACAGGGACCATCTTCAGTACAGAGATAACACAACAGTTACAGAGGAAACCAGACAAACTGCGTGTCGCCCTGTGCACTTAGGGCTTGATGCAGACGGATGATCCATAATCATCTACTGAGCCAACTGAAGGAGAACTGGGGTCAGCGTCACACTGGAAGTATGATTAAACATCAGTCATTCACATACACAGCGTTCCAACAGTGATAAATATTTCACTGCTTAGGCTACAAAGCCTTCGAAATAATGGCAGGTATAGATAGAGTATACATTTTTCAGAACAAGACACATAATATATATATTTTTTTAATTTCCTATGCTTTAAAAATGTAGTCAACATTTTATATGTATTTATTTTAAAAATGTAATATAGTGATACTTTATTTGTCATTTGCTCAAATAAGTGGGTTGGATTTAGAATTTAGAGTACTGAAAGAAAATATTTTTCAGGAGCAATATTTTTATACTTGGTTTAAACGGCAGCTGAAGAGGGGAATATGATTTCATTATGAGGTAGAAAGACGTAGTTGCATTACAACGATCTGAAATGTGCCTAGGAGAAATTCTGTCTCATATGTGACGACAGTGCCCTCTGGTGGTGATTAACTGAACCGCAACCTACAGGAGAAACTGCTTTGAGCCGCATTTGTTTTATCCCCCTCGTCCTTTTAGAGGCAATCATATTTAATTAGTTCCGACATACGCAATTTAAATTTTAAAGTTTAAAATTATACACATGTATACGTATAATTAAAACTAACAGAATAGCCACACTATTTACTCTGTTGTGCTTTAAAGTACACGAATCTAAGCGGGAACGTACATTCTTATAAATGCAGCAACAGTTACATATTCATGCCTTGTATTCCAAAGTGGGGTTTTGCGTGGTTTGTTAATTTAAATCCTGTCCGTGTGTGCTTGACCCGTGCCTTGTGCTTTCCAAGATAAGCTCCAAGTTCAACCCAACCCTGCATTCTTTGTTCATGTAAAAAGTAAACAAAAGTATACAAATTCAACACTTGCCCCATTTACAAAGGCTTTCTTTTTAGGGTGGCTTTTCTCATATAATTTTATATGCAGAAGTGTGAGATGTGCATAATAAATACACCTGGCACAAAACAAATCTGAACTGTTCGGTATTCCTCAGATCCTGGTTTCTCAGAGCTCCCTGTTCTACACAATAACTTGTTCATAAGAGGGTGTGTCCCGGAGCAGGTTTTCCAGTTCTTTCCTTAAGGTATGACTTATGTCACCTCAGCATTGGGAAATAACCAATTAAGAAGATCACGTGTGCGTGTGTGTGTCGCCATATAGCGCTATTGCCCCACACTTCCAAAGTAGGGATTCGGATCGCACCAATGCTGTGCGTGTGTGTGTGTATTTTGCAGGGTTTCCCTGTGTCGTACAAGATTCCTTCTCTAGTCCGCGGCTAAATCGTGGTGCTAAACTGCCAGTAATAAAGTGCAAATAACATTTTCTCTCAATTAATTTGTTTCCGGGCAAACTATTTCCGGCAACCTGTGCTATTAAGAAGGAACAGTTATCGTATGTTCTACCAAAAAAGATGCACGGTACATCAGTGTTTTTAACACAAAATACGTCTTACCCTTATCATTATCAACATTTCTTTGTATACATAAATTACACTGTAACATACTGCCACCTACTCCATTGGAATTCAAGAGAATTTGGCTTTATACAGTAAACACACATTGTATAATGGACGTAAAAAGATCAAAAACTGTCGAAATGACCCAGACATTAACCTGTTCTGTACTGTCTCCAGTACTCCGAAAGCTCTACTTTACTCGAACATTTTACATAATGTAACGTAACGTTTTCCACGAATAACTTTAAAACATATATATCCATTCACTGGAAATGCCCCCAAAGCCTTAGAGAGTGACGCAGCCCCCGGACCGGAAGCAGTCATCGTCCAATCGCTTCCTGCTTCCTGTGTTCACTCCAGTTTTCCGGTTTTCTTCACGGTGGATGAGTGGAGTGCTTTCCTTTCACATTCTGACATTTATGCGGTATTATGGCTGGGTCTGCCGACGGCGCCGCAGCAGAACCGCCTGGGTTAGAAACCCAGCGGAGGGAAGTCGAGGGCCTGGTCCAGAACCACCATCTCCGCGCCGGGGACAGCTGGTAAGACTGACTTGCCGCCCTCTGGCTGACACCCACCGATCAGCGACAATAACATAGCTGTCGGGCTAGCTGGCCATTCAGCTAGCCGACTAAACCTTGGCTGTTCACCCGGTCCCACCACCAGCGGTCCTGCCGGTCGCAGAGGTGCCCTACCAGGAATAGAGGTCTGCAGGACTTCCAGCCTCGATTCCTAACTCGACCGGTTCATTTGTCCTTCCCGATGAGTCCCTTCGCTCGGGTGCCTTTATTTACTGCGGTTTTGAGAGATTGTTGTCATGTCATGATCACACTGAGGCTGCATTGAATACGCAGAATTCCTGTTGTCTGACTCCTGCGCTGTTGGAGAGATTACAAGGTTTCGACGGGACTATTTGGGACGCGCCGCCCACAAACTGTCAGGCAGCCGGTAACCCTGTGCATGGGCGCTTTCTTAGCGCAGATGAAACTCGGGCTTTTCAGCCTCGGCTCGAACCTCTCGGGGTCCGTAGAGCAGTAACAGGGTGCGCAGCCACCTGTATTATCGTCGGTATCTAGTTAACTCAACGCGACATATATTGAAGGGGGACCCCTCGTGTCTGAGCCAGAAATTTTGCAACCCCGGTTCTTAAATCGTACCTAGTTATGCCATTCCTAATTCTGGTATGTTTTCATTTGTGGTCCCTAGTTTTAAATGGTTGAAAAACCCTGATTTTAAACCGACGCTCACTGGGTGGATCGCAAGTCTGTTGGCGAGTTAACTAATAACTTTAATGCAGGTCTGAGCCGAAGGGTCTGTTCGCAGTTTCGGTAGCTATCGTTTTTTAGACGCCTTAATTCTGTGTTAAATACACACAACCCGGATGATTGAGTTTATGTATACGTATGGCCAGATTTGCCCAAGTCTTTAAAATTTAAGCGCTGCGTTAATTTTTACTTTCAGTTTCGACTTAGATCTGTTCGTCTGTCCATTAACCTTTACGTCAACTTCTGACTCTATGTAACTCCAGTGCATTATATCTTAAGTAGTTGCACTGCCAGCAATCTTGTCAGTAAAACGTAAGTGAACTGGCATATTTAAGGTCGTGAACTGTTCCAGTTTTTAAGCGGACCTGCGCCCGAAACTTTTCAGCTTTTTGCTTTATAGGGTTCATTTCGTTTCAGGGGTTCAGAATTTTTTGATGAACGCTTTGGGCAAAAGCTTCTTGTGGTCTTTTTTCGGTCTTTTTATGTATACGTCCGTTTTCTGGATGTTTCCCGTGATATATTTTAACAGTTGGTTCACTAATTTAGCAAATTACATCTAATATAATTGTATGAGTGTTTTAACAGGTTCTGGTATTGTAAGGTACCTCTTTTATTATGGATAAATAAATGTATTATATTACCATACTCACTAGGGTAGTGTGTGCTTCTGTGGATTAGTCCATGTTGGATGGAGTACTTAATGACAGGGAGAAAATTAGTGACTCCCCTCCCTGCAAAAGTTTTCTTAAGAATCTACACAGAACTTATAGATTCTTATGGACCATCAAGGATTCAGCCTGGTTTCCAGAAGGTTCTGCTTAGTTACGGTACAGCATGATTCTTGTTCTCTGGCTTTGTTACATGATCTTGGATGTGTCACCAGCAGTCTGAGATCTGACAGAAGGAGCTTAGGAATGTCAGGATGAAGATGTGTGTAATGAGGGTGGAGAGCTGGTCTCTAATGAAGAGTTTAGAAGAACTGGGGTGGGGGGCAGAAGTGGGATGTAGAGTACCAGACAGGACAGTTCTTTAAAGGACTGTGTAACAGCAGCAACTTTGCCACTGGAATGAAAGACAATGGGGGGAGATGAAAGGTAAGAGGAACAAACAATCTGAAAGTCTGTCTCGACCGTATTTCAGGTACCTGCTGGACAAACGATGGTATGAGCTGTGGAAGGAGTATGTTGAGACAGGGGACCAAAACTCCTCCTCCTTTCCTGGGCAGATTGACAACACAGAACTCTTCGAGGGTGAGTTCAACTGAACTGCGTGTCATCTCATGAGAGGCAGGTGGGGAAAAGGCTCATGTGTTCAAAGGAAGCACAGGCAAGCGATAAGTCAGAGAAACTGTGAAAGTGTTATATGAGTTTTTGTAATAAATAGTCAGAAGGTCAGTAAGGAAGGAAGGCTTATCCAAAAAGAGTTTCTTAATTTTAGATGGATGGTTGATAGTGGATTTGCTTTGTTCCATTAGTCAAACTGGTCAAATATATTTGCACTAAACTTCTCATTTGATCTTAGGTCTCAGTATTTCAGTGTTCAGTAAACCTGAAATATTGCAGTGTGGCCTTTCAAGGAATTGTATAATTGAAATGGCAAGAAAGGCTACCACCTCTGGCTCTGTATGTGTGGAGTTTACATGATCTCCCATGTTCACGTTAGTTTCCGTTGCGTACTGCACTCCAAAAACTTGTGGTTAGGTAAGCTGGGAGCTGTAAATCGTCTGTGACATGTAGTTGCGAGTGGGAATGTGTGCCGTGTGATGTACTGGCATCTGTTTCAGGGTCTCCCCTGCATCATGCTTTGTTCTTCATGGGATAATCTCCAAGCTCACTACTGGATAAGTGGTTATGTAAAATAAATGGGTATATGTCTTGGGATGCATGCTATCTCTGCTCTCGTTTATCAAAGGTATGAATGAATGGTTCTGGCTATTGCATATCAACAACTGCATCATAATGCTCAGTGATTTTTGACAATATATGCTTTAATATGAAGGATGATAACAGGCTGTTATATATTTTTAATCCTTCTGGATACAGATCTGGAGTCCTACCATTTGAGGGATGGGCTCGTGGAGAATGAGGATTTTGTGTTGATCCCGGCAGAGGCTTGGCATAAGCTTCTGAGTTGGTATGGCAGGGTGGTTGATCAGCCCCCCCTTGAACGCAAGGTAGGTTCCTGTTGCCACCATTCGTCCTTGTCAGATCTCACATAAAGCAAGGGAAAGTTCAGCTGAATGGTGGTAGCTGTGTCATAGGTTGTGTATCGCCTTAATCTTGTATCTGTTCAGCATGTATACATCTGAATTCATGAAAAGTCAGTAAATGCATCATACGCACAGTGGGATGTAAATCTGACCTTTTTCTTTAATGTGTCAGGTGGTGGACTTGCCCAGCACCGTCAAAGTGGAGGTGTACCCAGTAGAGATTTTCTTGTGTCTTCATAGTGATATGGAGAATGTTCTCACTGAGAAATTCAGCCGTGCAGACTCTATATGTAAGCCCTCTTTGTTCCAGAGTTCCTGACTGTCAAACTTGACATCTTTACAATACATTCTGTGACATGTGCTGTAGAAGACAATGTAGCATCTTGATGAGTATCTTCGTGTTTGTATTCATTTTCGTGCTGGCATGTCTGTCGAATGTGGTTCCATGGTATTTCCCCTCCCGGTCCTTTAACAGTTGTGATTCAGAAGGCCATGTGGAGGCTGTTTGAGGTACCAGAGACTGCGGAGACCAGGCTGTGGATGAAAAGCTCTGACACAACCTGTGAGAGACTGCGCAATGTTCACATCAGCGTGCTTGAGTCTTGCCTGAGCTCTGGCATGGTACGTCCCTCCTTCCTCTCTCTGTGCAAACCAGGGCTCTGTCGCATGTTGGCCTTGCCTCCTCCTCCTTCTCCTTCCTGAAGGTCTCCTGTTGTGTTGCAGACAGTTATCATGGAGATGAGGAACACGGATGGTACCTGGCCCAGCTCCAGACCTCAAATTATGTGAGTGACGTACTGCGAGTTTCGCTGGTTTGGTAGCCACAGCAAGGATCTTCAGTTTGAACATCTATTATAATAATGTATTTGCTTCTCAGTGCTTCTGAATTATGGCCTCGTAAAGTTAATTAGATCTTACCAATGAAAAGCTTCAATAGAGTTTTTAAAAGGCGATGGTACAATTGAAATGTGTCATAGCCCTGAAGACTGGTTCAACAAAAATAAAAATTATACTGTCAATAAGTGTTAAAGATTATTAGGGGACTTAATGTGTTGCTTTAAGGCCTCCTTTTGAAACTTTTATGGGCGTTCAGAAGTGTGTCAGCTCACCATTAGTCACTACAGATAAATTATTATGTACTCCATCACACATCAATTGCTACTGGCTACCTCTTAGGCTTCTAATGATGTCTTAAAACAAGGCTGTTAATGATTAAGCAGGTGGCTATTCATGAAAACCCTGTGATGTATTGCTGTGTCACAATATGAAGACGTCAGGTGTAAGATCTCAACTTAAGAAAGTATCTTCACAGTGGTCAACATCATAGCACTGCTGCCGTAGCTTAAGTAAAGAACCAGGTGAAAAATACTTATTAACTCCCTGCTGTGTGTGTGTGTGTGTGTGTGTGTGTGTGTGTGTGTGTGTGTGTGTGTGTGGGGAATATGGATACCCCTATGTTGGAACAAATAATACAAACATATCAATAGCAAGGATATCATAAGGAGTAGGGCCACCCTTTGACCTTCAGACTATTTGAATAGCTTAAGTCCTTCTTGGAATGCCGTCTTACAGTTCTTTGAGACATGAGGGAACTAAAAATGTAAGTTGGGCTCTAGATCTACCCATAAATGGAACTGACACAGTAAATTATTTTGATTTTTTTTTTTTTTTTGACTGGAGCTTCAATAGACCGACCTCTTATAGTTGACACATACTGCTAATGTTTATTCACCCTAATACGGCTCACCTTTGTTGGGCTGCTTGAATAGTGTAGCTTGTTCACCTCCTATGGCTGTGGGTATAATCAGTATGTGTTTGTGTGTAATAACGAAAATATATGCTATATAGACAGATAGATCCCATCCATGTTGCCTTAGACACCAGGATAAGCTTTTGCAAGATGGATGGATGCATAGATATACTTACGCTAAATAGCTCTTCTTTTTTCTTTGTATTTTCTACTGAACTGAAATGCAGTGTGACAGTAGCTATAGTCTCACAGTGATAGTTGAGTAATTTAAAGCAGTTACTGTGCTAATTGTGGATGTGTTACCTTGTACCGTGTCTCCAGGAGGAACTCTATGGACGAGCAGGACTCGTACCACGGCCAGCCAGGAGTGTGTGGCCTCACGAACTTGGGAAACACATGCTTCATGAATTCTGCCCTTCAGGTAGGCTGCTGCTGCTTCTGCTACTGACGTTTCTGTTTTTATGTCCTTGTTTATTTAGTGGATTTTCATGCCTGGCAGCTTCGCTGCGTGACAGGCTAAGTTAGCTTTCACCCGGCTTATTTTAAGCAAGCTAGTGAATGTGATGGCTTTTCAGCATTAGGGCAGCTGTCTGGACGGTTGGTGTTTTTAGCAGTGTACCTCCCCCTCCCCCCCTCATCTTCTCCTTTCCAGTGTCTCAGCAACACCCCTCCCCTGACGGAGTACTTCTTACGCAATGGCTACCTGGAGGAGCTGAACTTCACCAACCCGCTGGGTATGAAAGGCGAGATCGCCGAGGCCTATGCTGACGTCATCAAGCAGATGTGGTCCGGCCGCCATTACTCTGTGGTGCCTCGTATCTTCAAGGTAGGCCGCTGTAGAGGCCCCAAGGTACGCCGCTCTCTTTCAGTAGAGGCCCCGATCCTCTAATATGGCTGTTCATGTGCAGACCAAGGTGGGCCACTTTGCCTCCCAGTTCCTGGGCTATCAGCAACACGATTCCCAGGAGCTGCTCTCCTTCCTGCTCGATGGCTTGCACGAGGACCTCAACCGTGTCAAGAACAAGGAGTATATAGAGTTACGGGATGCTGATGGTAGACCTGACCAGGTTTGTGCCTTTTGATCTATAAGGAACCGTCTGAGTGAACAGTCGTCTATGCACACTTAAGTACATAAACTGGGATTCATATATTGTAAGGCGATTGGGTCAAGTTTCATCTTTTGTGTCTGATATTTGTCGTAATCCCTGTCAAGATGCATGTGTAGACCTGCTCTGGGTTCATACAGTATTATAACAACCTCTCCTTTGTGTATGTTTGTGTTTGCTCTCTATACTTTAGATATTTTGCATTTTTGTAAAGTTATGACTTGTCCCTAAATTTAAGAGTAGGGAGAGTGTAACTCTGTTGGATTCTGACCGCCTAGCATGTCATGTGACAGGCTGTGGCTGAGGAGGCTTGGCGTAACCACCGGCGACGGAACGACTCTGTGATTGTGGACATTTTTCATGGATTGTTCAAGTCCACCCTTGTCTGCCCCGAATGCCACAAAGTGTCTGTCACCTTTGACCCCTTCTGTTACCTGAGTGTGCCCTTGCCTGTCAGCAAGGAGAGAGTGATGGAAGTATTTTTTGTCTCTCTTGACCCAGCAGCCAAACCCATACAGGTAAACCACCCCCCTGCAGTGAAATGATCCTGCCAATATCTCCATACTTGGTGGACTGAAATTGTTTTTGTTTGACATGTATTTTTCTTCTTCTCCTTAACTAGTATCGCTTGGTTGTACCCAAAGCAGGCAAAGTGTCAGATCTATGTTTGGCTCTGTCCCAACTGACCAATGTGCCAGCTGGTCAGGTGAGCTGAAGCTCAGGGTCTCTTAAACCCTGATAATTCAAGCATTTTTGCATGGCTGTCATCAGGAGCAACCGTAAAGTAAATCAGAGGGTGTTTTTGTGCGCTTCTTGAACAATCCTACTTATGAATAGTGTGATAACTAATTATTGAAATTCTGTTTGGTGTGAATGTTTGCCCTGGGCTAGCTGACCTTGGTTTTCATTACTGCACAGATGATCGTGGCTGATGTGTTCAACCATCGCTTCTATAAGATCTACCAGGCTGATGAATCCCTTAGCTGTATCCTGGATCGGGACGACATCTTTGTGTGAGTGTGAATCATGATTGGCTGTATTTGGCACACGCTACAGCCAGTGAAATGCCTCCCATGGCCGTCCAGACACGTAGTAAATGCCCTTGTGTTCCCTTGCGGCAGCTATGAGCTGAGCAGGGGCTCCATTGAGGAGGATGGAGACGAGGTGGTGTTGGCACTCTACCTACGAGAGCGCTCACACTACCGTGACTATGGCTCTGGCAACAGCAACTACGGCACGTCGCTGTTCGGCCATCCGCTGCTCATCTCCACGCCGCGCAGCCTCTGCTCTCAGGAGGCCCTCTACCACCACTTCCTTCAGCGTTTGGCGTGAGTTGATTTATGTGTTCAGTTATATTCTGGCCTGTACTGATCCCTCTTTTTAATTCAGTTTCGATTGGCTGGTCGAGTTGCTGACTTGTTTATTTAGCACAGATAGGTAGACCTCCTTGTTCTTTGGAGTTAGTTGAAGTGTCTGTCTCTCTCTCTCAGACGTTATGTTCGTCAGCCGGACCCATCAGAAGAGGTGGACGAAGAGGAGGAGGCAGATGATGATGATGATGATGATGAGGAAGAAGAGCTGTATAAGACTCAGACCAACGGCGTGAGCGATGGTAATGTTACCCCCATTACTCTGAATACACAGTTATCCTGAGGAACCTTGTGAAGTGCATTGTAAGTTGGATCAGTCTCTCCTCTCCTCTTCTGTTTTCTCTTTTGTCTTCTCTTCTTTTCTGTTCTCTTCTCACTTTTCTTTGTGGAGGAACAGATTTATTTTTTGCTGTCAGCTCCCAATAGAGTCAGTCTTTGGAGCATTTTGTTAAAAATTAGTCACTTATGGATATCACTCTTCCTTCTGTCTCTGGATCTAGATGATGACGAAGAAGAGAGTGACAAGCCAGGGCCCTCCAAGAGAGAAGGGGACGGCCAAGCCGAATGCTCAGAGTCTGAGGTCAACCATGCAAACAACATTACGGGACAAGAGGACACCGCTGTGGCCAACAGCAGAAGGCAAAAGGGCCATGTTGCAGAGGATGGGGTGTCTGCTGGAGCCGCTGTCTCAAAGGAGTTACCAGATGCTTCTGGCAGGCAGCAGCCCTCTGAGGAAGATGAGGATGACGAAGAGGAGGAGGAAGTAGATAAGGATGAAGCCACACCCCCCAGCCCTCAGTCCAGTGAGCGCCAACCGAAGAGAAAGTGCTGTCCCGCTAAACGCAGCAAGTCGCTGTTCTCCATCCAGGCGGTGAACTCCAACGGCACCACAGAGAGGGGTTTGGGTGACGGCGGCAGCACCTTCTCTTTCAGCTGTGAGTCCCGGGCTCGGCCCCCCTCCGCGCACCGCCGCCTCAGCCAGGGGCTCAACTCCAAGGATTTCGCCTACTAGCCCACTGGGCTAATTCAATAAAAAAATGTACTAACCCAGATAAATTTTCACTAGCCCACACTGCACAATGTCATTTTCAAGCATAAAGAGCAGTCGAAGGCCATCACGTCATACAATAATAAATGACCCTGTACAGTTATTTTCAGTGTATCATTTGTTAGTTTCTGTAAACAATTTCATATTTTGCGCATTCCATGGTAACATGGTCGGTATATAGCCAAGTCATCCAGCTGTCCACAAATGTTCTGATTTCTGAATCCTGGTATGTTTTTTTAAGGGTATATTAGGACCCTTTGACAATGCACTTAATCTAGTTTTTTCCAGCTAATTTGCCAGCGTCACTGGAGAATTTGGACTGTCAAAAAAAAAAAAAAAAAATCCAGTTAATCACATATACAGTCATGTTGACCATCCAAAAAAGATTATTCTATATAGTCAGTGTAGAAATTTATTTTCAAACAGAAGTATCAAAATTGATTTTTTTTTTTTTTTTTGTGAATTCTGGGAGTCTGCGCGGCATCATGAGTACAGCTCTTATCCTTTACAACCAAGAAGGCAAGAAGGAAAGTCTATTAAAATATGTGCTCATGCTGTTCTTTCCTTTGGACTATCAGAATTAAAACATGCAATTTAAAACTTATGACTTTAAAATTAACACTAATGCGATAACTTTGACAGGTTGTATTCAACCTTCATCTTAATTACCCCCCTCAGGCCAATGGGCGAGCTTCATTTCCAGCCCTGACCTCAGCACTAGTGATCTTGCCGTTGTCCTTCTAGGTTGCCCCTAAACTCTGGACACATGCGCTCATTAAGCTCATATTAACTTTAGCCTGTTGTACTTTTTAACACAAACATAACTTAACAAATATAACAAATATGACTTAAAAGCACACAGTAAACCTGTGGCTCGCAGCCCAAGTCCTGAAGCCCCCATATATATTGTATGGCAAGCAGCTTATATATTAATAGGCCTTGTTGGCTACTGTAAAGTATTCACCTGCATATGAGTTTGCTTTTTTTTGTCAGATACACCCTAGTATTGCTAGCAAGTTTGACAGTTTTCAGTAAATCTATTAAAAAGTAAACATTGTTATACAAAAGGTAACTGCAGATGTATCCATTCCCCAAGTAGAATAAGACAATAAGTTTTATAAAGAAAGCTTTGTCATGTGACATTTGTGAATTTTAGTGTTTTATATATTGCCAGAAATAATTTTGTTTTTTTTGTTTTTGTTATTCAAGGTCAGCAGCAAACCTGACTAAATTCTGCAAACCTTATTTTAGAGTGCTCCTTTCTTCACCATCTTCATAAATCTTCTGCATGGGTGGTTTTTCTAAGAATGCGTCCCCGAGCATGTGACAAGGTCTTAGCCAATGCTCTGCTGTCTGTCTGCAGCTCAGCCCTATGTTGCCATTGACTGGGACCCTGACATGAAGAAGAAGCACTACAATGAGAACGAGGCTGAGGTATGGGAGGGGCTGAGGCTTGCTCAGCTCTGGTGTGCATGATGATGCCTGTGTGTGTCGCTGCCATTGTGTCATGTCGCACCCGCAGAAATACATGAAGGACAGGAGTATGGAGATCCCTCACCAGCAGGCCAGGGTGGATCTGCAGCAGTGCATCGAGCTCTTCACCACAGTGGAGACACTGGAGGAAGAGAATCCCTGGTACTGCTGGTTTCTAAACCCTCCTCAGTGTCGGAGAGAAAACATTTAAAACTTAAATAAGGGCCTTTTCATAAAACCTCTATCTTTGAAGGCCCTAACCCAATAGAATTTGACCCTGCAAAACTTTAGGTATAAACACATGGTAAAAACAAGAGTGTGTTGTAGGTACTGCCCATTATGCAAGAAGCATCAGCTGGCAACAAAGAAATTGGACCTGTGGTCCCTCCCAGAAGTCCTCATCATCCACCTGAAGCGCTTCTCTTACACCAAGTATTCCCGTGAGAAGCTGGATACAATAGTTGATTTCCCCCTAAGGTATGCCGCATGCAGTCCGCCTGTCACTGCTCCCCTAAGGCATGCCGCATGCAGTCCGCCTGTCACTGCTCCCCTAAGGCATGCCGCATGCAGTCCGCCTGTCACTGCCCCCCCAAAGGTATGCCGCATGCAGTCCGCCTGTCACTGCTCCCCTAAGGTCTGACGCATGCAGTCCGCCTGTCACTGCTCCCCTAAGGTCTGCCGCACGCAGTCTGCTTGTCACTGCTCCCCTAAAGTCTGCCACATGCAGTCCGCCTGTCACTGCTCCCCTAAGGTCTGCTGTATGCAGTCCGCCTGTCACTGCTCCCCAAAGGTATGACGCATGCAGTCCGCCTGTCACTGCTCCCCTAAGGTCTGCCGCACGCAGTCCGCTTGTCACTGCTCCCCTAAAGTCTGCCACATGCAGTCCGCCTGTCACTGCTCCCCTAAGGTCTGCTGTATGCAGTC
>JAODLD010000113.1:11591849-11627045 GCA_026781065.1 Mormyrops boulengeri | reverse complement strand
GTCTATTTGGGCCGACATGTGCGCATGTACGGCGAGGCTTTGGTAGGATAGTGGTCATTATATGATTGCGCCGGTGACCCTTGTACCCTCAAACCCCCCTCCCTGCACTCTGCCCCCCCCCCACTCCCCCACCCTAAGACCAATGCTGCCTACCTCTTGTTCTACCAACGACAAGACAAGATCCGCCAGCCCATCCTGCCTGCTCCCTCGGATAGCTGCTCCTCATCTCCACCGGGTACCAGTGCCGCCACCTCCCCCTTCCGTGACAAAGTGGACGGCGCCAGTTCCTCTGTCAATATGGAGACAGACTAAAGCAGCATTCTCCATCCTTAATTCCTTTTTTTTTCTTGTACGTAGGAGGGGCAGCTATTCTTGTTTATTTTTGTTTGTTATTGCTTTGTATGTGTCCTATTCAAAGAAAAAAACTTGAACCTACTGCCTCCTCTTGGCATTAGAGATGGGGCAGAATTCTCAGGCTGGTGCACAAGTGAGAGGTACTGGAGAGTGATGCCCCGCTAGCTCTTGGGTCTGATAAATGGATAACTGCAAATTGTTGGAGCCAAAATACCATTAGTGGATTCGTCCTAGGTGGTTTCCTTACCTATATTAACCAGGTTTAGGCCAGGGAAAAACTTCTAAAAGCAAGGAACCAGGTTCTCATGGGTAAAACAGTATGACTATTATAAGTAGCTGTCTGGCTTTAGACTCAAATAAAAATACCAGATGCAGAAGAATCATACTAGAATCATATAGTTGAAGCAGATTCCACACATGTTGTTAGAAGATACTGAATCCACATGCTCCTTTCTGGAGGTTTGGGGCAGTTTTGTAGTGATCAGTGATTCTTTCCAATAGCCAGTCGTAAGTAGCTATGCACTCAGTGTAGTTCTTGTCTGAGAGGAGGAACTCTGAATGTTATGTGTGTTGTCTAGCTACAAGCATCCTGCCACATTGCTGTCCATGCATTTTGCTGGTGACTTATAGTTTTACTGAAAGATTTTGTTTGATAATCGAAACAGTTTTACATTTTAACTTTCTTTAATCAACGTATTCCAGTAAATGGGCAGTTTTAATGCACAGATATTCAGGGTGAAATCAAGGCAGAAAAGCATCCTGTGAAACTGCAAAAAGACAGTGGACATCCTGTGTTGAGCTTGGATTGCATTTCACCCCTTTCCACTTCATATCAGGGACTGCATGAACGGGAATATAATGTAGAAGCTGCAATATGATCACTATGGACTTTAGAAACAAGTCAGACACCATAGTGTTAGAACAGTCATTTTACGTTTAAAGCAGATGGTGAGCTATTGGCTTGGTATCAGTTATGTGGTGATCAGTTATTTATTTTTCTTAATGAATTATGTTCATAGCAGGAATTTCTTGTATTTGATAGGCAGCACATGCTTGTTTCTGGGAAATGGCATTTGAGTGCTTTTAGAAAAACCTTCCATTACTTATGATGATCAGCTTTTTCCTTTTATGATGACGAGAAAGGATCTTTGTTATGGAATATAACAAGAAACATATTTTTCAAATCCATAAAGAGTTTGTATTTTTATTGTTAAGGAAAGTAATTAGAATTTAGATGCAAAGATCTTTCTTAATTAGTCTTAGTACTGAGAGATTTATCGGAGATGTGCTTTCTGAATACATTCTTGACTGATTTTTCAAAAGCAATTGTACAGTATTTTTATATTCTAATTACTCGTTTTATCATTGGTCATCTGACATAGATGAGCAGGGGGTGGGTATTTTTTCCATTTTATCTCCTTGTTAATAATAGATGGAATATTTTATTGTATATCTACCTTTTGATATCAATAAATGAAATGTAATGGTTTTACACTGTCCGTACTACCATGGCTTACAGCCTGTGGATCCCACCTGTAAAGTCCTCGTCTTTTCCATACTGAGAGTGGATGTGCGTGTGGTCTGGCATTGCGCTTGCCTCCACAGAGCTATCGGGGGCTGGTGACACACGGCCCACGCTCAGCTCACCAGCAGTAACGAGAAGAGTTTCTTTGGCATGCACATGTTCCTGAGAGTGGACTGGTCCTCTCACATCATAATGTATTGTTATATTCCCATACAGAAGAGTTTGAATATTTTTCCCTGTACTTTTAGTCTGGTTACATTTTCCATAAACCTGTTAACAAAAAAGCAGATGTTCCTATTTTCCCATTTCCATGTAGCCCTCATAACCATAATGATTCAGCATTTTGTCATGTCTGCTTAAAATGCATCACCTGCTACAGTTCATTAAAAACACCTGGGGGGGCAGATGTGTATCCTGTGGACAGAGCTATCCCAGAGATGACATTAGTCTCCCAGAGAGATGTTGGTCGTTACAGAGTGACACTCTACTCGTGTTTAGGGTATCTTCCATGGCAGCTGTGCCCAGTGTCTGTCTCTGTCATGGGGTGCTGCAGTGCTATCCCTGCTTTTCAAGTGAGATTTTTATCCACTCATTTCTTTAACTATGTCCTCCAGCAATAAATCTCAACGTGGTTTGGATTCAATAGAATCATGTGATACGTTAAAATTAGGGATAGAAACTGTCAGGCTTGTTCCTGGATTAACTAGATCGAGAAAAGCTGCAGTCTGTTCCATTGATGTGGCACATTTATGACAATATTAACTTAATCTTGAATGCCAGTTGTGACAGAGACTGATGTTAGCCGTTGTTGTGGGTCCAAACGAAATGTCAGCGCTGCTCTGACCTTTAACTTTCATTGTTTCTATATTGCTTGTTTCATCTAATGACTCCCACTCCTGTTACATGTTTGCACGTATGGCCACTGATGTCAGCACATGCGGGGAAGGGCTTTTATAACGTGTAAAGCTTTTATACAGGCAGTAAATTCAGATCAGGTGTTCATTTTCAAAATGGGTATTCTGCACCCATGTCTTCCTTTATGCATACAACAGATGATTTATGCTGCTCATAGTTGTTACGGAACATGGATTTGACATTTAAATGAAACAAATCTCCAACATAAGCTTACTTATCCTTGACTCATAAATGCATCTATACAGCCATTTCCATTGTGTTCTTCAGGGATTGGATAATTGGCACGAATTTGGATAATGTATATCACAATGAAATGGGTTAAACATTACATTACTGTACCTTAATGAGAATAGGCTGTTTAAATGTGATTTACAGTGATGAAATATACACAGTGATATGGCAGAGAATGAGGTGAGACTAGTGTTAAATTTCTTGCTCCAAATTGAAACCACCCAGGTTCAGATCCTGTGACACTTTTACTTGGAAATGTGATTAAAGACTTATACAAAATACATGATCAGATCTATAACAAAAACATGCAGCAGGTATTTTTTCTTGTTGAATATTAAAACCAGGCAACAGTGATGTTTCCCCTTATGAAAACCCATGATTAATATTTTGTAAGTTAATCATCATGTGCCAATAACTTGACATTTTGTACCTACCTATACCTGTATATGCTCATAGATCTGTATGTATATATAGACATATTGGATCAAGAATTTGCTGTGTTATTTTGCAGTTAAATTTATTGTATAGAATTTTTTGCATGCTGTAAAAGTGTAAATAAAAGGCTATTTAAAAATTTTTGTTTATGTTGTTAATTATTCATCTATGAAATGCAATCACATAAGATTGCTCAACTGATTCTTTCACCTATGTTGGTAACAAAATATTCTTACCAAATGAAAAAAAATCCTCACTGCATCCACATTCTCGCTACTTCAATTCAACCACAGTTGACTGGGCTTTATACCATTATAATACCCCTGTCAACAGCTTGGAAACCAGCTGCCTGCTTTATCAAATTTTAAGCATTTTTCCCCTCAGGGGCACAACTACATTACCATAGGTCAATTTCATTTTGTAAATAGTTTCTACTGAAGTGTATTTTCAGTATTTTTCAAATTCAACAAATTCATTGCAGTCTTCGACAAGCAATATCAAATCTTTCCTTTCATATCATAAAGGAATATGTAGTTGTCCATTTTTAGTTTACACATATTCCTGTATGGCTCTTCACTTATATCTCGAGTCCAGTATGTTTGTTACACACAGGCATTGAACCACACACTTCCACTAAATGCCTTGAATACATTTAGGTCACTTTCTTAGCTATCAGTAGTGTAACGCAAACTTGATTCAGTCCTTAAGAACTGTAACTAGCCTTCAAGCAAAAGTACTTTCCATTCCTGCTGATATTTATTGAGGGTACTTGCGTCAAATATCCTGTTTTTTACTGATGTATTTTTAACAACACATGATACACAACAGCTCAAAACACTCTCCGTACTGTGATTTAATGTTAACGGGAACTATAATTTCTGGTATAATCACCTACAAAACCCTAATTTGAGAAGATGGTCTAATCCACTTCTTGGGGAAAGGCAAGCAATACATTCTTAAAATTTTACTTAATAGGAAATTTGTATTGTAATGACCCTTTTCATGTGGATCATCAATTTCATTGATGAGGAAACGTTCATTCTTGCAACCTTCTTTAAAAATACAGTCAAAACATAGTGCTTTTTAGTTCATGACTGAACATGCCACCAAAAGTCAAGTCCCGACATATGAGCTCCTCCTCCACGTTCTCCAAGGCCCAGTGATGATTAACAATCTCCAGTGCCTCCCATTCACTCTGAAAGCAAAGACGTATACCCATCTCCTCAGACATTAAGGATGAATACAAAATATACAAAAATGTACATTACACGAATAATGTCCCATCCAGAGTATACCCCAGGTCTCTGGTCCTATGTGATCTGGGATAGGTTCCAGGCCCCCCCGGTGACCCTCATCAGGATAATCGATTGGAGGACGGAGGAAATGTACAACTGCAATAATTTCTTCAAGCTAAAGACAAAGTAAGTTTTCATACTAAACAGTCGACTCTTTAAAATTAGATCCTTTTATGCTGTGAAAACGTACCTTAAAGGCCTTGTTGGGATCAGGAGGTACAGGCATTGCAGCTCCAGTCATGTGGTCCTGCATGATGGATGACTGATCGGCTGCTAGATGGGATGGCCATATCATGTCTTATAAACATCCTCTGAGAACTGGACACCCATTACACACATGTACAAGGCTTAAATACAGCATAACTATACCGATATCCTGTCCTCAATTCCAAGAGCTAAATTAAGCACTGATCTGAATTATGCAATTATTTAATTAACCAAAGTCTGATCCACAGGAGTATGTTATTATGATCTGACTTACCATTGTTATGCCCTAAGAGGAGGTTGTACATGCTGCGGAGGCCAAAAACGTTGAGGAAATACCAAGAAGCCGAACTCACCCTGTGAAAAATGACAGCAAAGAAGAAAAAAAAAAAATATCAGAAGGAGCCATTATACTTCGTAACAGAAACTATATTTTAGAGTGTAACAGGAACTACACCTAAATATTACCTCGATGCAATATGTGCAAGATATGGAAATGTCAGGTGTTTACAAGAACTGGCAAATACTGTACCAGGAAGCATCAAGAGACAGAAGTTCTATTCCACGCTGAAGCATGGGTTTGAATCTCAAAGTCAATGGGAAAGGAACCTTAGCTGGGGGGAAATATTACATTCACGTGCTTATTAGAGGCAACTTACATTTATTTTTATTTTTTTTTACATACAAATACATACAGAGCTGGGTATTTCATTGGAATATTTCAGGTTAAAGTACCTAGCTCAAGGGTATAACAGTAGAACCCAAGTGAGACCCTAAATGAACGATCTTCAGGTTAAGTCACTATCCTCAACCAATGTGTAAGCCAAAATCTGAGGCCAATGCTACTCTTACTGTAAACAAATAACATTTACAATAACTTGCTACAAACACAATTTAATCTGTAGCTTACTGGTAACAAAGCCAGAAAATGCCCAGTTAATCCATCCACCAATCAAAATCATAGGTAGCACGTTAGTGAGATTTCCTTTCATCATGTCTGTCACCATACTGGTATCTAAGGGGAAGAAAGGTAGTAAAGTACACATAAATGTAATTTAAAAATAGAACAAGTACTCAGATGAACTAATCTTTCTTTATAAATAGTGTTTCTTCATGCCACGTACCTGTCATTGGGTTTTTTGGAATTACCTTCCGCTTAACTTTTTTGAAGAACCCACTTTCTGCATTGTTAAAGTAGTGTTTCCGCATAGCAAAAGCCTAAAATGGGGACATTTAAACATTTGAATTTGGCAATGTGTATGTACACTACCGTTTAAAAGTTTGGGGTCACTTAGAAATTTCTTTGTTTTCCATGAAAACATACATGAAATAAGTTTGAATAGGAAATACAGCTAAATAAACCATTTGTAGCAATTACAGCCTTGTAGACATTGGGCATTGTAGATCTCAGTTTGTTGAGGTAATCTGATGAGATTTCACCCCATGCTTCCTGAAGCATCTCCCACAAGTTGGGTTGGCTTGATGGGCACTTCTTACGTACCATTCGGTCAAGCTGCTCCCATAATAGCTCAGTAGAGCTGAGACACGGTGACTATGTAGCATAGTTTGATGCTCTGTTTCGGTCGTTGTCCTGTTGTAGGATGAAATTGGCTTTGCAAAATGGAGTGATAGCCTTCCTTCTTTAAGATCCCTTTTACTCTGTACAAATCTCCCACTTTAGCATCATGAAAGCGGTCCCAGACCATCACATTGCCTCCACCGTGCTTGACAGATGTCATCAAGCACTCCTCCAGCATCTTTTCATTTGATATGCGTCTCACAAACGGTCTTCGTGATTCGAACACCTCAAACTTAGATTCATTCACTTTTTCCCCCCACTGTCCACTGTGTGTTCATTTGCCCATCTCAGTCTTTTCTTTTTATTGGCTATTCTGAGATACAGCTTTTCTTTCCAATCACACTTAGAAGGCCAGCATCCCAGAGTTTCCTCTTCACTGTTGACACTGAGGCTGGTCTTTTCCTGGTACTATTTAATGAAGCTGCCAGTTGAAGACCTATGACGTGTCCATTTCTCAAACTGCACACAGGACTAAATGTTGCTGATAACGGGCCTCTGTACACCTATGTAGATATTCCATTAAAAACAGCAATTTCCAGCCATGATAGTCATTTACAACGTTAACGATGTCTGCACAGTATTATCCTATAAATCCGTCGTTGTTTTAACCGACAAAAAAAACTTGTTTTTTCAAAAGAAAGGAAATTTCCGAGTGACCCCAAACTTTTGAACGGTAGTTTAATCAAAGATTTTACAATAAATCAGCGAACAAGATACCTGTTTAGGAAGATATTTTCCATTCTCCCGCAAAATGCGGCTCCGCAGTAGGACTTGGCTGCGAATACAACCATGACGCTCAATTAACTAACTAAAATTAATCAAACTTTTATGTAGCAACACTAATGATAGCACTTACCTGTCAGATACCTGTTCGACTTCCACCTTCTTGTCACTGTGCAACAGCTGAGTAACGTAGTGGCGAATAACCCCGACAAGGAACGTTATAAATACTATAGGCAAGACGACCCAAATTCGGATACTGGAGTCTAGAAGCAATTCTGGTCCAGCCATGTTTCCTCACACTTCGAAAGATATACACAGTGCCAGAGGAATGAGTGTATCTCTCACCCCATATCGGTTGCCAGTACTGAAATAGCATTCACTGGCTAGACTTCAAGGAATGGCTTTCAGCATTGGCGGACCAAGCATGTCTACTTTTCAACCACGGAGAATTTCAAATACTAACACTGCGGCGTTTTAATATCGAAACTTGATTTCCGTACTTTTCACAGACCTATTTAGTAAAATAATTAGTAAACTAAATTAGTCTGACAAATCACAACGACAATTCCAGCATCCTTACCTTCGCAATAAATTCTGAGGTCAACTTAGCCTTTGAACTACGGGTTTGAAATAGATTTTTTAAACAACCACGAACTGGTTACACTGCTTCCTTTTACCTAACATCTTTTGTGTTCACCACTTATAAAAAATCTTATATCAAAAACATTGCAGGACATATCAGCAGGTGCATTAAATGGCTACCTAGTGACGCTCAATACTCCTCTGTGGATTCTGGACAAACACCGTGACCCTAATTTAACAAAACTAGCCAAGTAAGAGTGTAAAAAACACGCTGGTATTAATTCTACATTCACTTAACTAACTGTTTCAAGTCTCTCACGTGCAATGCCCATAATAGGAAACCGTGAAATATGTTCTATTTAAACCCAAAGCTTGCTCGTTACTCATTGGTGCAAGCTAGTCACATGGGATTTTTTTCCGCGTAATATTAGACTCGCAGGAGGACCTTAATGAGACGTAAGAACCGTCTTAAAGCACGTCTTTCAATTGGTGCCAGCGGAGCCATTGGTCTTTTTTAGAGCTCAGAGTTCTAGCCAATCCAGAAGGAATATATACGAAAATATAAAGGTCGACGTTCATAGTAACCAATGAGATGGCGAGTTTCATGCAGTTTGGGAGTGTACAGTTACGGTTGTAGTTAGGTCTTTTTGCTGGAATCACAACGATGTTGTTATATTAATCGCTATTAATATTTTTTATAAAGTAGCTTTTTTTTAGTCTTCCACATAGATCAAGATGCAGAAGAAGTTTATTTTAGGTTGATCGCTTGTTTCTGCATTCTGATCACTGAACGATCACTGTAGGTATGTTAGAAAGGGACATTTGTAATTTAATGTTTAGGTCGTATTGCCGTTTAGTTTCAGTCTAGTAACTATGAGTTTTGAGCTATTTTAGAACCAAAATAAATATTCGCGATACTTGGATTTACCGTTGAAATGTGGACTTCCTTCTCTGACCTATTTTTTATTATTTTAGCTACCTCCGAATGTGTTATATCACTAACTAGTGTTGGGCAGCCGCGCTACCTACGTAGCCAAACGATTTATCGACATTGTATACTTATTATAATCTAGTTATGCAATTTGGCGACTACTGTTAATGAGTAATTCGTAGTAAATTTGTGTCCTTTCAGATTTGGCGCACGTGTAATTGGAAAAGCCGCCATGAATCCAGGCAAAGCGAACATCGATAAGAAGGTCTTGCAGTACGAAACTTTTATCAATGAAGTCCTGAGGAGGGATTTGCAGTAAGTTTCTATGTACATATAGCTCGTTAACGTTTAGACATTTATTAAAATAACATATAAAAATTTCATTACACATTTAAAAGCAAACGTTCTTCTTGAGGTATAGTCGTCTGTTGTAAACCTTAAGGAAATATGTAACTGAAAGCTGGATCCATTTGGTAGTTTTAGATATACTTTTTAACGTTCTGATTTAAAATTTAAAAGGTGAGATCCCTAAACCAGTGTTGATTGGTTTGCAATATGATATTTAACAGGAAGGTGTTGGAGCAGAGAGATGATGTGTATGAGAAGATAGCTCAGTATCTTCAGTTAAAGAATACCATCGAGAGTCTACAGGTATGGTGACTTGATAGATATGCTCTTTCAAGGACTTGAAATTTTTGTATTTTTATACTGTTTTTATTTTTACCTTTTATACTAAATTTTACTTATTTTATTAAAACAAATGAAGTAATAAAATATGATGCTTCTGCAGTTGACTTTCTTCAGACTTCATAAAGGTTTTATTTGCTTTTTTAGGAAGCTGGTAGCAAAGAACTCAAGACTGAGGTGGACCTGGGATGTAATTTCTACGTCCAAGCTCATGTGTAAGTCGTGCTTTGGCTGAAGTTGCCCTCGTTCCACATTTTTCATTGGCACCCTAACAGAATGTTTAATCGCTTTTCTTCAGTCCAGACTCATCCACAATATTTGTGGCTGTTGGCTATGGATTTTTTGTCGAGTTTACGTTACCAGAAGCTCTGAAGTTCATTGAGAAGAAGACAAATCAGCTTACAAAGTAAGTCTGAATGGATGGTTTTAGTGGTGAAATTGAGTTTTTCTGTATTTGTATTGAGCTTTTAATATTACGACTTTGCTTTAGAATTTAAAATATGCTTTAATGGGTATTTCAGTACTTTACTTATACTGACATAACTTTGCATGTGTGCAATGCATGACCTACTCCGTTAAAATTCTTTTAGTCACATTTTGAAAAGCTAACCATGCCTAACCCCTTGTTTCATAAACTAAATATGAAGCTGTTCAATACTTTCATAATGGATTTTGTGGGCATTTATAAAAATTGTGTTCCTTGCTATTGAGACCTGTTAGGGACACTGTCAGTTTTAACAAATTATGATTTTAGTATTAAGTTTCACTTAAATAGTTCAACATCATGTCAGCATTGGGAGTTCCGCAGAGCTTGGATGCAACTCATAATTTTAATTTTATACCCATGCCGTGTGGTTTTATTAACACAAGTTTAGTAATTTGCTGATTTTTGTCTTTTGTTAAATTTCTCATGATCTTTATTTAAAAATGGTAACCCTTTGGCCTTTCTTAGGAACAGAAACTTCCATTCATTTTACATGTAGGCAGCGTGTGTCATAGTTCCTGAATAAGTAGAATAAAACAAAGTAGATTACTCTCATGGCAGATCTTGCTACTTCACCTTTTAATGAAGACTCTTGCAGTGCACCTACAACACTGTAGTATAATTCAAGGGGTCGTTTAGGCATTAAGAGCATCAGCACCAGATGACCTCTAAATACATGTAAACAGAATTACTGTATTGCAAAACAATTTGATGCTGTCGTGTATATTTTTGTGTTTATTTTTTTATGTATTTTTTTTTAAGATATACAGAGGCTCTAACCAAGGACTCTGCAAAAATCAAAGCAAACATTCGCCTGGTATTGGAGGTAACTACGTTTTGATATATTTTTAAAGTAACAAGATGTCTTGTTTTTTAAATCGATTACATGAGCTTATCCCCAGAGGGAAATACTTGAACATTAAATGGTAAGCACATACTTTCTTTCCTTTTAATAGGGCTTAAGGGAACTTCAGGGTCTCAAAGATCTTCCTGAAGACAAGAGGAGAGAAGTGTTCTAGGTGTTTTGATTGTGCCTAGCTGTGTTCCGATAATAGCTTCTTTGCTGCACATTTATTTTTATGGCCAAATGTAAGTAAATAAAATTACCTACAGTGTTTGAATGTGCTCTTTTTTTTATTTTAATTTTGCAAGAAATGGTAAGGTGTGTTTTCTAAGTGCATAATTGATTTTATACTGAACCATTCTGCATTATGGTCACAGAGGTGGACATTTCAGGTCCAGAAAGTAAAAATCCAAACCAGGATTTTGTTTCAACCAACCAGTAGAGTACTCTGTGACTGTGACTCTTTATGCTCAACTGGTTGGTCGAAACAAAATCCTGGTTTGGATTTTTACTTTCTGGACCTGAAATGTCCACCTCTGATTATGGACAATAAGAATTGAATTTTCTGTATCTGCCCTTGATTTCCAGGCACATTGCATTAGCAAAATGGTGGTCTTAGTATACAGAGAAGGTAACTGGTAAATGTTAATGCTATTAACCTGGTCCTTATGTGATGATTAGACATCAGGTACACTGCATCCCCTGTTATAAATGCTAATTGTCACTATGTTAAACAATGTGGATGTGCAACATTGACATTAAACTGCTTGATGTCAATAATCTTGCCAAAATGCGTGTACTTGTATGAGGAAAAACACTACTTGTACTTTCTGGGCACCTGTAAATGGCTTCAAGTAGAAAGTTAAAAAGCTGATATGGACTGAGGAAAAACCACAGGCTGGTGGTGGAAAATGGGGGGGGGCGGGGGAGGCTTTACATCCTTTGTATAATCTGAGTGCGTTTGCTTTTTCACTTATCTTGCTTCTAGAATTACTCTTCATATATTTGACTCAATGGTTTTTTTCTATGCTGATAATGGAAATTCGCTTACAGAGGATTGTGGTCGTGGGTCTAGAATCTGTTGAAAAGAATTGGAATATCAAAGTATTTAGCCAGTAGTTAAGTCCCAGATATAAATCTTGGCTTGTAACACCCTACTTTCCACATATTTTCAGTCTGTCTAATGTAGTTGTGGTCAGTATTATTTAAATAAAGAGTAGATTGAATTCTACACAAGAAATCTAAAGGCTGCAGTATACTTCGAATTTTTAAATTCATGTTTTGCCAAACTTATGGTCAAGGAACACATCATTCTAAAAATAAGCACATTTTCCCTTCTTCCTTTCAACTGCTTATGCACTACAAGGTAGTGCTGGGACCTGGAACCTATTCCAAGCAGCATAGGGCACAATGCAGGGGAATCCCTTGAGTAGGTTGCCCGTCTGTCACAGGGCTCACACACTATGGACAATTCAGAGATGCCAGAAAACCCCAATAAATGCCACAAAGCAGTTTACCTGCAAAGAGTTTGGAAAATGTCACGTATAAAATATGTGACTAAAAGTTCCATGGTCTGTTGAGACTTAAGTGAAACTTTTTGGCCTGAACATTAAGTGCTGTGTGTGGGGGAAAAATACTGTAAAATATGCAATCTTGACAGATAAAACCATGCCATTCTAAAATGAGGAAGCAGCTTTATGTTATGGGGATGCTTCTCAATAAGACACTGGCTGTTTTTGCAGGATTTATGGGTAGGTAAATGACGGACCTTCTAGCAATACCTGTGCTTTAAAAAACTCATATGGTTGTGAACCTCACTAATTTAACATAGACTGAACAATTTTTCAAGCATGAATGGGCAAATATTGCACTACCTGCAACTTAAACTTATTCAGAAAGACAGCTGTAAGAAAATAGAACCCCTAAAATAGAAAAAAAAATAATAATTTTGGAGGATTTAGACCTTGTCATATTGTTTACATGTGCACCAATGTATCAGTTTGACTCCTCTGAAAGTTGATAATACAGTATAATCCACAGAGGAGTCTCTTTGGTGTCTAACTGTAAGTCACTATATTTCTTTCTGTTTAATTGACGATAGATTGCTAATACTGTTTATATCTTCAACTTCTGGACTGCTTAATTTAACAGCTACATATTTTTCATGGTTTAACATCAACCACAACATCATATGCTTCCAAAGATTGTCGTACCACTGAGGCCACAGACAGATTTATTACACCCACACAAAAATGGCCTCTCTCCCATGACTATTTTTTCTGTACCCAAAATGGGCAGTGGCATTAGGGTCCATAGAACAACAAAATCTGGTAATGAGTATTCATGCTGTTTACCCAAGATTTCATATGAAAGCATAAATTTCATTTTGTGATCATGGTGAATCGTTTGAGATCAGTCTTGAGCAGCTTAATACACTTATACACTTTAGCTTCCTCCAGACAAGATAATTATTGTGGAATAATTACATACTGGATTATGTGCCACCCCACCTGCTCTCAACCTGGCAAACACCTCTTGAGTTTAGTTTCCTAAAGGCCCTATTTATACATTCAAAAAACTTCACACTAAAACAGTATACATCATGAACTGAGAATTACCTTTGGCTTACTCTGTAAGGTTATTTAGTTCTGTTCAATTTAGTTTTTGCAAGAAATTCCACGTCAAAAAAGTACTGGCTTTTGTTACCAAACCAATTAATTTCTTAGGTGTTTTCAAATTATCTTTGGGAACTTTGATTTCTTACTCCAGTTCAAAGATATACCGTTAGGTTAACTAGCAATCTCTAAATTGACCATAGTGTGTGAGTTTGTGGGCTGTGTGACAGACTGAACATACGAACATAAGAAATTTACAAACAAGAGGAGGCCATCTGGCCCATCAAGCTCGTTTGGAGAGAACTTAACTAATAGCTCAGAGTTGTTAAAATCTTATCTAGCTCTGATTTAAAGGACCCCAGCTTGCACTACACTAACTGGAAGACTATTCCATACTCTAACTACACTACAGCAGGGTGTTCCCCTGTCTTGTGCTACCTGAATGGGCTCCTTGGCCCTTTGGTTAACCAAATTACAGTTCCTGTCATCCTTTCAGTACAATAGAAGTGTTAACCCTTACAACATGGGGATAATATACAAACTACACTCACAGAAAGCAGGGATGGGACTCAAACTGCAAATCCTAAGGATCTGAGGTGAGAGTGCTACCTGCTGAGACACCATGCTAGCTGACTAAATGAACTTTATAACTGAAATATTTTCAAAGCAATAATAATAATATAGTGTCACTTGAGTTTGCTCACAGAATCACAACAAAATTTAGCGGTATTGCTGAGTCTTTGTGTGTGTGTGTGTGAGTGTGAGAGAGAGACAACCACACAATATAACAGGATTCCACACACACCCTGTGCTATGCTTCAGATTTCCAAGAGTTTAAATAATGGATGGAACAATCCTAATGATAAGAAAATAAGACCTTGAGACATGACCTTACAAAGAATAAACATTAATGCATGATGTTTAGCTGTAAATGACAAAAGATATATTCTTCCATGTTAAGTCTGCAGGGAAACTCCATACAAAAATATACTTTTATTTTTTGTCCATGGAAATGTTTCTCAGAAATTCAAAGCATATTGTTGCAAGAAAATTGAACAGACCTTTTCATAATGTGTATAATCCAGACACCCAGAAACAAAATGTGAAAATAATTTTCTCAAATAACTTAATACCTAACAAGTTTATTAGTAATACACTAAATAGGAATTGCACTTGGAGCATTATTTCTTAAATTATTAAATTTCAGCTTGGGACTGTGAGTTAAATGTGACTCAATGGGCAGCACAACTTCTTACTTCAAGCGTTTGGGGTTCAAATCCTGCCTCCACTTGGTGTGGAGTTTAGATGTTCTCATAGTATTGTCCAAGTTTCTTTTCATAGTTCTTCTCTCAGAAGTATGCAGGTGAGCTAATTGGGGTTTCTAATTTTCCCATAGTTTATGTACTTTAAATTCAATTCAATTAGATTTATTTTTATTAGCATCTTTCACAACAGAGTTACCCCAAGGCTCTTTACATGAGTGTGTTGTGATACATCATTAAGACAGAATAATACAAAAGCAGGAAAAAGGAGAGACAAAGAAATGAAAGAAACAAAGCCAGATAACAATGGAGGAGAGGAACTAAAAACTCCCAAGTAAGGAGAAAAAAACCTCTGGGGGTCCAAGGTCAACTTGCTGCCAACCCCCCTGGGCATGTTAACATTTTTGAAAGAGAGAGATAGTGGGCTTGCTTGCCAAAAGCAAGGTGTAGTCTGTGATCAAGGTCAAAGCCAAAGTCCATCAATGAGTCAGTTCTCCAGGCCGGCCTGTTAAGGGTGGCAGATTGAAGGCTGCACCCACGATGTTACAGTTTGCAAGTCACATCCATGATGTCACCTTTCCATGGGACTGAACCAGGACTCCAGTTCAGATGGTGCCCACCCCAGGCACAATCTGGAGATGTGGGAAGGCAGAGAAGATGGGTGGTCAGAACATGTATAGACACATTAATAGAAAAGCATGGTACATAAAAATGACATGTACAGCAGCACCAGCAGCCATATTTACAGTGTGTTACGTGTTAAGCTGCTGGTAAGCTAAACTGAAGTAATAGGTCTTCAGTAGAGATTTAAAGACTGAGACCATAGGTGCCCCGTAGCAGAATGCTTTACTGCTAACAGTCACTTTATTTATATGTGGAACAACAAGGAAATCTGCGTTCTGTGATATTTTTTGTGTTCTGTTAGGTAGGCTGATGCTAGACCTTTAAGTGCCTTATACTGTATGTAAGTAGGAGAACTTTGAAGTCAGCTCTAAACTTAACGGGAAGCCAATGCAGGGAACTAAGAACAGGGGTTATGTGTTTAAACTACCTGCTCCTCATGACAATTCGAGCCGCTGCATTTTGAATACCCTGCAAGGTGTTTAATGTGTGTGTGCTCCCAGATAACAGAGCATAACAGAAGTCTAACCAACTGTATACAGAGGCATGTATCAATTTCTCAGTGTCTTGAATAGTAAGGAAGCGTCGTAGCTTGGCAATGTTACGTAGCTGTAGGAAGCGCACGTTTGATACCGTATCCACATGCGATTTGATGAGAGGCTTGTATCTAAGATGTGGCCTAGTTTATGGGCTGAGCTGCTGAAGGAAAAGTTTAGCTCCTTGGAGTGGAGTGTATCCATATTATAGCATTCCTATCCGCAGACTTACCTCCAAGCAACAGAACCTCAGTTTTCTGAGCATTTAATGATAAAAAGTTTTCAGTCATCCAGGTCTTTACTTTGTTAAAGCAATTAGCTAAAATGACAAAAGATCCAGTATCATTGGGTGTAATTGAGATGTATATTTAGGTGTCATCAGCATAGTAGTGATAATTGACGTTATGTTTTTTACTTATGTTACCTAATAGCAGCATTTAGAGAGAAAATAAAAAAGGGCCGAGAACGGATCCATGTGGTTCTCCATATTTGACTGGTGACATAGATGTTAGAATACAGTTATTTGACACTTGAAGATATTGATATCACTTAGTCAGATAGGATTTAAACTACTTCAACAACATTCCACACAAACCAACATTAAATTCAAGTCTATATAATAGAGTAAAATGACAAGAGTCAAAGGCTGCACTACGGTCCAAAAGCATTAGCATAGTTGCATTGTCAGTATCAGCTGCCATTGTAATGTCATTTATGACTTTACTTAAGGCTGTTTCAGTGCTGTGTCCCAGGCAGAAGCCCAACTGAAATCTATCCAGTATGTTGTGTCTCCCCACGTATGACTGAAGATGAGCAGTCATATTCATATTTCTTCTCCAGAATTTTGCACAAAAATGGTACGTTAGAGACAGGTCTGAAATTCCTGAGCTCCTGTGGATTGAAACTTGGCTTCTGCGGTAGTGGTTTGATTACTACTACTTTAAATTGGTCAGGAACATCGCCTGTGGACAGCGACACATTCATTACAGCAGTTATTGGTTTTGCCAGAACTCCTAAGGATTCTTTTAGAAGTTGAATCGGCATTGAGTCCAGTGGACAAATGGTGAGTTTGGTTCTAGTTATTAAACTCCTGCTCATTGATTAATTAAAAAACATTGAGGGTGTGGCATGCTGTGTTTGCATCGGAGTCAATTGTGAGCCGTTTGAACGCAATTGAAGTCTAATGTTTGTAATTTTTCATTACAGAAGTCCTTAAAATGTTGACTACCAATATTACTTAGTAGCAGAGGTTCAGCCTCATTTGTTAGATTAGCCATAGTCTTAAAAAGGTAGTCAGGGTTATTTCTGTTGCAGTCAATAAGGTTTGAGTAATAGGTTGAACATGCCCTGTAGACACATGCCCTGTTGCTACAGGCTGTCAGACCATCCCAGCTTGACCACCCCTAAACCCATCGATCTCCATAGTGAATGTCTGGTGGCTTTGGCATCTTTATTTTTCAAAGGCACTGTTTCATCCAAAACCTGACTAACCACTGTATTGAAGTAATGTGTGACTTTGCTGACATCTGTGAAATAATCTTCTCCACCATAGTTAAAGGGGTGGCTGAATTAGAAAATGGTCAGAGAAGGACCTATTCAAAGGACAAACAGATACACAATGAACAATCAAGTCTAGTGCATGGTTGTGCACATGCGTTGGTCCCATTACATGCTGGTAATTTTCAGGAGGGACAGGAAACTTTAGCTGAAGGCAACAGTCTCTATGTCCACATGTATATTGAAATCTCCAAGTATTATAATATTCTCTAAGTTAATGACTAAGTCAGTAAGAAGTTCCCCAAATTCAGAGAGAAACAAAGTGCATGGTCCAGGTGGTCTGTATACTATAAGAATATAGATGGGTGGGTCAAACACCATTTCAACTAGCTTTGCTTCAAATGTTATAAAATCATCTATAATTTTGAGTTAAATTTTTAATAGTGAGTTAAAAAAATAGCTACCAGGCCTCCTCCAAGCCCAGAGCCATGTGGTTTCTATACGAAACTCATCAGGTGAGGCTTCAACAAGAGGAATAGTGTCTGTAGGTCTGAGCCTGGTTTCTGTTAATAAGCACAGGTCTGCACTAGTGTCAAACACCATGTTACTGATTTCTTTCCTAAATAGTGAACGTTCAGTAATGAGCATTTTATAGTGGGTTTATGTTGTGGCTCATTTAGTCCTATCAGTGGAATTGATATTTTAAGTTATCCACACAGGGGTCCCCTGTGGAACGTTTAGGTCTAAGTCTTGGTCTAATAATAGTTACTATATCCTTTCTAGGCTCAATCAACTCTTTCTAAATAGTCTAAATAGCACCTGGGTCAAGGCCAAACATGATCTAAAGGTGGGAGAATAAACAGTCTTTGATTTAAGATTGCAAAGCTGAGTCAGGCAGGTAAACCTTTTGCCGTGTTTTGGGATAGCATAAATGATCCCTTCCAATTAGGATGGAGACCGTCGCGTTTAAGTGCCCTGTGATGCACTGGCCTACCCTCTGGATATGTGGCTGCCTTGAGCATTATGCAGTACGAACTAGGTTCCAGGATCCACCCACAATGGTGACTATAAGGATGGAAATACATGGCTGTAAATTTAACCCCATGAGGAATCCTAAAGAGACAAACTACTTAACCTTACTGTAGTAATCTGTGGTGTAAACTACAGCATTGTTCTTCTACATTCCATATTCCATCCATCCATCTTCCAACTCCTTTTGGTCAAGTTTCTGGGAGCATTCCACACAGGAAGGTTTTTTAGATTAGCCTGGGCATATACGAAAAACCAATTTGCCTTCATGACATAACATGAAGTTTTCATGTCTTTGAATCACTGACATACACATGAAGACAGTGACATCTGAGAATAATCCGGACATTAAATATTAAAATACAGTACAATAACACATCCATACTGCAAAGAAACATTGTAGATACACATGTACATATATAATATCTCCATTGCATTTGCTTGTTCACATCCCTTCATCATCTAGTAGCAACATTTGCACTTTAGATTCAAATGTCAAGAGAATATCAGATGTTGTCACTGTTTACTTCATACTTAGTCATATTGAGATCATGGCTGTTGTCACCCTAATATATGACATACAGCTTTGCACTTTTATATAAAAAAACAACAGAATTTTAGCTTAGAGGATCACATGTTTTACTTGAATTTAATTAACGCAAAACAATAAAGCAAATAATAATCTACAGCAAGAGAGCCCATCTTTTAAACTAGATGTTTATAATAATAATAATGCCACTTTATTAATCCCAGTGGGGAGTTTCTCTTGTCTATACCCCATCTTGCTCTCCATGAGACATGTGTGAGAGTAAGTTTGGCAGTGAAGGGCAGCCACCTGCAGCGGAGCCCACGGAGCTGGGGGTTAAGGGCCTTACTCTGCAGGGTGGCTGGGCTCAAACCGGCGCCCTTCCAACCACAGGCACAGAGACTTTGCCCACTGAGCCACACGCTGATAAATCCCTGCAGTTATCTCAAGGTCATACACATATTATCCATATTTATGTTAATATTCTTAATAATGCATGTAATTTTAACATATAAAACTTTGTATTTTTAAGTTTCACCCTAGCTATATATGATTAGCCCTTGGTGATGGAGTCACAGTCACACTAGTAGCAGTTACTATGGAAACTAGGAGTTGCATTGTGGCAGTAATGTAAGACCTGCCTCTCAAAATAGATTTCTTTTTCTTTTTGGTACAAATGGGCTTAAATTGACTCAGATGGACACATTAACTGTCACGTGCACCGCTCAACCTCACATTCACTGCACACACTTTAACGAAACAACCTTACAGTTTCTAGTGAAAATTAAGACGTCGATTGGCTGACAAAAAACCTTGAAAACATCATAATACGTTAGGTTGTCGGCACAGCAAGCTAAATAAACCGTTGTGTTTAATGTAAGACTAATATTTAAGATTACACTTAGTTTTCAATGTTTTCCGCATCGCTGGCGTTATAGGACTACATGGGATAAAGTACAAAATTTCATTTTCCTCGTATTAAAGCCCGTGCTTTAAAAGGCATCTCTCTCACACTGATAATTTCACCAGTACAGTGTCCGGTGTGTTCAAGTTCAGTCCTATATTAGTTATATCTATGTTGCTCATGACTACACATGTATTTATTATAACCAATGCATGACAAGTAGCGCAAACTGGGATACTGGTGTACTTTACGCTGCTGGCAACTGACAACCACTAGGCGATTTTCATACACCTGTCAACCAACCTGTCCTGAGCAACTTTTAACCGGTACAGGGCTGGAAATTGTGCATTATCTCTCCCTGTACCTCAAAATAATAAACAAATATTGATAGGACTGTATGACAACAGGTTGACTTGCATAAACGTTTATAATGTTTTTGCTACAGTGGAAAAGTTATTTAATACATTACTCTAATACTCTAATAATCACGTTATCTTTTGCCAAAAGTTCGCCTCAACACGTAAGGATATTAAATGTTAAGTAATTTACTAACCACATATGTTAAAATTCGATATATTCTAAACCCGTACACCGATCAAATTATTAATCTGAAATACAATACTTTATCAAAAGTATAATTTAACCTTTCCGCTCTGCACAACTCACATTTTTATTTATAATCAATGTAAATGTATATGCAATACTTGGTATAAATTTAACCCCTTAATATTTACATCTGTACCATGTTGTACAGTACTGGAGATATGAACGTGTGCAAGTATTTCTCCTTGTAGCTGACAGATCATACACATTCAAAGACTTTAACTCAATCTTCTATTAAAGAAAAAAGCCTCAACGCATAATGGCGCTTTTACAGAGACCGATTGGAACATCGTGCGCTCATTGGCGGTAACTTTGATATGTAAATCCGTAGTTAAGTAACTAGCTATCTAGTACGCATGCTGAGGACATTGATTTGATTGTAGAGCTTTCTATCGTTAACATTCTATTTGTGTTTTGTTTCTCCTTCGACGTGACAGACGATAGCTGAAGCCGAAGGAGCACACAGCCCTCGATTACACGAATCTGTTGTTTTTTTTTGTTTTTTTCTTTTCGAAACAGCCAACGTCACTGACTTCATGACGCTCTTTCACTTTGCAGTTTCGCAGGCGTCCGCCTGCCGACCGGAGGAGGTCTAGCGGAGAGAGCGCGGTGCGCGAGCGAGCGGCCGAGGCGCTCGTGCAAACAGGAAGCAGAAAGACGGGTGACAAGCAGAGCGGAGCCGCGAGACTGAGCTCGGCCGCGTAGTGAACCGGCACACCGAAGCTCACCTCTGACTTCCCGATTTGTTAATAGCCGGGGTGCGAGCGCAGAGGCGTCTTTACGTCCTTTCACCGAGGCTGGGTTTCGCCAGTGTTTGACGCGGAGCTCCTAACTGACCGAGGGAGTGACAGAGAGGAGAGGAGGGGGGGGTCTGCGATAGCGCACTGATTACAGCAAATTTCCCGCTGGTCGCCCAGGTGTTCGGGTGATAACTAACTGGGTAGCTCGGGACTTTGAAACCCTAGGGAACCGTATCGGACACTGTATTCGGCGGCCGACGTAATGCCGAGGCGAGAGTAGTTACAAGAAAACGGCGGCACACGCTCGGCCACAGGCAGCTTGCTAACATGGTGGAGATGTGTGTGTTATTACCAGGGCGCTGTTACATAATTACGACCGCGGCTCGTGTCTGTCCGTCGCACCTCCGTGTTTCTCTTCTCACCCAAGACAACTTTTGACGTTTGCGTCGATCGTAAAATAATGGATACCGTTGCACTGAAGAACTAGATATCGAGAAAATGGATCCAAGTCCTCTCTTAAGTGGTAAGTCCTCTAGCTGGGTGGTTACCTGTTACCAGTAACTGTTGCTTGCAAAACTGTTTGATTTTGTGCAACCGCGTGTTCATTTTATCTAGTTACTCGCGGCTGACTGTAATCGACGTCGTCGCGCCGACTAGACGTATCCTGACATAACCACGTAACTGTCAGCGAGATCGCCAGTATTTTATTTTTGTTTTGCATGTTGCTAACGTACAGAATCTGCTGCAGTAGTAAGTAGTACATTTGGGACCACGCTAACTAATGTGCATCTGCCGCCTGAAGACCATTTACCTAGTATGCATAAAATGAAGAACTCCCGTTCTATGATCGCAGTCTGGGAAATTGAATTACCAAAATGTTTTCAACGTGCTCTGAAAATTCGTTTCTTGCTCCCTGCTTCCAACTCTGTCCCACTGATCTTAGTATGAGAGTACATGCACCCAGCATTGTTTTCCGCATCGCTGGAGAATAAATGGCTGTAAAGAAGCTGAGAAAAATATAGCCTTCATATCTTTGTACAGCTGTCATATATATACCATCTTACATACATTTAACAGTTATAACGTTATAAGAGGAATGGAACAAGTTGTTTTGTTTTCGATTTTAATGAACTAACTTGATTTACTTGATGACCTCGCGATACCATTGGCAGAACAGTGCAGAGCAGAAATTGTAAGATGGCCAACCCAAGTATTGAAAAAGATTATACATGCTAAAACAATAACAATTTGTGTATAATTAAAGGTAAACTGTAAAAATATACAGGTTAAATGAAACAAATCAGTTTCTCCGAAGACAGTACACCAAATGCAGATGATGCATGCAAAGGGCTGAAATTGTCTTTAGGCAGGACAGGTTTGCTGTTCGTCGGAACTGATCTAGTTTGATTTTCAGTTTCTACTGATTACCGAACGTGTAATTCCATGTCGCCCCCGAGGCCCGGTGTGCGACAGTCTTGTCACCCTTCCTAAATGGCGATGCAAATCTTTTTTTATTCCTGGCAGCATGTGTATGCTGGGCTTAATTTCAGATAAACATTGATAGATAAAATTGTAGTTATGCTTATTTATGGGTTCAGATGTTGTAATATATACTGCGTTATTTTCATTATATGCTACATTGTTTGAATGCATGATTTATTGAGGTTTATCGATTCCTTATTAGAAAAACTAATTCCTGGATGTTTTGTTAGCCAACTGGCAATAAATATATCAGTCTTTACAAATGTGTTCTTGTTATTTCTTTTCCATAAGTGGATAACATCAGAACAAAATAACAGTGTGATATTGTGTTTGTGGTTTTTAAATGACATTTCTCAAATTATAGGTTTTTTTTGTGTGATTCACTTTTCAAATTTTTGTGTGCTGTGTGATTTAATGCAAACTTTTAGATTAATGGTTAGGCACCCATTTCCAAATGTCCTATTTGGGGGCGGGGGCGATTTTTGTTTCTTTTTTTTCCCACCTATCATAAGTTTGTTCCTATTGAGGGCAGTGAAACTTTGCAGGGATGTCCTATACTTGGCAAACCTTCCCAGGAAGTGCTTTAGTTATCCAGAATTTCATGAACCCCTGCTTCCTGTTTTTTTTTCCCTGTGTGCCAATTTTTTTTCTGCCAGATGACAATGCCAGTAAATCGTGGAGTAGTTCACTTTCAAGAACAGGTGATGAACTGAACCTTTCCTTGGCAAAAATCAGAAGTATGTAGTTGTCCTCTCTGACTTTGAAAGTTCTTTTCACAATTCTGGGCCTCCATTTGCCACTTATTTCTTGTTTTTATTTGAATATTATTATTATTATTATTATTATTATTAATAATAATAATAATAGTAATAGTAATAATAATAATAATAATAATAATAATATTATTACATGTTACTCTGACACACCCTTCAAAAAAATTACTCCACAATTGTGCACAATCAGTGTCTAATCATTGCATATATAATATAATATACTAAGAAATTATACTGAATTACTACAATATACAGTATAACATGCTATTATTTGTGAATGTGATTATAACAAGGCTCGTGATCTGATTTTGGATGTTCCACACGACACAACAAAATGTTTTCATTTTTTCTTTTAGTTTGTTTAATTAGTTACAGATAATGGACTTTCTGGTCAGCCGCATTTGCAAATTCTACGTAGGAACACAATGAAGAGGCTTGTGTGACCATCAGCATGCCAGTGGCACGTCATGTAAATCGACAGAGAAGGAAAACAAGCTTGGTGGTTTATATGGAATCTTTTAGGGATGGACAGTATTTTAATTTTTTTAAGATATATTGATATATTTTCAGATGAGGTATGAGGAGACGATACTGTTTATATACGATACACTTTTTTAAAAACTGCATTAAAATATCAAGTATTTTTAGACCTCCTTACAGCCAAGACCTCCTCCTGGTTGTAGACAACATGAGCACTTTGGTCATGACATTGCACAGAATCCCAGAATTTACAGCTAAAATCAAAATATTCAATTAGTGTCTCACAGGGAAGTTGATGGAGGTGAGGAAACATTGTTACTCGATTCATTTTGTTTTAAAAAAATTGCCAGATGACTGAGGTGAAAAATATTGTAATTTGCAATATTTTTTTTTGTTTTATTGAAGGATAATGTCTTAAGGATTGTTCTAGTGTACTTTCAGTGGTTGTCAGACTTCTGTTGGGCTATTTGCCAAATAGGTTTTAGATTTAGGTTTCATTTCTTTTTATCCTTGCAGGCATCGTGTGGCTCACTGGGCTAAGTCTGTGTGCCTGTAATCTGAAGGTTGCTGGTTCAAACCCAGCTTTAGCACGTCTGCAAGGCCCTTAACCCCCAGCTCCCTGGGCGCTGCTACAGGTGGCAGCCCTTCACAGGCAACTTATTCTAGAAAGAGCAAGTTGAGGGAGGCGTAAAAAGGAGAATTTCCCCATGGGGATCAGTGAAAGTATATATTATTATTATTAAACATTCACCTAGTGTTTCGAGAGAAGTGTCATAAACTGAGAAAAGAGTTCATTGGTGGACCTAGTGCAGTGAAATGTTTTCATGTTGTTGCTGCTTTATTTGATCCTTGCAACATAGATATAGGCATAATTTGTTTTGTCTTTATTTTGAAACATCTGGTTGGAAGACAGAAAATGTTATACTGAGTAGTTGTAGTTGTATATTTGCAAATAGGGAAGGAAACCCTGTGTTAGCATTTCGATTTGACCGCACTGTTTTAATAAGCATTTGTGACATCTCATACATGGCTTTGACTTACAGCTGAACATTTAGTCCACATCATAGAAAATACCGAGTGATATATCATGCGTCGCTGTTCTGCCTAAAAATAGGGAAATATAGTTTTTGGTCTCTGTTGCCCAGCCCTGGATTTCTGTCATCTCTCACAAGCAATCCCACACTGTGAACACAATACAGTTTTTCTGGCCTCACGTTGTTTGGATAGAGAAGAAAGGCACACCTTACAACTGAATATGCCAATAATCCATGCAGCATTCACACCTTTTATGCAAAGCATGTTGCAGCTGAGAGGAGCCATTTCAGCCTTACTGGAGGTGGTTTGGTTCAGTAATGCCATTTGATTCCCTAACTTGTCATTTTCTTTTGGGATGGCAGTGGTGCTCCAGAGCTTTAGGGAGGGTACAATTTGTTCATTAGTGATGAATTGCATGTATGATCTTGATTTTTATTTTTTAAGTTGGGAAAACGAGATGCAGTTTGGAAGTTAAGTGGCTCGATGTTATGCCTAATGGAATATCAGCGTTGACTTTCATGTATGTTGCTGAACATTACCTTCTCCTTCCTCAGCTATTCTAACAATCAGGAGACCTGGAAAATAGAGCCAAGTCAAAGCATGCAGGTCTTCAAAACTAAGAAAGAGCAGGTGTAAATTTTAAAATGTAGTTTGGACTTTATTCATAAAACATACTCATTTGAATGAAACAGTGGAAGAATTATGGTTTTGAGGGCAAAGATCTGAATATGGTCCTGCCTTGTAAATCTGTAACTTATTATCTATCACCAAGTAAAATATGAAGCTGCTTTTGTTAGGAAACTGCCTTGATCAAATGCAGTGAACTGATGTAAGATTTTTTTGAAGCCCAGCACCTTAACCAGCTTCCCTTCAGTAATACACACTGCAAGGTTGGTGGCTTTGCCCACATATTTTGTCAGCCCGTTGGATTTTTTTTATAAGCATCTGGAATGTACCAGCCCACGGGCATGTTTACATTACTGCTTTGGCTCAGTGTAATATGTACTTGGATTGGCATAGACATATAAATTGCTTGCAAAATTCAGTATAAACCATCTCACTTGAAGAGGTTTTGAGAATCATTGGTTATCATCAGGTCATTAGGTTATGGTCAGGTTAATGACTGTTGCATGCTTTTTTCAACGGTTGCATAAAATGTTTGTATGAGTTTAAAATAATTTTTCAGGATTTTTAAAATGAGATGTAAGAGAATTATATTATTTTGAAGAATACTATCATGACGGAGTTTTCTGTGAGCTCTTTTGAGTCACAAAGCCCCAGAACACATTATTCCTATTGGTCTTTGTAGTGAATACCGTGCTTTCAGGTACCACAAAACGCCTCAAGCTTTTGTCATTTAGGCACCTAAGTTAAATGCGTAATAAAGGTAACCTTACCAGAGGGGCGAATGGTTTGCATTGTTCCTTTGTTGAGTTTTCCTTTCTTTTTTATGAGATGAAGATTTATGTTTCATTAACCCAGAGCATTACTGAGCTAGCAAATGAGCGACAACAAAGCATCTTACTGTAAGTAGCAGTCATCTTCTAAATGGTGACCAGCAGGTCCATTGCTAGAAGCCTCAGTTTTTAGGTTCTTTTGCACTGCCGTGCAACTCTGGAAATGGTAGCCTTCAGGGAGAGTTCTTTTGTGTGGCAGGATCACAAATTAACAGTAAACTCCACCTTGGTAACCAGGCAAGCAAGGAAGTAAATTTGAGAGGTTATGGATGTCAGCAATACAAGCAAGACATAAGATATCAACATCTAGTGTATTTTGTCAACCATCTCTTAGAAATATTGTTATCACTCTCTTTTGACCAGAAGCTCTGGCTTTGAGAATGGCTGGAACAAATGTACATTTACACTTCAAAAGCAGGGCTTTTTGTGGTATCAGTGGTCACTGTCATTGTCATGCTAACTTTCATATTCATCATTGTCTATCCTTTTAATTCAAATGGCTAAATAGGTATTTTTGTAAACTATTCCACTATAAATGTGCAATAACAACTTAAAACCCCTGAATGTGAACTTTAGGTGACTACATGACCTTTAAGATAAAGGGCTTGAACAAAGTCCTAGAGAACCCAAGTCTCATAAATCTGAGTCTCTGTCTTGATATCCTTGGTGTGCTTTATTTAAAATGGGTTTGACTCTGCATATGTGATCGATAGGCGAGTCTCCTCCTTTAGAAATTATCCATTCATGGTGGTAATTGAAATATGTTAATTGTTGTCTAGGTTGTATTGTCTCCATTTTTTCATTTTGCAGCGCTAACACATGTGTACACAATTAACTTATTGATGTAGTTATTCAAATGATGAATCTTAGTCAGCCATAAAAAAAACAAAATCGTTTGGTCATTATTACTAAAGACCTCCAGTGAGTGGGGTTGCCATTCAAAAGGTTCAGCTGGGCATTAGGGATTTGGTAATTGGATATTTTTTATGATTCAGTCTAGTAATAACAATGGCATAGAAGAAGAGGAATATAGAAATTAGACACATATATATGATTGGATACATAAATGACAAAATAGTTGAAGTACCCTTCTCTAAATGTGTAGTGTGCACAGCTTGAGCAATTTCTGAAAGATTTGAAGAGCACGATGGTTTAATCCTCGTCCATGCCAGAAACTTTGAGCTGTTTTTCCTTCCATCTATCCACCTTCTCCAGTACAGGCCTGCATTTTGCTAAATTTTGAAAAAGAAGGGAAATCAAAAAAGTACAGCCTACTAATGGGATGGTATGATCTAAAGTTAGCCACGCACTGCTCAGAAATTGCCTAGAAAGGGTAGTGTTAATGTGTTACAACATTACATGTCAAACAATAAAAAAATATGATTAAAACAATAGTTGAAAAATCGTGATAGTTGTAAAATAGCTTTTAAAATGATTCAGGTATATCGCTGGCCATGTCTAAAGCATTTTTGATTGCTTACATGGTGATATGTTTATGACTCTGTTTTGTAGCTAGGGGTGGAGTTGAATGTGGTGTATCACCACAGACCCTTCAGTTAGGAAGTCAGGAAGTCTTTTAGTGCTCTGGTCAAGGCTCACGAGACAATCGTTGGTTAATGTATTCATTGAGGGTGGATTATTTTTTTCATTTATATGGAAGTATGAAGTAGTTTTAATATGCAATTTTAAATCAGTTCTGGATTTGATTCTTATCCTAGCTATTATATAGATGATTTTAAACTTGAATGTATTTTGTGAGTTAGATTTTCCATGGGTTTATCGCTTTTTTTAATTGCAGTGATAGCGCTGTAGTAAGAAGAGCTTGTATTTCTGTGCATTAATGTGTCCCCTGACTGGTTCATTTGGTTTGTTGAAAGAATTATGCCACGTCACTTCCTTTAACTTAGTTTGATCATGTGATAATTCTTTATTAAGATATTAAGAGTCTTCTCTTACCAAGGCCCATTTTTCAGTATTATTATCTTCCTGAGGAAGTCCTTATTTTGCTATGCATTTATAATTACCTGTCAGACATCAAGGAAAATTAACATTACAATATCTCTCCCTTAGTAACAGTTGCTCATATACACAATGATGGTTTCCAAGGTTTTGGATGGGAGCTGTGTAATTGGGGAAAATGCTAATAGGTTTAATTTACATGCTTAGCACAACGCACATTTTCTACTTTGTGTTCTTGTGTGATTTAGTCTGTTCAGTTTTTGTAACCGCATCATCTAGATCAGGGGTGCCCAACCTTTTTTAACTCGAGATCTACTTTTCAATTGGCCAGTGTGCCAAGATCTACCAGTTCAAATAGGGAGCCATAGCTATTACTCTCTTACTCTATTACTACTCTAGCTATTGCCTTCTACATAGTTAACATGCACACAGCAAATCCAGGTAATTCTCCAAATTGAAAGTGTAAATAAATGTATTTCTCTACCTTAGTGGGACCGCTGGCACTGGGAAGATGCAGCTTGGTAAAAATTGACTGAGGTGCTGCTAACTTTTCAGTTCTCGCACTTTTCGGCTGCGTATGTCTGTTTTAGCAGGTAACTCGGTCTCGTAGCTTTTGTGCATCGTTTTGAAATGCTGCTCCAAATTGCCCTTCTTCGGTAAAGCCATGCTCGCATTGCGTATAGGACATATGGACTTCGAATTTGAGTAAACAAGGAAATAATCCTCTTCCCACTCTGAATGAAAATGATACGTTTTTGATCTCTTGGCTTCTGACATGTTTGCGTGCTAAATGTTTACAGTACACGATTAGTTGCACACTGAAAAATGCACGGACGCTTGCAATGCACTTCGCAATCGATTGAGAATTACTCCGCGATCGACTCTTTGGGCACCCCTGGTCTAGATATTGCTCTGCACCTTGCCTAAAATAAATTAAAGCATATTTTACGGTCAAAGTATAGAATATCCTCTTCCTCAAGGTTCTCAGAATGCAGTAGTGATAGTTTTCTTCTGTTGGTGAACCAGCCTTGAGATGCTGCTGTGTGTTACACACAGCTTCCTGTGTCAAGAGCCCTCTGTCTTGGTTCTCTGCAGCCATGGACCCGTCCATCACATTGTGGCAGTTTTTGCTGCACCTGCTGGAGGACGGCAGCCATAGGCACCTCATCTCTTGGACCTCTGGTGACGGGGAGTTCAAGCTCCTGGATGCAGAGGAGGTGGCGAGGCTCTGGGGTCTTCGCAAAAACAAGACCAACATGAACTATGACAAGCTCAGCAGGGCTCTTCGATACTACTATGACAAGGTGACCCTGTTTGTAAGATCCTTTGACCCTACCTGAGTGGGGAATGTATTTACCTGTGGTTAGAGGTGCACCACTCCCACTTTCTCAGTGCAGATCCAATCTTGAAAACTGAACAGAACGTATTGGCAGATAAGAGTACCAATCTGATACCAGAGCTCTTTTTAAACTAGTAAATACAAATGGGAAAAAAGTAGGCCAGACAAGCTTTGTTAATTAGGCTCCTAGAAACATACGTAACATACCGTCATTTCTCAATCTTGTTTTAAGCATTTTTGAAACATTGGATGTTCAGTTTCAATATCTTCCAAGAGATATTGTTTATGTGGGTGCAATGCAATTTTGTTGTACATTTGTACAATGACAATTAAAGGAATCTAATCTAAGAGTATACACAAATGCCGAATGCTTAAAATGCCCCACAAAATACAACCAGATTGCAAACATGTTTGTTACTTTGCTTTGCAAGCTTGCAAGTCGCATTTGCTGTCTTCGCCACATCTGATATTCTTATGCTCCTCCTACTGCGAAGGAAATGCACGTGACATCACAGCAGGGGGAAGTCACTGCAAAAAAACGTGGTAGCGTTCAGCTTGAATCCTGCAAAAACATCTAAAATGGGAAAGAGCTGTCGTGCGATTGATTGATTGTACATATCTATCTAACAAGAAATAGGAGCTATATTTTTACAGACTGCTGAAAACTAAATAAGTAAGTATTGAATGTGGATTGGTCACGTATGGCCGATACCCGATCTACTTAGTCATGGGTCGGTGCTGATACCGATCCCGAATAGTGTGCGATGTGATTTTGTTATAAATATAGCAATGTGATTTAGTTGTAATAAATATTGGGGTATTTAAAAAAACAAAAAAGGAGTTCATAAATTTCTCACAAATCCGTCTTCAACTGACTTAAATGGCAAGGATGAAAACGATTGCTATTGTCTCGCAGAACGTATGCAGCGCTCATGACAAACAGCGGAGGTAGACTTTAAACTGATTTTTAAACATATAAAAATCTATAAAAGGAGTAATAGTTAAAATTTCAAAGCTTAAGTTTTTTTTCCCTATGACAGAGTAACAGCGTAAAAATATTTTTGCAAAACTTTAATCCCCACGTATAATGTCTGTACAAAATTGAAAGTAATTGAAAAATTGAAAGTAACTGAAACTTATTTTAATATAGCTGACTAGTGATGCAAAAATTGTATCTGCATAACATGTAATGTTTGTATTAATAGTGCACATCGCCAAGCCATGTAATATACTACAAACATTTTTCGAATTCAGTACAAAATACCCTGCCTCCAGTTGTGATGTCATTCGGCGGCGCTACCAGTTTTTACACCAGTAGAAAACCAAACACCTTGAAGTACCATACTTTCAGTACTTTCTCGAAGTACCAAAAGTTCGGTACCTGGTGCGGTGGACAAACGCCCAAATAAAGCATTTCAAGTCCCACCCCAAAGTACTGAAGTACCCCAGCTAGTTTGGCACGTTCATTAGTGGAACCTTTGGTACTTTTACTCGACCACAAGTCAATGGAAAAGTGAAAGTGCAGAAAGTACCATACCAAAAGTTTGAATCAAGTCATTGCTAGTATCTTGTGTCACTCTCATTTTTCACCCCTGTCACAGTCGTAACTAACACCACTTCCTTTTCCTTCCCGTTCACATTCTTTTTGGGTATGGTAAGGTTTGCATTGAAAAGTCTTCATTCAGCCTTTGTTACTTTGTTAAAATATAGGACATGCCAAAAATTTCTGATTTGTATAGCAATATTAAAAGGTCATTTTAAAACAAACTTTTTTGTATCATAGCAACTGTGTAATTTTATTATCCGAGTCTGTCAAACTGTGTTTGGTGTACTTTATGGAAATGTGTGTTTAATATAATTAAATATATTTTCATATGTCACCTTCACAGAATATCATAAAGAAAGTGAGTGGACAAAAGTTTGTCTACAAATTTGTGACATATCCTGATCCGACTGCTGCCGAGGGGCTTCGCGTGGGGGAGGAGTCCCAGCGGCGTGAGAGCCAGACAGACGCTGTGGGCCTGCCCAAGGCCCCTGGGGGCAATGCCCCCCCCTGCCTCTCCAAGGGCCTGCAGGCCCAGCGCTCCCCACCAAACTCGGGCCAGCGCAGCTCCCGCAATGACTACATGAAATCAGGACTCTACTCCACCTTCACCATCCAATCCCTGCAGGCCCCCACAAAGGCCCCCAAGCCCATCAAGACAGAGCTGCCCATTCCTACGGACAGCACCCCCAAGGTACCCAGTGCTGAGAAAATGATGCCTGAGGTGAGCTTCTGCATGCCTGATCTGCACAGAGTCTCGATGTCCAACCTGAAGTTGGGAGATTCGGTCACTGTACAGTACTGTGCAAAAGTCTTAGGCAGTCGAAAGAAATGTTTAAATGTATTTATCTGGGTAGTAAGTGCACTTTTGCTCAGAACAAAAAACACAATTTAGCAGCAGAATATATGCAAATTAAGAGTAACAATAAAAACTAGTAAGAATTTCTTCTGTTCTCCAAAAAGTTACTGATATCTGGTTGGAAAGTTAGATGAACACCGCTTCAGTTCCCAAACGTCTCCTCAGGGGCACCTTAGCCATTACAAAAATGTCAGCACTAGCTCATTTAATTAATTGATTTGATTAGCTAAAGTCAACGAGAGATTGATTAGCTATACCAGGTATGCTAGAAGTCAAGTCACAAAATATATGGGTGTATTGGATAGTTGCTGCAAATACTGGGGTGATTTTAGCAGAAGTTTTGAAATGTCTAAGCTAACATACTTTGACAGGCATAATAGCATAGTTTCACCCCAAAGTGAGGATCATTTAAACATAATTTTCTTTAGCTTTAGATTTTTGCACAGTACTGTATATCTAATTACTGTGTGGTACTGTTCCCCTTCACTTCCACAGCAGAATTTTGTCAGATTGCACAGAACTTTTCTTACTGAACAATGATTCATTGCACCAAAGACACTCTTTACGTCTAGTTAATACTGAGACGTTAGATGGTTAATCAAACTGCCTTTCTGAAACCAGATGCGCGTCTGTACAATGGAGGGGAGGAGCTCTGCTCAGGGGCGGAGCTCTGTAGAGAGCAGTCTGCAGGTGATAGTCACCCAGCCGTCCCCTTGTGTCACACCTGCCCTGAGTCCTCAGACGCCATCAGGCTCTGCTCCTGGTAGTCTGGTGAGTGATTGTAGCTGCTTTTGGTCAAACCAGATACTTTTGCTGCAGAAATGGCAGCAGTTTTCTGCATGAGGTATTTCAGATCTGATGGATCAACACATTTTTATTTATTTGTTTGTTTACTTTTTTATTTTTTAGAACACCCAGACACAGAAGACCCAAGGTCTTGGAGATCCCCCTCAGATCTATCTGACTAGCGTCTCTGACCCAAGCTCTATCGCGCCCCTCATCCCGTTGGCCCCGGTCGGGCCCTCAGCAGCTCCTGGTGAATGTGTGGTCTCACCGTCCCAGAGCCACCAGGTGTTTGTGGTCATCAAACCCTCGGCACCCGTGTCTTCAAAGGAACAGGCCATCTCATCTGAGGAGTTCTTTGAGATTGTGGACCTTAAGGATAAGCATGTGGAAGAGGTGGGAGCAGATGCTATCCTAGCATCCTAAGCGAAATTTCAGGCCCAGATCCAAAGACTGAAAATGTGTTCTCCTCCCTCCATTTGTCAGGTGACTGCGCCTGCATCTGCTCTTGCTCCTGCACCTCCACCTCCCGCAGGAGGTGCTGAATCAGTGGAAGCCCTGCCGGCCTGTGTGGAGCCAGCCGGCCCGCCGTGTGCGGAGCTGAGCCGTGGGGAGCAGCCGGCAGACGGGGAGGGAAAAACCGAAGCTCAGTTACCAGGTGAACCATGGCCACTCAGGCTGTTTGTTTGTCTGTTTGGTATGTTTTTTTTCTTTTTTGAGGAATCAGGGAAACAGTACATCTCCTATACTTGATTGTCTGAAAGGATGCTTTGATCGGTCTGTCATTCATCAATAGGCTGTCTGGGTTTTGTGCGGGCTGGGCTGCGTCGAAGGGCCTTTGTTGAAGTGCCAAGGCATGTGGTTGCAAAGAGCTGAAATTCTTTATTTTCTTTTTTTAATTAAGAAAAACATACCCCGACCCCAGAAGCTGCCGTTCCTGCTTCATCACCCCAGGAAGCTCAGCCCCCCAAATCCAAAAAGCCCAAAGTTCTGGAGCTGCCCTCATCACCTATTCAGCTGCCCCCTGGGCTTTCGCTGGATAAGGTCAATGCCGCGGTCAACAGCCTTCTGGCCCCTGGTGGAGGCACCAACACGCTGACCCCCACCGTCATCACCTCTCACGCACTGGTGAGTGTTGTGGGACCCCTGCAGAGTCCCCCGTGTACCACAGCTCCACCCCATGGAGCTGTGCATCAGATCAAGGGTCTGCACTCTGCAGCATGAACCGGTTAACCAGCTGGTTTTTAATGGTCAGCGTCGGTACTGAGCGGACAGGCCTGACCTGGTGCACAACCTGTAGCTTTTCTAGACCAGGAGCCAAGATCTGTGTCTTGGATGTGGCCTGCCAAAGGCTTTGAAGATTGTGGTTAGAGTTACATCATGACGATTTTAGTTTTGTAAATTTTGTAAACCCATTAACATGGAATTTATACAAAATTTTCAGTCATTAGGTTTTTCAGTCATTTTTCTTTTTGACTTGGACGTAGTGTATTAACCTTACCCCTTAAAACATATGGCCTTAAGACCTGACAATGAACACTGTACCCAGCTGGCTAGGTAAGGTAGCGAAGATACTGATAGTGTGTTAAGATCTTACAACATTTGGCCAGATTTAAGACCTTGGTGCTGAGGTCTATAAATGTTCAACCAGCCAATTAGAAGTTGTTTTTTTTGTTACTTTGTTTCTGTGTATGAGCATCTTTTATGGAAGTACACTGTGTCCTCAGTTTAATGGGCCGAATGGGGGTAAGGCTTGTCGACAGAAAATTCCTAAAATCCAAATACCTCTTAAAGCCAGATCTTCACTTTTCCGCATGCACTTTTGATCGCGCACAATTTGAGGTAACGTAAATTTTGTCTTCGGGGGTATACGCCGGATAGTGGTGAACGATGTGGGTGTAGCAGAGATTTTTTGTTGTGTCTGTGCGCATCACCTAGTCAGGTTAGTTGACTAGGTATTTCCAGTAGTTGGCAGCACTGACTTTCACAGAGCAGAGGTCAACCAAAAGAAAAGTAGAGGAAGAATAGTTGTTGTAGTAGTTATGTTGAGCAGCTGTATGAGCAGGTGCCGAGGTCCCCGCATATCTATTTGTTTTATACTGTCCAGACGTCATACTTTGACAGTGCCGCCCCTCCCTACATGCAGAACCCGCGCTGTGCGTACGCCCCCACGATCCATGGGGGGCCCCATTTTCCGCAAGGGGTCGCATTCTCTGCTAATGCGCGAAGGATGTGCATCGCTGCCGTGAGGCGCGCGTAGAGCACCAAGTCAGCCCAAGGTGGGAGGGAAAAAAAGAGACGAGTAATCTGACACCGCAAGGTTGTAAACCTGAATGGCATTTTGTGATACAGTCATTTTACATT
>JAODLD010000113.1:11575115-11591749 GCA_026781065.1 Mormyrops boulengeri | reverse complement strand
ATGTGTTAGGTAAGTGGGCACAGGCAAACGGAAACATTTTTTTTGGATTTGTTTTTTTTTTTTTTTTTTTTACTCATTTTTTTTGTAATGGAGGGGGGCTCAAAATAAAATTCTGCTTAGGGCCCCAATTTGGCCAGGGGCGGCACTGTACTTTGGTATATGGTATTTTCAAAAGCAGTTCTATTCTGGCATTTTAAAATCTTACCAATAAAATCTGCAGAATGCTGGGGTGTCTCTGGTTAATATTGTTGTAAGGATTTCAAAATGCTGGTATGCTGTATTACCGTAATACTACCCAAGCCTCACAACTTTAAAACTGCTCATAAAAAGCTAACCCATTTCACTAAACTGCTTGTATTTTTGTTTGTTGCAATACATCTGCCCTCTCCTGGTCTGGTGGAATATTGCTGTGTTCCATTTACCTCAGAGGTCGGAACTGGGAATGACGTCACACATGAGTTAACAGCGTTCCAGTACAGCAAATTGGAAAGCCGCTAGCCATACCAGGGACTTGTTTCAAAAAGCAAGATTTCTTGCTCTGCCGGATAACTTGTCGGATTTTATTTACCCAGTGTGACTAGCCTTTATGCAACAAGCTGTCCGGCTAAGCAAGAAATCCATCTTTCTGAAACGGGCCCCAGTTCTAGCCTAGTTAATTGTTAGCCATTGTTAGCAATATGAGTTGTTATTGTTATCAATATCAGTATTACATAACAACACATTATGCAGTATTTTGCGCATAAAAACACCGTAGCGACACGTCCACAGATAGCAGTTGGACAGTACTGCGTGTACAACTGATTTAATGAGCCACAATAAGACGTAAGTGCTAATAAACAGTATAAAACTACAGCTTTAACTTCTATTGATAAAGGGTGCAGCCATCTTGAATTCTGAGGTCAGGGTTGTGTAGATTCCTCCAACTTCACGACTTAGACTTCCGACTTCAGGGGGCGTTCCAGTTGAAATTTCTGACTAGGAACTCCGGATTTACAAGTTCAGATGGAACGCAGCATATCACTGCTGTATGAATGCACCGACCACAACCATCTGCCTCCACAGCCAAATGTAGTATGAACACAAGGTTCCGCATGCACGATCATCTGCAGCCGAAAGTGCGCATGGATAAGTCAAGTATGAACTAAGCTTAAGTTGGAAGTATCCCTTACAAGTACAGAACCTAATTCAAAATAATTGTAAACATTTTTTACACTCAAGTTTGTCCTTTTTGTTCATGATCTTTAAACAACAAATTATTTTTCGATAGAATGATTTACGTACTGGATATCCATTATGAATTACAGATATTTAATGTAACTTTGACTTTAACTTGCATAGAAGATATGTTTGACTAGTTGAATGTCAAATAGCAGCTCAGGGGGTATTTTTGCACTGTCAACTTATGGACCCAGCCTTGGAAGCCAGGTCGGAATGGTTTTTCAGCATGCTTCCCTTGTGCTTCCCTGTTAGACCCCGGTTCTGTTGACGCCAAGTCCGCTTCCCTCTACCATCCACTTCTGGAGCACGCTCAGTCCCATCGCGCCCCGCAGCCCAGCCAAGCTGTCCTTTCAGGTATGCCTCTTCCCCGCTCCTGCTGCTCCCTGACGTAGTCTGCGCTGGCAGCTGGTCGCCAGTCTGTTCGGCGTGCTGTTTGTGGAAGCCACGCATGCCTCTTTCACACGCCTGTGCCCTTCAGTGAACTGCAGTCACATGTCCTGCTGGCATGGTGCGTCAGCTCCCCCTGTTGGTGAATTTTTATTTTCTCTTCCAGTTATGGATTTCTGCCATTTTACATGCCCAATGAGCCATTATCTGTATTATACAAAAAGGATAACAGCTGGTTCTAATATTTACCCAAGGAAAGCACTGCAGAAAACCACAATTCAATGCAATGTTTTACATCATTAAAGGTGGAAGTGAATCATCCGTTTGATGTTATTTGAATCGTTACTTGTATACAAAGTGCATGGGATGGTTTAATGGTACTATAATATTTGTCTTGTTTGCCCTGTTACAGTTTCCAACCAATGGGAGCAACCAGATCCATATCCCTGCCCTGAGTGTGGATGGGCTGTCCACGCCGGTGGTACTTTCTCCCGGTCCACAGAAACCGTGAGCCGTGGGCCGGGCTCTCTGTCACATCCCCGATCAGCGGGGGGAGGACTTCACGAAGCGGGCTCGCCAGAGGCGCAGAACAACGGGGCTGGAAATAGGCACAATCACCAGGGCCCTGTGCAGAAAGCAGCTCTGCGCTGCTTCTTCTCTCGTCTCAGGCCCCAGCGAAGCAACAGCGCCCTCTTCTGGTAGCCCGCTGTCTTTGCTCTGGGCGGACCCTGGGCCCGCAGGTGGCTTTTGCAGTATTGCATCTCAGAGAAAAGCCTACCCAGTTTCCCTTTGTGTGGCTTTTTCCCCTTTTCTACATGTGTCAGCATTAAGGATATTACTTCATCTCCTTTGGAACTGAAACTGTAGTCAGTCAAAGTGCCCTCCAGCCATCTGTTTGGATCCAGAGTGGTTTCCTCATAAATAACGACTTTCTAAGAGGAGGATCATTTTAAATTAATTCTTTATTTAACAGTGCTTACCATTCCATTTTTGTCTCTTATTCAGTGATATTTTTTTGAAACATTTTTTCTACATCATGAAATTTGGACAGAAATGATGGTGAATCTTTGTGATATAAATTTGTCATTTTATGTCTAATGGCAGTGTGCTTTTTTGTTTTTTCTTTTCTCCCAGAAACATTCTTGGTTTCAAGTGGTGAATTTGACATCATGGACGTCTTTTTCCCACATATTAGAATCCATATATGTCTGTAATCCCTGTCTTATGTTCCTTTTGAAATCCTGTGTGTGAAGTTACTGGGATTCTCTCCTGAAAGGGGCTGTTCTTCTTGATTCTGTCCATTTTGGCTAAGCAGACTGCTACTGGGTGGTGTTCAGGATTTTTAAGAGACGATATATAGTTTATTTTGTCGTAAATGTAAATGAGACGGCAGTTCTTGATGGTACGCTCTGTCCATCCCAGTATTTTTCTGAATGTTTAATTGCTTGTAACATCTCCAACATTGCTCTGCTTATTTCTAAAACGGAATGTGGGTTTTGAAATGTCAAGTGAAATTTTGTAGCTTTTTTAATGGGAACTCTAGAGGAGACCAAAGCCAGCAGTTTTAATGAAATTCTACACAATATTTTTTTTAGAGCTGCACTGTTTCGCTGTCATTCATTAAAGGGCTATAACACACTTTATTCTTCTATGCTACCAAATGCTGAAATTTTAAAACCCAATTTTCTCAAGTAATGGACAGAAATTTTGGCTCATACATTTACTGAATTCAAACATTGTGTTAAAACAAAAGAAGAGGTAACTGTAAAGAAACAATCTGAAGCATTAGTTTTTCCATTGACTGTTGTTTTTTGGTAAATGTATGCTTAGTATCCGTACTGGATACAGAAATATTTGCGGCCTGTTTGAAGTCAAAGTCACTATTCTACACAATGACAAAGACTGTCCGTTGCATTTATCAAAGCGAGGCATGTTTATCCAAAGCTATTGACCACATTCCGTAACATAGTTCACCAAATTTCTTTGAGAAATGCATAGTCTAATATGGAATATGATGTCAAAATTTTATACTCAGCTATTTTTTTAATAGCACTGTATACTTACAGTAAAGAAATACCATTTGATTTCTTGCAAACTAGAATCATTTGTACCATTTGGCATTGATATATATGTTAACAAATGATTGCATATTCATAGATGTACAGTACATCTACAGAGATATTTAATTGATATTTTTCAGATATATGTGAGCTGACTTTCCTTCTAGCCTCTGTTCTTTTAGGTTTGCTATGTGCCAGTGCTTGTGGTATTTGTCGCAGTGTCACCTGACAAAATGTATTGAAAAGCCAGTTCTTATCTTGCACATTTAGAATTGAGCAGTTGTTTGGATAACATGTCCTGGATTCTCATGTTTTGTTTCCAGGATCATACTCAGAAACCTTACAGAAATATGAGACTGTTTCTGAGTCAGACGACGTTACTGGAATGTACAGCACTGCGGTTCATCGTCGGTGGCCATGTTTGAGCTTGCTTACGTTACACGGGTTCTTTAAAATGTCGATAAAATGTGACCACTTTGTTATCCTGAGTATTTTGCACTTTGAGACTTTTATACACACGGACTATGGAGAATTATAATCCCTCTTTCCTGTTGTTACTAGCCGTTGCTTTGATGATGCCTTCTACTGCTAAAACAAGGGAGTAGGTCTTTGTAAAAATGGAGGGGTTGTGTCAGAGGGTAGAGTGGTCGAATTTAGATTTTAAAAAGACCAACTAGTTTTCTTGGTATATCCGATTTTGGTTTATTTGGTTTATGGCATCTTTCACTGAGTGCTGTCTGGTTTCCTCACATGTCGGTCTCTAAATTTCCTATTATTTGTGTCCTGCCTCTTTTGCTGGGATAACCAGTTGTGGAAGATGGAACAAAATAGTCACAAGAGTTTGCTTTAATCTTTTTTTTTTTTTTAAGCCACTAGTGCTGTATTTGAATCACCCATTTCGACATAATTATGCAGACTAATGGATAACTTGCTTTTCAGATATTCACATGTTCTTTTTCTGTCTGTGAACTTTTGACGCCTCTGTCTCGTCTGTCTCTTCAAACACCAGTAACCAACAAACCTGATATATACATGTACACACACTGCATAAGCATGTGCTTGAAATAGGTAAATGATGTCATTACAGTCATACGAGCCCCATGAGAAGTGCTTGCATAGAAATATTGGCAGGTTTGCTGACTGCAAAAGGCAGAGATACTCGTATAACACACATGGCCGACATGAGGGTTTTTAATTTATTTTTTGCACTTTACCTTTTGATGTACTCCACAGTGCCATCAGAAGAATACTTTCCTGAACCATTACCAAGCATCCACAGATATGCCAACCTGAAGTGGTAGTGAACAGCTGAGATTTTGAAGCTCTGGAGTACTTCACACATAGGCTTTCATGTGAATCGACTGATTACCTGACATATTTGATGTGCCCTCTTTCTCTTAGCTTGGCTAGTGCACTATGAAATGTTGACCAGGACCCAGCTGCAACATGCCTCAAAAATGCGAAACAATTGTGCTCTTGTTCTCCCTTATGTTTACGGTACTACTGCACCAGCAATCTAGAATTACAGTATTTTGCCTAAAAAAATGAATAGCCATGGTAATCAGCACTGTTTAATACAATATCAGAAACGGCACTGGTCGCCTTAAATTGTTCTCTATTTCACAACCCAACCCCCACCCCGCATCTCAGTATTTATCTTTGTCTACCTGAAGTGTCACTTTATATTTACAAAGCTTAACCAATCACACACAGTAATATTTTAACATTCTTTTTATCTTATGGAATTTTTGTATTTCTCCAATAAAAAAAAACATGAACGGATTGGAAAATAATTCATAAGACAAACATCTTACTACTACTAAAATATTTTAGTATCTTATAAGTGCTTTAGGTTTTAGGGAAGCAATTATTGTCCATTTAAGGCACCCGAAACCAGTCATTTTTTCGGTCAGTTGCTGAACTCATCTGACCATCGTAAGCTTATTATGCTCCCTGCAATACACCATGCAAAAAAGCTTTTTTTTTGTTTTTTGTCAGTCTATGTACATCATAAAAACAGTGAATCTATTGGTGTCAGGTTCATGCCTTTCATTGGGTTGATAATATTTATGCAAGTTTGGCTCAAAGCTAACATTCCTAATGCTACAGCAATGACAGCTGAGGTACCTGTATTGCCACTGGGATCCCAATATATTCTACACTCAGGAGAGTGATGGAGCGTAATTAATAATTTTGTTGTTGCCATTAATTATATGGTTTTATATTAGGAAGAAGTGGCAGGAGGTGAAATACAGGTGCATGGAGACAATTGTCTATTTAAAAGTCCCCAGTGCAGCTATCCCATCATGCCACCTGTGCATGTCCATGCTTACTCTGCCTTGCAATGGCATATCCGCTCTTCTGCAACTGTGTGAAATATTGTCCTGTTGGTCATCATTTGCTTATATTTTGAATGGGAGTTTCTTGACTGAATAAATATTTTTGACCAAGGGGTGCTTGCTAAGAAGCAACAACAAGTACAGTATAATGATCAGTTTTCTAATTAGATTTATTATATTTATGAATATTCGTATGTTTTCCCAAGAATGTAGCCTTAGTTATTATATAAAAGGTTGTTTATTAATGAGCTAAAAATGACAGGGCCGTATTAATCACCCTGGCTTTAATTTTGATATGATTCCAAAACAGATGAAAAATAGGTGATGTACAATGTGCAGTATCTGAAAATTGGGATATTCTTTGTCATTGTTTTTCTCAAACGGAAAACTCAGCTGGCTGTGGGAAAAGGTTCTGGCTCTGTTTCAAATTGTGTTTTTCGGACATTTTATATTTTGTATCTGAGTCAGTGAGGTATTTTAAAGGTATCGTGTTTGTTTGTTTCTATAACCCTTTCCTGATAATGACTCTACTGAAGAAAACCATTAAATTTGGGTGCCTTATATAAAAATAATATCCAAATCGTTCTTCAAGTGACACATGAGTAAGTAATGCCAAAATATAAAATACTGGTAAGGTCAAGATTATGATCATTTTTCTTTGATTCAAGCTGTACTTCTGCGTCTTCTTAGAAGGCATACCCTAGTAAGCCCTGTGATTCTCGCTGTAATATGTGTGGTTAATATTTTTATGAAACCAAGGATATTATGTATTTTCATCTTGTGTTTTCTCTGTCAGAGGTCATTTTGTGACCAGGGGAACACAGATGTTTATAGATGGCAGTAGATAAAAATATTTTAACTTGATAATTGTTGGTTTTTGCAGTTTTGACTGCTGGTCGCAGCATGCATTTAATCCCGGTAATTGTGTTCAGCCTCAGAATGTGTTAAAATTATTCTGTTAGGTTTTTTTCTTCTTAACCCTTTGAAGACTGTTATTATGCTAAATATGCTTAAAATTATCATCGTGAACACAATGCAAAGTGGGGAAAGCAAAGCCATAAGTTCAACAAATAGGAAAATCGGGATATTTCACATCTTTAAAATCACTCATTTTAGCGTATGCTTTAAAAGTGCGTATTTCTGTCGCCGTAACGATTTGAATATTGGCAAAAATAATAAAACTGTTGACTAATGCTAATTTGATTGCACATATGTCGATCCACAGGCGATGTCAAGTGCGATGTGTACATTGTTTATATATTGTGCAACAAGCAAGTTCTGTCACTATGTTTTAGTAACATAGTCGTGTGTTTTATTTGTCATTAGTTTCCCTTGTAACAGAAAGTCAGTTTTAAACTAATTAAGTATTTACCTGTAGGTGAACCATTATTACTTTTGAACTCCTTTTTCAACAGCATTTAACTCAGAACCATTTATTTCTGTTTATGTAGTATATGGTCTGCATCCTATCTCCTGCTAACTGAAACATTGGACCATTGCAGAGATTTTTTTTAGAAGAAAAAGGAAAAAAAAACTAAAAGAAATATTTCAAGTATTAAACATATTGATTTGAGGTATGTGTTGTGTATGTTTATGACATTAACTGCACACCAGTGCTGTGCTACACAACATTATGCTGTTTGGTCCTATTTTTTGATCAGTACAGGGATATTTGTGTAACGCTGAGCAAAGATATGATTTAATTTTTCTGATGAACTTTAGAATGACTTGGTTTTCTGATTTATCTAGATCTAATAATTTTATGGGTCCCACTGAGGTTGAATGCAGTTTCATAGTTTAAATGGGTGTTAGCAGTTTGCAGGAGGTCTAATCAGTGTCAGGGGCAATATGCTCCATGTGTTGTTAAACTAAATGTTCCTCCATGGCCAACATTGGCAATTGGCACCTTAGTGTAATGAATCGCAGAACAAAAATAACTTTGCCTCAGTTACTTCTTTCTAAGGGTCTTGAGAATTTAGGCATCTCAGGAGATCCTGACACAAGTACCTGAGCTCAGTCATTATGTTTTGTTGTTCTCATGTAATAAACATTTTTGCCTGTGTTTTTCAGAAAGTATTATATGTGAAGAACTTGATGTAAATGTCTGTGCAAAGGTTTTTGATATTTCTGGCTTAAATCAGTACAAGCACTTGTGTGTCATTAAATATTTTTTATTTGCTGTCGCATATCTTTGCAGATCTCCATAGCAACCCCTCCCTTTCCCAACTGTAAGATTGTTGCTGGGGGTTTATTTACAAAGTGGAGGGGTTGCTTATATTTTTAAAAATGTCAATCTATATTGTATTTACCGGAGAGAGAGAAACTATTTTTAATCTGCACAGTATACCTTGTTTGTATATATGTTAAAGACATTAATAATGTTTTTTTATATAAGCGCTGGAACTAACCTAAAATGAAAAAGTTATTAAAAAAAATAAATAAAATCATATTTTGTCGTTTGCATCTTTGTCATTTCTGCTGCTAGCATGTAAGTTTCCTTCTAACTAAGCTTTTTATTTTTTATTTTAATTGCAGGTTATTTGTATGGTGCTACTGTTTGTTATGAAGGAGCAAATAATTACGTTTCTGCTCTGAAGACCCAGCAACAAGGAATTACTCATGATATTTGTATCTCCAAAGTTTTGCTGACCTTGGACTCATTTCCTACAGTAAAGAGCTAACTGTAGATAAGCTTTGACTGCATTGCACTTAACTTCTACCTGGGAATATCTGTGGGTGGACTTGATGAAGGACAAGCCAGTGTAGGAGGTCGCGCATAACAACCTCTGCTGGCTCTTCGACCATGGAAAGCTTATGTTGAAAGTTCTTGCAATAAGTATGTATGGTCACATTAAGTATGGATAACGGTGACTGAAAATTGTGTGACACTCAATTCCTTACATAAGCAACTTAAAAATATGACTTTTAAATGCAGAAAGTAAAAAAACAACAGTCATTTTAGTGTTATGTAAGCCAGAGTCCTGTAATATTCAGGTCAAAATCAACCATAATTCTCATGCCAAACTCTATACTGACAGTCTTGTAAATGTCTGGCAATGAGGAAAGTATATATCCTATTCAGATTCAGAATCATTATTATCCTGTAGGAAATTGCTTATTTATTAATTGCTTTATTAATACCTGCTCAGCGGAATTATATGGTGTGAGCAGGGCTACCGCAGTCCTCTAAATCAGAACTCGCATTATTACACACTGAGATATTCCCAAACACACCCTGGGATGTGTGTTTTTCAGCCGGTTAATGATAACCCCCTCCTCATGCCTGGGGAGGAGGGGGGGGGGGCATCTATCAGGGATGGACAAAGTTCAGGTAAAAATTGAGGAGGAAACAGCGGACGGAGTGTGGAAGTGAAGTAGACGAGCTGAACACTGGCAGTGCTTCTCTTGTGGAGAGTGAAGGGTGCAGTGCATGTCGTGCTCGGAAGCAGCATCTGCTGATGTCATGTGGCACTGAATGTGGCTCGTGTACAGTGGCCTCTCTGCTGGCTTCCAGGGCAACGGCTCATTGAGCCGCATAACATTTTGCTCCATCGCCTACACAGTCATTCTATTCCTTTCTGTCTTGCCCCTCACAGCCGCACCGTGATGCAGCCTTGCTTCCACTCTGCACTTCCTTAATGTGCTTTTGCCGTGACTGGTGTGTTTGTGCAGTAATCCATAAAATGTCTAAGCATCAGCCTTGTTTTAGAAACTTGAATGCTTCACATTAGGTCATATTACTGCACTACAGCCTTTTCACTGTCAATTTGGTTTCATCAATTTTAAGGTTGACTGCAGTGTGTCGAATTACCCTACATGTTGGTCTTTTTCCTAGCCCCAAAACATCCTTAATGACAATTTTGAATTTGGTTATTAGTTTGGCATCTCGCCCAGAATAATAGATTGGTGAGCTACTGCAATTCAGAGTACCATTTTGGTTAATTACCAGTTACTTTCCAAGTGACACAATCCATCTATTCATCCATCTTCCAATTGATTATCCAGTACAGAGTCACCTTTTTTCTTTTGTCTAACTGTTTTAAAGCTACACAAACTACACAAAACATTATGTCCACAAATTACAGATATTTTGATTGGCAATAGCTTAATATTTTGTCGTTTAAAAGTCTATTTCAGTTAACAAGAGAAGACACATTTGTCATTCCAAAACACTACAATTATATTCTGTTATATAGATCTAGATATAGGTATATCTAGAAATATGCTGGGTGAAAACTACATTTGTTCCTTTGTTGTGCACCTGTGCCGCTGACTGTACAGGGTCTGTTGTACCTTTGTCCTTAGTGTAGTGCCGTCTTACTTGGCCTCGTTGTAATGTATGAGATAATCAATAAGCACCCAGGCCACTGAGCTGACATCTGTTCCTATAATATTCCCCAGAGTTCTTTAGGGTCTGGTAGCTGAGTGCGTCTCCACAGCAACACACAGGCATAGTTCAGCTTGACATTGCAGATGACAGCTGAGTGCGAGAAAGAGAGAGAAAAATCAGTGATGGTGCCGGTCTTCATTTCTGTGAGTTTTAAACACCAGGAATGCTCACAGTAAAGCAAAGGGTGCGATGCACCTAGGCTGTCTTTGTTGCTTAAATAATTATTTATAATCCATAATTATATGTTATTCATTCTTATACACATTTAATACCACTGATTATTTCTGTCATTTTTATATTTGTACAGCCTCCAAACTACACTTAGTACTGAATAAGATTCTCTGACTGCTGTGTGAGGCTGTTTGTCAGCCCACCATTTTCTGCCTTTATGAGACTTTTAAAATTGCATAAATAAATATTTGTCCGCTGACTTTCCGCATCATTATTTCACTATCATATAATGTCATTTATTAAAGGATATCCGATGACAGCTCCGGCAGGCCCAGGCCAGAAGGCCTGTATCATCTTAGCCACATGATCCCCCAAAAAGTCTTTTCCATTAAGATAGCAGCAGCATCATCTATTAACATGCATCTTCAGTGCTTGAGCCATGCATTACCATGACTGGCTCCGCAGACGTCCTGCCCTAATTAGGGGTGACACGTGGAGCCCAGTGTATTGGGGATCATTAGCAGTAGCATGTGCTTGGAAGCTGCATCAGGTAGAGATGAACGAGCAGGTGAAATCCTCTCACATCGCACCATTTCCAGAATCAAATGCCATCATGGCCTTTGGAAAGACATGCTACTAAGAGCCGTGGATGTGGAAAGATTATTTTATCGAAAAACCTGTTTTTTCTTGTAGCGTCTGATTTCTTATTACAGACATATTTCTGTTTAATGATTACCTTTACGAGAATAATTGAGAATAATGGCTTTTATTAATGGTCTGTACACACAGAGATTAATGCAGGCATGATAGGAGCAGCATGCACGCCAGTTTTCAACACCTGCTGAATTATGTGATGTGGAGGGTGGAGCTGAACCACATCAATCCTACATGCAGACGCATAGATATATATACATATTATCGGCTTTAAAATAGACATGGAGGTGAGAGGAAGGAGAGGGTAGTCACCTAAAACAGCACGTGTTGTGTCCACTCGCCTGCTACTGAGTCAGCATGTCCATCCAAGCGGACATCAATTTTTCTAATAAATTCTCAAATATGGCTGGTGTCTGTTCTGGTGGACAAGTCTCATCAAATACTGTACCTTGCAAACGAGTGGGGCCGGTAGGATTCTCAGTCGAATAAAATGTGAATGTCATGCAGTGGCAGGATGAGGTCGGATGGATACGCCAATGCCCTTGGCACAACTTCCAGAGGAATTAACATTCGCCTGCCTAATCCAAGTTAATCCCATATTTTAAGAGATGTATTTTTTTTATCCAGTATGTCTCACCAGCTGCCAGACTTGTGAAGGACACATACAATTATGCACGGACTGCAGAATTATTTTGTTGCGTCTGGCACATGTATGACCCATAATGTGAGTTTTGATTTTGTCACCAGAAACCGCCTCCTTGTATTTTGGTTCCCATGGCTAAAACGTTCCTTTCACGATTCAAGCTGACACTGCACATTTTTAAATCTTTTTAACGACAGACTGGCAAGCATTCACATTTTTTAACAATTATATTTATTCTGCTTACATACAGAAGTTGTGCTATTTTTAGAATCACTATTTTAGGAAGATTATTACTGTCTTTCAGTTAAAAACACACCATTTAAGACAAAACATTAACCACTGGCGACCAAAGGAAACGGTTGACACTTTACCAGGTTATTCTGTAATTCAGTTTTTTGGATAGACCTACCATGGCAAGGGGCAATAGCAAGTCCTCACTACCCTTGAAATCCTCATTACAATGAATTAAAGTATAATAGTGCTGTGCCCGCAGAATATTAAGGTCAGTGATTACCATAGACCACTCCATGCTCTGTAAAAGGGGAACCTTATGAGACAATGAACACAAAACTCAGAATATATGAACTTTACATTAACTGACCTCATCTGAGTATCACAGACATATTCAGTGCCGCCCCTGGCCAGATTGGGGCCCTAAGCAGAATTTTATTTTGAGCACCCCCATTACAAAAAAAATGAGTCAAAAAAAAAATCCACTAACAATCTTTCCCTTTTCCTGTGCACTCTTTCCTAACCACTTTTATACAACGTTCTTAGCGGTAATTTGATCTTGACAGCTGTTGATTTTACGTCTAGCTTATAAATTGAAGAACAGTCATAGACTACTAAGCACTTGTTGTATGTCGCTCTGGAAAAGAGCGTCTGCTAAATGTGGTAAATGTAAAATGACTGTATCACAAAATGCGATTTAGGTTCACAACCTTGCGGTGTCAGATTACTCGTCTCTTTTTTTCACTCCTGCCTTGGGCTGACTTGGTGCCCTACGCGCGCCTCACGGCAGCGATGCGCATCCATTGCACATTTGCAGAGAATGCATCCCCTATGCGGAAAATGGGGCCCCCCATGGATTGTGGGGCCCTACGCACAGCGCGAGTTCTGCGTGTAGGGAGGGGCGGCACTGGACACATTCAATAATATAATGTTCTGAATTACTTTATCAATTAGAAAAGTGGTTTAATGGAAAAAAAACATACATAGCGGCAGTATGACTTCATGGAAATGCAGGTCGGCGTCTTCAATGCTGCAATCGACTCTTCAGCATCACTGTTTTTCTTATTTTGGGACCCTAAGATCATGCCTATAGTGTAAGTGTTTCCATTGCATTTAAATAAATTTGACTTAATTCTCTTAATTGCAAAGAGCAGAAGTGCTCAAGAACATTAAAACACTAAGCTTTTTATGCTGCATTAAGCTGTATGCTGTTTTAGTTTTTATCCTTATACATTTATGATCATTGACTTGCTGTTTTTATCCCTGTGTAATTTGATAGTTGTCTGTCACGCGGCATTACGATGCCTAGATGATACCATGAATCCTCCAGACAGACCATATTGGATGCAAGAACAACATGGTTGTGTAATATAATTAATTATTAACCGCTTTTCTAACCGTTTTTCTGCTTGTCTTATTTTATTCAGTGACCCAAGGGATGAACTGTAGGATCTCAACAACTGGGAGCAGGACTAGCGTCACCTTCTGGAACATCAGCAAAGGTGGCGTTCTATTTACAGGGCAACTTTTTTCATTAAAGGTGAAAATGGCAAATCACACACATGACAGCGGACTGCCAATATCAGGATTTGCCTGGATATTAGCTGCTTTAAGGTGACAGTTTGGTGTCCTATCTATGGTATGCTCTACTGTATATATAGTGTGATACATTGATAAATCCTGCATCATTGCAGTCCTAAATGAATGGGGCTGTTTTGTGAAACTGGTATTTATTTATGACCATCAAATAGTAATGCAAGGACTCTGCAGGTGTGAAATGTTAAAATGATTTGAAATTTGAGTCAGGAAATATGTAATAGTAACGAATGACAGAAGTCTTACACATTCATTTTGTATTTTCGCTTGTTTCTATGGGGATTTAAAGCTACTTAGTATTTACGTGACGCAAACTGATTTATGGGCTTGAGATTTCAGATTTTCTCAAAGGCATTCATACGGAGTGTGTTTAAAAATTTGTATATTTTACCAGAATACTGAACAAGCCGAAGCTTTGTAATGTGAGACAACCTACTTCTGGCCGGTATCATCACACAGAACTAGTTAGTGTTTGTACATCAAAATTAAGCAAAGCACAAAATGTTCAATTCTGTGTATTTATGTTCCTTTATCACGCTCAGTGAAATTTGTCTTTTGGAGACAGTGTGTTCCAACTTTTAAATAGAAGGCTTTTTTTGTCCCCTAATGAATTTGTGTTTGACACCACAAGGTACAAATAACAAGGCAGATTGAACAGTGTGGAAGGCAGCACAGAGAAAGGAGGACAATGGGGTCTGAATGCTGACAAGGCTGAAAATTCAACTGTATCTAATCTCATCTAATCCTCTTAAACTCTTTATTTCATTTTCCTTTTATACATCACGCACTGTAAACCTGCTTGTTCTGCTCCATACATGGGTTGAAAGAGCAGCTAGTCTGAGGGTAAAAGATATCAGAATATTTGGGGAATTTTGAATGAATAAATAAATTACTGACACATATATTTAAAAAGTGAGAAGCACAGCCACAGATCTATTAGTTGCTAATTACAAATTCATTTTTGTACACAGATCTGTAAACCTTTCTCTCTCTCTCTCTCTCTCTATATATATATATATATATACACACACACACACACACACACACACACGCACACACACACACACACATATATATATTAAAATATTTCACTGTCATCAATATTTCATTGCCTGTGCATATAGTCAAGCTCCGTGATCAAGCCCTCAGAAGGCAGAAGACAGAAGAATGATATCATTCCTAATATGATTCAAATGCTATATAGGGGGATTTTAAAGCCCCCATCAAAGGCTTAACAATACCCCTGCTGTATAGATCTCATTGGACCTCATTCTCCATGGCCACAGACTCCAGCCAATTCTGGGGGACCCCTCGATGTTCCCAAGCCAGCTGGGAGACGTGATCCCTCCAGCATGTCCTGGATCTACCCTGGGGCCTCCACCAAGAGGGATGTGCCTGGAGCAGTTCCTTTGGGAGCCATCCAGGTGGTATACTCATAAGATGGCCAAGCCATCATCTACCCATCTGGAGGAGTAGCGGCTCTATTTTGAGGGCTATCTCCCTGTCACTGAATCCAGGAACCCTGCAAATAAACCTAATTTTGGCTGCTTGTACTCAAAACCTTGTTTTGTTCAGTCAACACGCACCGCTTATGACCATTGGTGAAGATTACAGGAACATACATTGAATGGTTAACTTTGAGTCTCATCTTATGACTTAACTCCTACTTTATTGCGAGGGATCTCCTCTATGTCTGTAAAAGAGTCGGGATGGCTGAGTGGCCTAAGGCACTGTGTTCAGGTTCCAGTCTCCCCTTGAGGCATGTGTTTGAATCCCACTTCTGATGGTGTATTTTGTGGGTGGTAGTGGCTTAATGGTTAGGGACTTGTAATTGAAAGATTGCAGGATCGAATCCCCAACCAGCAAGGTACTTCCCCAGGCACTGAATTAGCTGCCCCCTGCTATGTCACATTGTCATATATGGGTTTAATGCAGAGAACACATTCCGTTGTTGTGCACTGTGTGCTGTGGTGTGTCAACAACGACAGCTAATCACAAAATTCTAAATTCTAACAGCAGTTACCAAAGCAGGCATGTCAATCTTGTGTTCCTTCTTACTGTCACCTGTGAAAAAGATACCGAAGTACACTATATTACCAAAAGTATTGGGACACCCCTCCACATCATTGATTTCAGGTGTTCCTATCACTTCCATAGCCACAAGTGTATAAAAGCAAGCACCTAGGCAAGCAGACTGCTTCTACAAACATTTGTGAAAGAATGGGTCACTCAGGAGTTTGGTGAATTCAAACATGGTACCGTGATAGGATGCCACCTGTGCAATAAGTCCATTCGTGAAATTTCCTCGCTACTAAATATTCCACGGTCAACTGTTAGTGGTATTATAACAAAGTGGAAGCAATTGGGAACAACAGCAACTCAGCTACTAAGCAGTAGGCCATGTAAAATCTCAGAGCAAGGACAATGCAAGCTGAGGCTCACAGTGTGCAGAAGTCTCCAACTCTGCAGAGTCAATAGCTACAGACCTCCAAACTTTGTGTGACCTTCAGTGCATAGAGAACTTCATGGAATGGGTTTCCATGGTCGAGCAGCTGCATTCAACTGTTACATCACCAAGTGCAATGCAAAGCGTTGGATTCAGTGGTGTAAAGCTGCCTCTGGACTCTAGAGCAGTGGAGATGTGTTCTCTGGAGTGATGAATCATGCTTCACTATCTGGCAATCCAATGGATGGGTCTGGGTTTGGCAGTTGCCAGGAGAACGGTACTTGCCTGACTGCATTGTGCCAAGTATAAAGTTTGGTGGTGGGGGGATTATGGTGTGGGGGTGATTTTTAGGGGTTGGGCTTGGCCCCTTAGTTCCAGTGAAAGGAACTCTTAATCCTGCAGCATTCAAAGCCATTTTGGAGAATTTCATGCTCCCAACTTTGTGGGAACAGTTTGGGGATGGCCCCTTCCTGTTCCAACATGACTGCGCACCAGTGCA
>JAODLD010000113.1:11512997-11565214 GCA_026781065.1 Mormyrops boulengeri | reverse complement strand
ATAAGATTTTAACAACTCTGAGCTATTAGTTAAGTTCTCCCCAAACGAGCTTGATGGGCCGAATGGCCTCCTCTCGTGTGTAAATTTCTTATGTAAAGCTTTTTCCTTGTTTAAGCCACTTAAGGTACATTTAGAATTTAATTCTCAATAGGTGGGTGGAATGGTGGCTCTGAGGCTTAGGATCTATCCCAGCAATCACAAGGTTGCTGGTTTGAATCCTGCAGATGTCTATAGTGGTCCTTTTCCATTGGGCCCTTAAGCAGGGCCCGTAACCTGCAATTGCTTTGTTCTGGGTATCACAGTAATGTACATCCAGCCCTATAAGCAGGTCCTCCAACTAACTTGGAAAATTTGGGGGTTGGTGGCAAGATTGACACTCCGGCCGCTGGACAAAAACTCACACTGTTCTATCACCCGCCACATGGCTGAACTCAAGTTCTCAACCCTGAGGTGGTTTATCGTGTGGCAACGTACTGTATCAGTGTGTGCTCCATACCCCTTTCTCTATCAATACATAAGCTTACTCTATTTGGTTTATGTTTGTATATCTGTATATATATATATGTGTGTGTGTATAAGGCACACCGGGCCAGTTCTAATGGCATACTAGTGGGCTGCAGCGCACTGGTTGAAAAACGCAGGCTTATAGAACACTTCCGTACATTTTGTTAACTGCAGTCCTTATACCCAAGATTAGGCCTTTGGATGGCAGCCAGGAACAGCAGCCAAAGGGGAGCAATGTGAGGAGTGGTGAAGCAAGGGGACAGTGAAGACAGAAGTTTATGCTGGGAGGCAGGAGGCTATTAGCTGCGAGTCCATGCCAGGAATACACTAAGGGGTGGCCTAACTATAAGATGGTGAAAAACAAAAAAAAATAGGTATAGTACAGCATATAGTACAGCATTAGCATTAGTGAGAGACTCCTCATATAAGCGACAGTAGGAAGGCGCACATATGGTAATAAATAATGGTATCTGGAGAAAGAAGTAAGAGATGCCACATTTATGATGTGGAGTTTTAATGAAAACTCAGGGGAATCAATGAGAGAGACTGAAACTAGGTGTTCAATGATCATTGGGAGACTCAAGACAGAGGTTTGGGGAATATCTTTGTGCAAGAACAATCAACGGAAAGCTGGACAAAAGTTGAGATGAAGCGCAATTATTCAGATAGCTGGAACAAGTCAAGGTTGTTTCGCGAAAGGAAAACGGCTTGTGAAACCTGTTAACACAATATGCTAAAAATAGGAAACCTGGAAAAAGGAATGATTCTCGCAATTGAATCAGAGGTTCAAAACAGTGAAAAATCTGCTCTGGCCAATTAACAGCTGTCTTTTGTTCAATCCGAGGGGGCAGGAATGAAAATTAAAGACCTGCCTGCAGCTTGCTCAATAATTAATAAAGCAGTGATGAATTTTTTATTGACTCGAATTTGCTTGCTAATGTGAGATGTAGCCACAGCTCTGAGGAGTAAGTGAAAAAAACTCATTTAAAAAAATATATATCTGCGGTGGAATTGTAACTTATACACCGAATACTGATTTCTAAATAGCCGAGTCAGGACTCGATCAGCATGTACCTACCAACATTTAAGGCAAATTAAATGTGACACAGGTTCATGGTTTTTTTAATGGATTGGAGTAAACAGACAGTGATCCTGCTTTCTCAGATTAAGAATCATAAAATGGATAGCCAGAAATTACAATTATTGTAAATTATTTTAGTTACCTTGCAGATACTTTTCTTTCAAATATTTTGCACATATATATATTCAGATGGACCTTCTACATACTTGAAGCATAAACCTGGTTAATATCAATATCATTAAACTTTACACTAGTCGTTATCTTGAGTATGTTTTAATTATAACGGAACTTCACGTTAATATGGAGAATTAGCAGCAGTCCTCTCTAGGGCGAGCATTTGGCTAATCTCCTATAACTGAAAGAATGTGTCTTTCTAAGGACCTGAGTTCTTGTTTTTTATGATTACTGCAATCTGACCTGCTTGCTTACACAGCAGTTCAGGACATTGTGGACCAGTAAGAAATGGTTTCCTTTGTGATTTTGTGGTTTTAGTGTTGTGTAAACATCTAGCTTACGACACATGAGCCTGATATACAGCTGCAGGAAAAATTGAGGCCACGGCACAATTTTTTGTTTCCCTCATTTTTCAGTTTGTGGGTGTGCACCTGTGAAGCCTGGCTCTTCTCTGTTTCTCATTAATGAAGGGCTTCTTCGTTGCTTTATAGGATTTCGGTCTTGCTTCAAGGAATACGAACTGTCCTAGCAGTGCACTTCACACCTGCACTTAATGTTTCCCATTCCTTTTGGTCACTTGATGTCATCCTCTGATTCATGAGAACCTGAAGGACAAGTTGACGATCATCTCTGGCATTAGAAAGTTGCTTCCACCCTTTACCTGGCTGATTACTGGTTGTTCCCAGTGTCTCCTGTTTCACCTTATTCTTGTGTACTGCTGCCTTAGAAATTTTGAACCGTGAAACATCCTACTGTTGAGTATAATATTGTGCCAGCAGAACCAGGATTAAAAAATGCATATTTGTTTAAAAATGTAGAGTGGTCTTTAAATTTTTTCCACAGCTGTACAAGCAAACAGGACTAAACACCCCTCTTTGATTGAGAGAAGTATGCCATCCTATAAGCATCAGGATCGGTCCCTGTCTGGTCCTTTCTATCTGTTCTTTCCCTGTTTGGCCAGTGGGTGTCGCTGGTCACCCTGTTCTTCCCTATGTTTAGTATTTGTCGCAGACCCTACTGTGTCCCCCACTTTGCCGGGCTGCAGTGTGATTGAAAGCCATGTTTTTTTTTTTTTTTGCACCGGAACTTGGGCATTCAGATTTCATTGTATCTACAATGACAATAAAGATATATTCTATTCTACCTAACTGTCAATAAGCGAAAAAGAAGAATTTGTGTCTTGAATGGCCTGGAAGTTATTTAACAGAATGTGTAGGTCAGCAGATGCAAGCAGATACAAACTCTCTGAGATTGTTTTTGTAACATGAAGGTGGAAAATAAAAAGGCCATAGCAGAGAGCAGCTGCCTGGCGTTGCTTCCATGAGAAACGGCTGCATGTTTTCGCAGAGACAGAGATGAGAAGCTACGCTCGTGCACATGCCGGAGGCACCTTTCGATGGCAGCAGCTGACAGCATGATCAACGTAGTGCTCTGGGACACTCGGGAATTGGAGAGTGTGAATAGAAATAGCACAGGCCTCTTATCATACATATTCAATGCAGGCTGACACAGACTTAAAAGAGTGCCTGGGAAAGTGCTCGCCTGTTGTCATGGACTTGGCTGTTTGGTTGCCAGGGAGCTGGATGTTGGATAGGTGTACACTGGGGTAAAAGGCTGGATTAGGGTTCATTTTTTGAAGGAAAGTGCTACTTGATTATTATAAAATTATAAACATGATAAACACTGGAGAGAGAAACACGCATCTAATACTATATGTGGTTGCAGTGGTATCAATTTCTGAATTGTGGTTCACAGTGCTGGCGTGTGAATCATGCTGGCACTATGCATAAGAGCTAATTGGAGGAACGGTGAAACTCCTACCACTGACAGCCCCCAAAATGCAGTAATCTGACATATCAGTGGAGTTTCTTACTACAACAGCTAGTTAAGGCACTGGGGTTGGTTTAAACTGTCCCTCGCTGTGCAGGAAAAAGCCCATTCATTCTGCCACAAGGTGGTTGCAGAGCACTGTTGGTGAATGACAAAGTTCAGGTCCGTGACCACCAGCCCACACTCAGGAAGAAAACCGCGCCACTTGGGCAGTCATTAGGTGGCGAATTAGAACCCACTTCTGTGCTCGCTCTGCTGCCATGACAGTCCAGGAAAAGGGATCGCCAGTTGGATGTTCCCACACAAAGCTGAATGTCACTGCAGCAGTCGTGGGGTGGGGGGGGGGGGCTGCCCCTGACTAGTGAGGGGCGGAGCTGAGGTTGGAATGGGAGGATGGCTCTGGCTGAGTGCTGCCGCTCGAAGCTGATCTCGTGGGGGACTTGTTGCCGGTGGCCAGGGCACTGTGTGCCACCTGGATGAGCGGAACGTAAGTGGGTGAGTGTAAATTCTCTGCTGACTCGAGTCTTTCTCACCACGTTGCCAGGTTCCAAAAAAAAAAAAACCCTGCATCCTGACTCAAACTGAGTGTAAACTACAAATTTATTGCAGTAGGGAATCGCGGTGTTCACTGGGGCTTATTTTGGAAGTCTGTCCAAAGTGTACAGCGGCTGAAAACGAGTATGGACATTGCTCAGTTGGGATGCATCATCCCACTGCACATAATAATGCCGGCAGGAGAGAGGAGAGTCATCATTAATCGGGATTATTTTACAAGGCCACAGTGAAGACATCTAAACTGACTGAACCATTACCTCGCCGCTCCACCATGTGATCATCTGCTTTTAATCCCATTTTTAAAGAAAGAGTTGCATTATGCGCAGTCGTTATAAAGTTTCAGGAACCCCCACCATTAGGGTTTGCTGATGACAGACCGTTATCATGCCTCCAGCTTCCAGAGTGAGGGTGTCAAAGGAGTGAGCAGAGTGAGCCAAATCCTCAGTGTCGCATGCACTGCTGTGGCCCTGCAGGCTATGAGCTGACACGTGCTGTTTAAGGATTTCTCTCTCAGGCATTTATTACACTGAGCCTCAAATGGTTAGATTATTGTCTGAAGACACTTGTTATATCTCGCATCTTTGTTTTTACCTGTGCATTTCAGCTGATGAATAATAAGTAAGTTTCTCCTTGTAAAGCGACCTTGGGTTTGTGAAAGTCACTATAGAAATGTTACTTATTTTATTATCATTATTCCAACTAAATGGGTTATACACACATATCTTGTTCTCTTGCTGCTTGTTATCTTCTAGTCCTAAACCCCTCTTCCCGTCTTCAGTATGGGCAGTAACAGCAATTCGTGAGCTGCAAGGGTTTTCCACGTGGAATTATTTCATCTTCCATCTCAGCATTTGAGGTAAACGAGAAGGGTCATTTAGGATGGCGTTTCTCAACCCGGTCCTCAGGGACCCCCAGACAGTCCACATTTTTGCTCCGTGGGCGAGAGCAGGAACATAGAGCGTTTGGGGGGCCCCGAGGACCGGGTTGAGAATCACTAATTTAGTATGAGCTTCTTGCCCGGCCCTGACAGTATTCTTTGGAGAGCACCCATCTGGCCTCAGCATGATTGATGTCACTCTGTGTGATTGGAAGATACAGTCGCCGTCTATTTCATTTATAAGTCTGTAAAAATAAATCTGTAACTCCTGTTGAAGCCCACCTGCCACATTTATTTACACCAATCAAATGCAGATGTTTTATTGTTTGTTTCAGTTGCTTTTCGAATATTCCTAATGAATCACCATTAATTTTTGAATCCTTCTGGCTGGCTGATGATCCCTAATGTTTTTTTTCTTTTTAAAAAAAGAACATTTTGTAATTTTTATAACACCTTAAGCTATGCATTAAGCCTTTAAAAGCAATACATTTTAGTAGTACAAATTCTTATTTCAGAACCCATAAACTGCTAATTAAAACTCCATCTGAAGGGCTGTACATAACAGCATCGTTAAACCTTAATGTGCATTGCATTATGCTTTATGATCATTTCATAAATACACACGAAGGATCCATGGCTTATTAATGATTCAGCGACATCACTGACTCTGTGTAGGATGTCCCCCCCACCCCCTCCCACAGATAGACTAGCAGCTCTTCTAGCTGTGTTATCCCATGTATGGAGGGGCAGTGGGAGGGGCCAGGAGCGCCCCCAGAGGATGGGCCCATAACAGCAGCTCAGGGCCAGCTCCCAGTTGCTGCTTCATCTCAGGTTGCCATGGCATCCTGGCAAAATGGCCCCATTTCCTGTCACGGAGAGGGCCTGGGGGGGGGCATGTCCTGAGTGTGCCCCTGCTCTCTAATGCAATCAGACAGGCATGGTGGCGACTGTCACGTGCGAGTCCTTCATTGTACCCGCTGCTGTGCCGGAATGCACGCCAGTTTCCGGAACAGTCCACAGTGGTGGCCGGGGCAGGTACACCACGGCCTGCTGTTTGAATCCTGTGATTCTGCTTTAAGGCTGTCAGGAAGTTTCCCATAGGCCGCCGCCACTCAGCCCCCATGATGCAATTCTCCCGGGAGTTCATTTCTGTATGCCGCTCGAAAGGAGCAGAGTAATTATTCCCATCTTGTTCTCAATCAGATTTTTTTGTTATACTGCAGCTCTTGGTGTCAGTGCGGCATCTCCCTGTAGCCTGAAGCATTTCGAGCAGGAATACATCCTGAGTCACACAAGCGTTTCCTAACCCCGAGCAGGCCGATGGCCCCGGGGACTGCTTAAGAGACACGCGCTGTGTGCTTTAAGCCTGCTGTTTTTTGCAGTGGGGAAGACGCGTATATGAAACCCAAACAAGATGGATGCGCGACACATGCCGGGCATGAAGATACTGTAAGGTGGCTGAAGGTCAGTGGGAGAAAAGGCCAACCATCTCCCACCTGAAACTTCCATTGAAGCAAATGCTGACATCCTCTGGATGCCCTTTTGCTAGAGCAGGAACTGCTCTGCACCTGTGGTGGTCTTCACAATACTTGTAAAAGGAACAGCCAAAATTGAGATTTGAGCGTATGTGTTGGGATGTTCCTGACAAAATGTTACGAGGAGTTGCATCATAGCGACCTCATGTCGAGTCTTTTTCATTTTCAAGGCAGGATGCATTTACTCCGCTGCTCCTTGCACCCCTTATGATTGTACAGAAGAAATATGACTTTTTCAAAAAAGTCTAAAAAAAATCTTGAAATAAGCAATGACCTGAGTGTTTGTTGTACAAACGGGCGAGGATTTTGAACCATTCATCACTGGTTTTCTGACTTCGATTTTGTACTGAATTATTTCGTTTGGAATCCATAGTTTATCGCCTTTTTGGAGTTGCATTTATGGTATTTTTCATATATGGCTTAAACTTCAGTCTACAGCAGTATTATAAAATACAGAAGGATTCTGTATTTCCTGTAACTGAAAAGAAAAACTTTAATTAATACCTCTCTTTTGCAACCAGTTTGAAGCAGGATGATATTGACACACAACCTTTGCTGCTATATTACACACGACGCCATTAGCTAAGTCAGACTTAAAATACATGAAGTTTACTCACACTTTGTTGCAGCTTAAATGTGAAATGTCTGACGGCTGGATTCATTGTTTTATTCTCACAGCGGAAATATGAAATTTAAATTCTTGAGGACAATGTTCTTTTGGGAAAACATGAGAAAGCGTAGGGGGTGAGGGGGGGGGGCTTGTTCAGTGTGAGCGGGGGAGCCTCATCTGCATCTTTGCAAACCGCCAATCAATAAATCAGTTGGCAGGCAGTTCTTTCTTCATTAAGGTGATTGTCTTATCTGACGACTCCAGGAAGCTTGAAACACATGCAAAGGGAAGTGAGACAGAGGGAGACGCTTTAGCCCAGGGGTGATTCATTGTGCGGCGGTGCTTATTACCCACCACAATGCATCTGGCGCCTCTCCACAACCACCCTGCAGAACGAGTCTCATTAGAGAGGGAGCAGCGTGGCATGACAGCACCAACAGGGAAGCCTATCTACAAATGCTCAAGTGCTGCAGATACTGGGGAGGCATAGCAGGAGATGCTAAACCAGTCACATTCTATAAAGAGCAGCACAGGAACCCGAGAGGGACGCCAGTTTCATTTCACCAGCTGCTGTCATAGTGGGCGATATTTACTCTGTTGGTCTACAGACTGAATAGGCTACCTGGAAGCGAACAGATGTTATCTGTGAGAGTTGTGTGTTTCCTGCTTTTTTGTGGAGTTACGGATCTCCTTTGCCTTCCTGATTTACTGCCATTTTTACTGCCTCAGTTCTGTGGACCGTGCTTTATGATCATGACCCTCTTCCCCCTTCTATCACTATCTTCCTGAGTTGTCCTCTGTTGCTGTTGTTTCATGAGAGTCGAATTTATCTTCTGTCAAACCGCGATCCTGCCATTATACCAACAGATTTATATTTGTGTGTGTGAGTATGTGTGGCACTGCAAAACTGCCATGAAAACATATTTGAATGAAACTGGAAACTGTGAAAAGGTTCATAAAAATCTACAGCTTAGCAGTTGCAGTGAAAGTGTACTAAGATTCATAAGACTCAAACTAATGGTAAAGTTATAATTGACTGCAATACCACAATGTGTCCTTTTTCATTGTCTAAGTAATTATTAATGTTTGTAATCATTTCAGACGGACATATATTAGGTTATTAAAATTCATGCAAATGTAATGTAATTCTACAATATAATAGGTCCTTTTTTCTTCCAGGAGCTGAAGATCCGAAAGTTGGCTTTGTAGAAGAAGTTTCCGAGCCAAAAGCCAATTCGAGCTTCAGACTGATCCGAAGCCGTGAACCATGAGTAGAACTGTGCTTTTGGTTCTGCTGCCCTGCATCTGTCTGGCACTTATGAGTTGTCACTATGCCTTAGCCAGCACGTTCTGCCCAGCACAGTGCGTCTGTGAAACCCGCCCATGGTACACTCCTCAGTCTTTATACCACCAAGCCAGGACTGTGGATTGCAACGAACTGCATCTGAGCAGGATTCCTTCCAACATATCTGGGGACACTCAGGTCCTGCTTCTGCAGAGCAACAACATTTCCCACATTACTGTAGAACTCCAGAATCTCGTTAATCTCACAGAACTGGACCTCTCTCAGAACCACTTTGAGCAGATTCAGGACATCGGGCTGAACAACCTAACTCAGCTCATCACCCTCTACCTAGAGGAGAATCAGGTACAAGCACTACCAGATTTCTGTCTGAAGGACCTGGTCAGTTTAGAAGAGCTGTACATCAACCACAATCAGATTTCTTCCATTGGTCCCAAAGCCTTTTCTGGATTGGGGAACCTCCTAAGGCTTCATCTTAACTCCAATAGGCTAGTGGCCATAGATAGCCACTGGTTTGAGTTCCTTCCCAACCTGGAGATCCTCATGATTGGAGAGAACCCCATATTGGGGCTGCAGGATATGAACTTTTATCCTCTTTCCAAACTACACAGCCTGGTGCTAGCTGGTATGGGGCTCAGAGATGTTCCTCCAGGGGCCTTTCAGGGACTAGAATACCTTGAGAGCCTCTCCTTTTTTGACAACAAACTAATTGCTGTGCCCACAGTAGCACTCAGTGGGCTGCCTAACCTCAAGTTCTTGGACCTCAACAAAAACCCTATTTCTCGGGTGCAGGAAGGTGATTTCCAAAACTTCCTCCACTTAGAGGAGCTCAGTCTAAACAACATGGAAGAGCTGGTGGCCATTGATAGGGGAGCCTTCAGTAATCTTCCAGAGATGGCCAAATTGGAAATCTGCAATAACCCTCATCTATCCTACATTGACCGTGCTGCTTTTCAGGGTGTTGAGGGTCTACACATCTTACTAGTCAGTAACAATGACCTCAGCCTCTTGCCCCATGAAGTTTTCATGTCCTTTCCCAATCTGGATGAGATCAGTCTGCACAGCAACCCGCTTCGATGTGACTGCCTTTCCATTTGGTGGTCTGTCCTGGGGAACCAGTCTACTTTGAGGCTTCTGGAGTCTCAGACTACCCTCTGTGCCTCCCCACCCCAGCAGACTGGCCATACATTGCAGGAAGTTGTTGCAAGTTGGAATCTGGCCAGCAACACCTGCCTCCCGCTGATTTCCTTACATACTTTCCCCCCTGAACTCAATGTCACTGCTGGACAACCCCTGACTCTGAATTGTTGGGCCATGGCTGACCCTGCACCTCAGTTCTACTGGGTGACACCAACTGGAGATAAGGTCACCACAGAGGTTCTCTCACAAGAGGCGGATGGTAGCAAAAACAAAAAACATAGACTACAAGATCAGGGAGCTCTAGAGATCCTCCATGTGGAACCAGCAGATGCTGGTCTCTACACATGCGTTGCATGGAATGCAGAAGGGGCCGACACTCGCAGTGTCACAGTTCACGTGGACAAGAGTGACTGGCATAATAGAGGGCCAGAAGTTGGTGAGCAAGGAAATTCCACGGGGTCCTTGGTTGTCCTCGCTAAGGTCATCCACTCCCAGTCTGTGGTGCTGGAATGGAAACTTTACCCCTTGGTTAGCACCTCCAATCATGATGTCACTCAACCCAAGTGGTCCAGCGCTACAATGAAAATTGACAACCAGCAGATTAGCTATACGGCAAAGGTCCCTGTGGATGTCCAAGAATATAATCTTACACATCTGTTGCCATCCACAGAGTACCAGGTTTGTCTGACCATGGTGACCTCAGAACACCAGACCCAGTGGTCCTGCATTAATGTGACCACAAAAGAGGCCAGCTTTGCTGTTGAGATCGTGGCTCAGCCCACCAATGTGGCACTGGCTGCAGTAATGGGCTCCATGTTTGCCATCTGTATCATGGCCCTGTTAGTCTTCTACATGGGACGCCGCATGAAACAGAAGTCATGCCATCACTCTCTGAAAAAGTACATGCAGCACGCAACCTCTATCCCTTTGAATGAGCTTTACCCGCCTCTCATCAACCTCTGGGAAAATGAGGCCGAGAAGGAGAAGGAAGGACCAGTTGACCCTCAGAACCCACAGATCGATACCTCAAAGACATACATGTGGTAATGTGAAGTAAAGCTAAATGGAGGAGAAGGAAAAGACTTTCAAATAGATGTATGACCTATGCTAGATGTTAGGGATAGGCATCCCTGATCCTGGAGTGCCGGCATCCAGAGCAGGTTTTCCATCCTACCTGGTCTCTGATGAGCCACACCTGATCACAGGCAGATCAGGCAGAGCAACTCATCGGGTAGGATAGAAAACCTCCTGGATCAGGGTAGCCTACCCCTGCAGTAGGTAACTATAGTTTTTGTTCATCCTTAAAAATACAGAACAATTTTATTGTGAAAAAAATCGATGTATTTTTATTGTGTATTATTCCATGTCCCTCACAAGGCCACATTAGAAATAGCAGATGCCCTACAGAATACACGCACAGGAGTTAGGCAGTGAGTTCTACTAATCAACATGCCCGGGGGAGTCTGAGACGTTAAAATAGAAATTCCCTCATGATCCAATGCCATTAACACAGAGACTTTGCCTGATTTAATTACTTGCATTGTTCGTATTTTTACTGGAAAATAAATCTTGGCTCCGGAAGTAGTACAATTTTGAGGACTGATGAGCGTGACGGAACATATGTCTTATATAGACAATAGCTACTCTTCAGATACTGTTGATTAGTGAATCCTCACACTGGGGATCCAGGTCAAAAGTGAAACCTATTGACCCAGGCAGCTGTGTGATCAGAACTATGAAAAGAAATCTTACATTATTGAAGCAATACCGCATTCTCTTAAAACATTCAAAATGCATCCTCACTCTTTTTGGTAGCAAATGGCCTTATCAAAAGATCATATTCAGTTACTAAAGAAGCAGCCAGTGGGTCAAAGTAGAATAATCAAACTCTTTTATTCCTTTCACTGTTCACCATCATACACTCATAAGACTTACATGTGCTTTTTACGAACCACACTCAAGTCACATACTGTACACGGGCATCTTTGAAAGTCAGGCAAGGCTTTTTACTGATGTTTTTACTGAAAATCTTTCAGCTTCATTGTCTGCATTTTGCTTAAGGTATTTGTTCCCAACATTAGAACTTTGTGTAGAAGTTTGTGTATTGACACTCTGGCAGTTGAAGGGGTAAAGCTGTAGCATGGTGCTGGCTATGTTGTTCTGTCAACAACTTGTATATATAGTCACAATGAACAGAAATAAATACACGTTAGGCATAATAATTCATGTCAAAGGAAACTGGCTGCCTGACTGAGCCTGTTCTGCCACACGAGATCTGCCTATTCTGTCTTAAGTTATTGTGAAACCAAGTCCCCTGGCAACTATCAAGGACAATGTCAACGAAAGCTGCTTCTTTGTTCGGGATGGTGGTTTCTGTATGACTGGCACAGTGAGACTAGACACTGCATGACTGCTGCACAGTCACAGCAATCCCAGGCAGCGTCGGCCGTTCGGGCACAACCTGATGGCGGTTGATATAGATATTATTTGACATCATTATTGTTTTCTAAAAAATCTAATCGATTAAACTGTATTATTGTTATATTGAAATGTTGTAAATGACTATAGAACACAAGTAGGCTATTCAATAAATTGTTTAGTGCTACATTAATGTCTGTTTTTAATAATTATAGCATATTTGAAAGAAAGTTTGAAAAGATATGAATATATCTTATCAGTATCAGATCATGAGTATATTACAATTGTATGCTTCATTTTTATATTTGAATTTTTAATCATTATAATTTTGATGATATGTTGGTTTTTTTAAATATGTTTAATTTTAGAATGCCAAACCACAGTATACACTTGTTAAAAAAATACAAATCAGCAACTAAATCTAGATATTCCTCACTAGGCACTTTTTGTTAAGGTACACTTTATTTATTTTGTCCTAAAAAACTGTTGAGAAACCTCAAGACTGGAAGAGTATTTGAAATCTTGTATTTAGAGCAACTGTTCCCTGAAATAAAAAAGGCAAGTTCAATGCTCCTCTACAAAACACAGTAACGGCCCTGACACTGAAACAGACACTGAAACTGAGACACTGAACCTGCCTCAGTTTCAGTGTGGATTCTGTAGTTACTGGTATTTTCACACTCTGTCTTCTTCATAACAAACAAAAAAAGCTGAAGAGACCCTGATTTTGGTCATAACTCAGTTTTGATAAAATTTGCAGTTATGGTGTTTTGCCTTTATATGGCAGGGTGCACCTTTAGTGGGTATGCATACACTTTATGGACAAAAGTATTGGGACACCTGGCCATTACACCCACGGGAGCCTTTATGACATCCCATTCTAAATCCATAGGCATCAGTATGGAGTTGGTCCCCCTTTTGCAGCTATAACAGCTGCCACTCTTCTGGAAAGGCTTTCCACAAGATTTTGGAGTGTGTCTGTGGGAATTTTCGCCCATTCATTGAGAAGAGCATTTGTGAGGTCATGCACTGATGTTGGAAATGAAGGTATAGCTCGTAATAGAAGCATAGAATTGTCCAAAATGTCTTGGTATGCTGAAGCATTAAGAGAGCCTTTCACTGGAACTAAGGGGTCTACCCCAACCCTTGAAAAACAACCCCATACCATTATCCCGCCTTCACCATACATTACATTTGGCACAATGCAGTCAGGCAGGTAACGTTCTCCTGGCATCTGCCAAACCCACACTTGTCCATCAGACTGCCAGACAGAGAAGAGTGATTCAACACTCCACAGAACACATTTGCACTGCTCCAGAGTCCAGTGGCAACATGTTTTACACCACTCCATCCAACACTTGGCATTGGTCTTGGTGATGTGAGGCTCGCATGCAGCTGCTCGGCCATGGAAGCCCAGTCCATGAAGCTCCCAGTGCACAATTCTTGTGCTGGGGTTGATGCCAGAGGAAGTTTGAAACTCTGCATTAATTGAGTCAACAGAGTGTTGGAGATTGTTAAGCACTAAAAATGGGCAGTGGCGGCTTAATGGTTAGGGATGTGCACTTGTAATTGAAAGATTGCAGGTTTGAATCCCCAACCAGCAAGGCACCACTGAGGTACCCCTGAGCAAGGTACCACCCCTGAGTGCTGCTCCCCTGCTATGTCACGTATGGGTTAAATGCAGGGAACACATTTCATTGTTGTATGCTGTGGTGTATCAACAATGATAACTAATCACTAAATTCTACTTCACTATGCACCTCAGCACTCATCAACCCTATTATGTTATTTCACATGGTCTGTCACTTCGTGGCTGAGTTTCTGTTGTTACTAAACACTTCCACTTTGCAATAATTCCAGTTACAGTTGACAGTAGAATATCTAGCAGGGAAGAAATTTCATATACTGACTTATTGCAAAGGTGGCATCCTATGACAGTACCATACTTGAATTCACTGAGCTCTTAAGAATGACCCATTCTTTCGCAAATGTTTGCAGACCTGACTGCATGGCTTGGTGCCCGATTTTATACACCTGATTCAATGGGTCTGAATGAAACACCTGCATTCAATTATTAAGACGTGTGTCCCAGTACTTCTGTCCAAGCAGTGTATCATCCATCCATCCCTTCATCCATCCATCCATCAATCAAACTTCTAACCACTTATCATGCATGGGATGCCAGTCCATTGCAGAGCACACACACTATGGACAACTTAAAGACACCAATTAGCTTAACCATGTCATTAAATGGTACGGCCAAAGGTGGAGTACTCAGAGAAAATCTCTGTGGCATGAGGAGAAGATGCAAATTCCATGCACACAAAGTGGAGACAATTATAAAACCCCCAGCCCTGAAGGTGCCACTGCATCACCATGCAACCCAAACATTTTATATTAATTTTATTAGGCAGTAAATGGCAGGGTATTTCTAATAATGTTTGAGTACATTGCTGTACTTTAATTAAATAATTGATTCATAATGCAACATGGCAATGATTTTGGTGTCTGTGTTTAATATAAATTTCATATAGAAGAATATTTTAAAAACCAATGTGAGTGTATTTGTGAAAAGATTTCAAGATGATAATAAAATCAAGCTTAAAAACTTTGCTTGTCTATTCATTGTCAGACTACTTGTCCTGCAGGGTCATGGGGAGGTCTGGAGGCCAGAAGCTGATACCAGTCAGCACAGAGCAGAGGGGCCTGTACAACCTGCACAGAATGCCTGTCTAATGCAGGCCACATATACACCATGGGCAGGTTGAAGATGCTAGGTAGCCAAACTACATGTCTTTGGATTGGAAGTGGAAACCAGAGTACTCAGAACATCTTTGTACACATACACACACACAAACACACACATGTTTGTAATTATATCTTTGTGGGGACCCATTTCTGTGGGGAAAACTCTCGTCATTTTGTGATAACCTTAACCCCCACCCAGTCCTAACCTTAACCATAAGTAACCAAACAAAATACAAGACTTTTGGCATTTTTAGTTTTTTGACTGCATTCACAGATCTTTGTGAGGACACTGGAAAAATGGTCCCTGCAACATCAAAATAATAGGCTTTTATTACAACATAAACATAATACAAACACATTCATTTCTATGGTCACAACCCCAATCCCAACTATGACAACCGCAACCCCTAACCATAAGTAACCAAACAAAATAGAAGACTTTAGACATTCTTAGTTTTTTTTATTGCAGTCAATGATTTTTATAAAATTGGGAATTAGGTTTCCCCACACATGCACACAAACATACGCACACGCACAGAGAGATTTTGTACGTCATGTATAATAATAATATATGAAGGAAAATCATTCCTGAATGTCGCTGCATGTCATTTAGGGACATGGTCTTGATAATAATCTCAGAGTAGCATGAAAAATAGGTAATTGAACATCTAACAATTAAACAAAAATAGATTAAAAAAGCAGACTGAATTAAACATTCACACAACATGCTTGAATGTATGGTTGTATTAGTGACACAACCATTTAAAATATCGACTGATACACATTTTGGTTAAATTTTGGGTTATAAACTTCGTGGCAACTAAATGGAACTAAATTAAATAATATATATCAATACAGATGAAGAACCTTAGCTTAAAATGTTTTACTTTAAATGTTTAAAGCTACTTCCAGTCCAGATACAGCGCTCCTCATTTCACGACTAGTCATGAACACGGTATTATGCAGATTCCAGTATAATTATATTAGGAACAAGTACATGTTTATGACCCAACAGCACGAAGAGCCAATTAAATTCGTCAAATACACACAAACTAAAAAATATTCCCCATTAAATATTTTGTGACTGTTACAAGAGCACTTCCCATATTACACCGAATTCATATTTGTAAATCCAAGAAATATATAACAACAATATGCGTCGCCCTTACGTCAAACACAACAAAAGGACTGACATACAGTAATGAAAACGGTTATATTAAGGAAGCGTTTTCATCGGCTTCTGGACCTCTCAATTCTTAATAGACACTGAGAAAAATGCGCATTAGCGATCTCATGATGTAGGTGAACATTTCGATTTATTGTGGACAAATTATTGATTTTATTGGTTAGCTCCTTGTGGTAGGAACCTTGTTTGGTGGGTGCATCAAATCGGATGCTAAGGCACCATTAAAGCCCAGCCCACCTCTATCCTCCTCTCCTGCCTAGCCGCTGCGTTTGAGTCAATGGTTTTGTGTTTTCTCTCCATGTTTTAATCCTACAAAATCTGCTCGTCTTTCGCGTATATTTACATCGCGGGATTCTGGTAAAAATGTTAACTCTGAAAGTGCAGTCTCTGAAACTCTCCGCACACCCCGATGTTGCCCGGTTGCTAGGCAGAATGACAGCCGGGCCAAAATTGCGGACAGGCGGAAGTGACGTCAGCGCCTTGTCAGGTCTGTGTTGATGTTTTGGGGAAACTGGAAAGCCAGGAGGACGGGAAGAGGGAGACGGTTTGTTTTTGTTCTCTGGGCATCAGAGCTCACGGCGAATGCGAACAACTACAATAAATGCTCCTTACTGGTTTCACAAATAGCAGACGATACTTCAGAAGGGATTATCGCAAACACGACACACGCAAAACATTCGTTGAAAGGAGGAATCGTCATCCCTCTGACCCCCCTCCCTAATAACAGACATAACCATGACGATTCTTCCGAAGAAAAAACCGAGCTCGACAGTCGGAGTGTCGGACCACCCCGACGAGACTGACCGGAGGAGCGGTTCCGACCCTCACCAACATTCACACGGAGGTCGGGCAGGAGCAAGGCCTAGAGCGTCCCCGCCACCCTGGCCGTACCAGGCCGCACCACCCTCGTCAAGGGAAGACAGGCGAAACGAAGCAAGCTCCCGGCCGCAACAGGCCTCCCCTCCGCCAGTAGGTTCTGGTTCTCCCGCCGGCCCAGGAGACGGAGGTGGAAGCGGTGGGGTGGCTTGCGTCGCAGGGGTACGCGGGGAACTGTCAGCCGGTGTCGGTTGCGGCGGCGGCATCGGAAGTTGTTGCTCCGGACCCGGCCTCAGTAAGAGGAGGCGACAGGCGCCTTGTGCTGGAGGGGTAGCTGGTGGAGGAGCGGTTGGAGTTGCCGGAGGAGGTGGTAGCGGTACTAGCCCTGACCCGGAGGAAGGAGCCGGCTACAACAGCGAGGACGAATACGAGAATGCTTCCAGGCTGCAGTCCATGGACCCCGCGACTGTCGAGCAGGTAATGTGGGAATAACGCGGATAAAAATACGAATGAGCCCTCTGCCTCACATCGCCAGAACTACCAGCTACCTTTCTGCCTAGTGTACCACTGACAGCTTAGAAGTAGGATAAAACTATATTTTTTACATTGATTGTTTCCTTGATTGTTTTCTTTGTTGTTCATTGAAAATTAATTAGGTATTTGTATAACCTCAAATATTGCACATTTCTGAGATAAACGTCGCAAGTCGCATTCTCTAAACTTGCTTTCACTGAGGAATTACAAGTAATTTGCATATCTCAGTATTGATCCTATCATTTATAAAGTACGGTGTAAGCTGACGCATTTTGTTGTTGTTTTTTTTTCCATAACACGTCAGTCATCCCAGGTTTTGCCTTCCACTTGGCATGCACCAATGCATGTGGCTGAATAGGTCTTACTATTTGTAATGGTGAGAATATTCTTCCCCTGTAGCCGTATAGGATTTTCAGCAAATGAGGGAGCACTGCATAGATGGTCAGTTTTAATGGGTGCCGTCCATGAGCATATATGAAATGGTCCATTTATAGACCAGTAGTGATTGAGAAAATTTTGTGGACATTAAGTTACCTAGACTTATTGTTCCAAGTATAATTATTTCACGAAATAGCTGGAATTGCCCATGTGCTGTCTTGTTTAATGACTTTAATTTACTAATACAGGCTTACTGGCTAAAGACACTAACTTTCTACTAGGCTAAATTTAACAAACAGCAGTCAGGTTACTTCAGGTTTAAGCAGGTAGTAGATTAACTAAGGAAAATTAAATGTAGTAAACTCTCACGTGCTTACTGGTAGCTGCCAGCTGGCAAGGGAAGGGTTTTAAAACATTTGATGTGGACCATCTGCAGGAGCCTTTTATTTGAATGTTCAAACAAAAGATACCACTGGTTTTCCACATAATCTGTTAGTCTGCATCCCTTTGTTACAGCAGGTATACATTTCATTTCTCCAAAGTGCATTTCTGATGTGCATCAGATATGTAAATATGTCTGGCAGTGCTCAATTATTGGAACACTGAAAGAAAAGCGTAATAAATGAAGACTGAATTACCTTGAAATATGCTGTAAAATTTGATTTATCGTGCTTGCTGAAGACTGAAATGCTACACTAGCTGGATCTGGCTTAATGGTTTGTTTTATGTGGCAGGTGTAAAGTGCTTTCAGTCTAATGAATGAAGTCTGCATGAGAGTAACGTGAAACTTGGAGAGGGGAGTTCCACTGGACTGAGCTCTGATCTCCAGTTCCAGTGCAATGCACAAGGTGTGGCTTTTTCCATTAATTTTTGTTTGTCCGTGTGTTTGTTTCCAACAGCAGGAACACTGGTTCGAGAAAGCCCTCGGGGAAAAGAAAGGCTTTGTCATAAAAAAGATGAAAGAAGATGGAGCGTGCCTCTTCAGAGCAGTTGGTAGGTGGATAGTTTTCACATTACCTCCAGTGCTGGTTCCAGTAAACCCATGCCTGATATGGTTACACAGTCGCCCTTCTGTTATACTCTTCCATATATAGCTGGTACCTTTTTGCTGGAGTCCAGCCACAAGTATGAATGAACTGTCAGTGAAGATTGTTTTCATGAGATCATCTTTTCACTGCAGTTTGCCATTTAATGTTTCTATGCATATTTGTTTTCATTCAGTGAAATTAAAAATCGTTATAGAGTACACCTATATATTAGTCAAAGGCCTTTGCTCAAGTCTTTGTCAGACCGAGAGCCTCCTTTAAGTTTGCCTGGTTAACCTGTTTCTGTGCAGTACTGTGTGATTTTCATTGCTATCCATTTCTTATCTATTTCTAATGACACATAGGAATTTGTAACGACATTTCTAATTCTCACTTCACAAGGCTTTCATTTATTGGATTATCAGAATTAAATCTGGGAATGAAAAAAGAATGATGTGTTCAGAACCTTTCATGAAGCTTGAACATGTTCCATGTGTCATGCTGTGTGATTTTGGCTTTCCTGCGGGGCAAGACTGGCACTGAATTCTATGAAGCTTTATCAGCTTTCCTTTAGTGTCCTTTCTGATTTGAGGTTGGTACAATTACACAGAGTCTACTGTAGATGGCACTGTTCTAGAGGTTTCTCAAGGGGACTTTTAGAAGGCACTGAATATTTGTCTGATCTCATTTTTTCCCCTAATAATATGCCATATCACTTTACAAAAAAACTCTATTTTGCCACTTAAATGGTAGTAACTCATTACTAATAAAAACAACTGTTATAACTTGTTCATAATTGTCTGCTAATGGTTTACAAAGTGTTACAACCTAATTAATAACCTTATTATAAGCCATTCATAAACCCTTTATGAAGGTAGTTTTATTGTAAAGTAGTACCAAATATATTATGAAGTATATTTGGAATACATTATGCAGATACATTCTGCAGTTCAATTGTAAATTTGTTTAAGGATGATTTCACTGGGAGCTTGCAGGTTACACACTGGTCCCCCTGCACCCATAAGAAGAATGCGTTTATCGTGCCTGATGTTTAGTGTAAATGTTATTTAATTATAAAAAATGTGGCCAGATTAAGATAAACTTCTCAAGCTACGGAAATGCCTCAGTGGGTGTGAAAAGTGGACCACATGCATTACCATGTCCTGACTCTAGATGGCAGAATTCACATAGTGGTGTGTTCTGTGATTGCAGAAGTGAAATTCCCTTTTGTGAAAGGATGTTTCATCACTGAAATTCCCTGTATATATTTCCTGTATATCTAAATATACTTTAACAAACTCAGAGGTTTGTGATTTGGCAGGTTGTTTTGTCAGCTTAAACATGCACTTAGGGTCCGGTGCATGGGTCAGTACTACTGTGTAATGATACAGGCCTAAGTGTGATAGCTGCCCTTTCACCCAAGTAAGGCATAGGTCTGCATTTCAGCCTGTTCTCACATTTTTTTTGCTGAATACACAAAATCTGTAATTATGTAGTGGTATTTTTTTTGTTTTGCTTTGTTTTTCCCACGTGTTCAGGTGTGGGTGTATTAGTTGTGAAATATGTGGCTGAATGGAGGTGTGCGAATAACACTGAGGTGAATAAAGTTCGAGAGGCCCCCTGGTTTTCCGGAGGAGGCCGTGAGACCTGCCTGGGACTTACCCTTCCTTTCTCATCAACTGTTTTCTCCAGTTACTAGTGTTTCTATCACACATCAAAAAGAATGTGCTAGTAAGGTTTTTCCCTTTCAGAAACTTTCCCATCATATGTTGTCCAAAGCAAAATATTTCGAGCAGATGTTTTCAAATAATTCGTACTGGCTCCAGATGGCTATACAAGCCTTTGCCAAATTTATAAGAATAGGCTATTTAATGTAGCTGAATGGTTATTTGTTGTTTTTTTGTGATGAGTTTGGTCTTTGTCTGTATGAAAGAGACACAGCAAAGAATCACAATAGCATGGGAAAAACAAAACAAAAAGGATGAGCATTAAAGCTGAGGGTCCCAAGCAGCTTAGATCGTGCTGGCCTGTCCCCCAGACCCAAAGTGCTATGCAGTCTAAGGCCATGCCGTTAGCATGCAGTCAGTGGAAGACCTGTTCTGACACCACTGACGTCGTCAGAAGGCTGTGCCGGTTTATGGAATTTCGGATGTTACTAAAAACTTGTAGGGGACCCACACACACCTGCAGTGTGCAGGCTGGTTGTGATGAGTAGTGCTACGTGCCTACGCATTTGGGGAAGTAACGGACAGCCAAGTCGTGGGAACAACAGGCCTGTGGTATCAAAAACAAAATGGATGTGGAAAACATTTAAATGTTGCACTATTAATCTGCACATAAAGAGTAAAAGTAAACAAAAAAATAAAATGAAAGGTGAAGTCAGTGATTGATTGTTATGGATGCAGTTAAGCTCTGTGTGTTGCCATGTACTCATGGGTACTAGTGGCATAAATGGTATAGAGCTGAGATTAAGGTCATAAATCAGCAGAGTGATAATTCAACAATAGAAATGATGGCCATCCCACGAAAATCTGTTCTGCTCCCTCCATGTGTTGCGGAATTATACAAAGAATTCAAAGAAAAAATGGGAATTTATATTGGTTTATCCCGTTGAACATTTACAAAGGTACCATGTATATTATGATAATCTTATTTCCTTACTTTTAATCTGACTTAAAGGTTGCTCTTTGGCATATATACTGCATGTAACATTGAGAGCAATGATAGGAGTTGTGTGGAAGGCCACATATCTGAAAATTTCCAGAAAATCTTTGTGATTTTCTGTATTTTTTTCTCACTTGACCTGATGAAAACCCCAAGGGTGGAGTTTACCTGCAAATTCTTTGAAACAAGCTGATGACCCACAGAATGTTCTATCAATTTTCTATTTCCCTGTGATTGACATGCAAGCAGTTTTTTTTCTGTCTTTCTTAAAAGAAGGTGTCACTGGGTTCATTGGCAGGAAAAGTGAATTGATACTGACTGTCGGGGGGATGTGGGGAGGGGTACTGGTTGGCGTAGAGGCGGGGCATCACTAGTTCCAGTAAGCTCCGCCTGTCTGCTTTGAAAGCGCTTCTTTGTGGTTAGCTCATTGTCAGTGGTTCTTCTGTGGCTTTAGCGGTGGCCAAACCTCATGAGGAGACTCAGTATATTATAAATTGCGTCTTGCGTCTTTGCAAACAGTCAGTTTTCACAAACATGTATTTGTTTTCAAATATCCTCATCTATCTGTGAAGACATTTTGACCTTAAGCTTTGGTTTTAAAACTGTCCTTTGAAGCACATCGGAACTCTACTACGCTTTGTGTTGTGCTAACTTTTGACTTTGCTTGTCACTAGTATGAGTGAAGCACCCAGAAGGCAAATGTTATGTTTGCAGGAAATGAAACAGGTTGTTTATTTCTGGTCTTGCTCAGGATTTTTCCCTCCACCGACTGGACTGAGTCATTTGGGGAGAAAACTGCAGGTGTAAAGTATGCAAATACAACCCCGTTTCCAAAAAAGATGGGACGCTGTGTAAAATGTAACTAAAAACAGAATGTGATGATTTGCAAATCACGTAAACCCATATTCATTTCAAAATAAAAAATTAAACATGGGTTTATATATGATTTGGAAACGGGGTTGTAGACCTGGTGTTTTTGCAGTCACCAATTGAAAATCAGTTCCCAATGAAATGAACTTCCCAACAAACATTGGGAAACCTATTAAAAGCTTATTTAAAATGTGGTAAAAGCTGTCATGCATCTGTAGAAAAGATTGGGCTGAATGCGCCTTAACCATCTGCAGTGTCTGTACGGTGGTGCGTGTCCTCTGAGTACATCCGGCTCAGACCACAGCAGTGGTAGTTATGGTTGTGTCTCTCTGACATATGTTCTGGCTTGGCTTAACTTAACTTGCCTATAACATTTCACTGCTGTGCAAAGCTGTGAGTTGAATAACATCAATGATCTAACAAACTGATGGAACACAATTATTGGAATGTGCAAACTGAGATTGTACTGTTTGCTTAACCCGGGTGTTCACTTAAAATTGACCACGGAATTAAAAAAATTGTGTTCATCATTATGTGGTATAATCAATGACCGTACCCTAAAATGCATAAAGTCATAACATCCAAAGTCAATCTCAAAACCGGGTCAAAAATGATACCTCAACTGGGTCCCCAGGACCCAGAAGTAAACACAAGGGTTAAAATAAATGGTACCACAACTGCTCTTCTTGCATATTTATGATGACAGTATTGTCAAGATGTGAACTGACAGGGATGGTGTGTTGCTCAGGGCTGGACTCTGTTTGTGTTCAGAAGGTTACTGGTTCATATCCTGTGGCTGATCGAGTGATTTCACTGTTGGGCCCTAGAGCAAGCCCTTAAGTCCATACATTTCATACGTTTAAAGTCCAGCTTCTTCCCATTTCTGACTGGCCTGGTAGCACTGTTGCTTTTTCACCTTCAGGATTTGGGTTTGATTCCCTGCTTCGTGTATGTGCATGTTCTACATATGTTGAGCAGAGATCATTCTGCTACCTTGGTTTCTTCCCAGTAAACAAGCATTGCAAATAGCAGATGTGCACTGCGATGGGCTGGCATCCCATCTATGGGGTACCCCTACCGTGAGCCTGGGATAAGCTCCCCCCCCAACCATGGCACTGGTGAATTCTCAAATCTGATGGGTTAGAAGGATTTCTGTAACCACACAAGTAGTGCCCACCAGGCAAGTCACAGTAGTAAATCAGTGTGCTACTATCTTTAATTTTAACTAAGGTTGCTTAACATTTCAGAATGCAATTTGAAATAAACGGAAACTATAAAAACAAAACAACAATGCTAAATATAGGTTTTTCCCTTTATTTGAACATTTACACAGCAAAAACCTCCTTTTAAAAAAAGAGACCCTGCAAGCGAAAAAGACCATTAATGAGCAATTTTAAACTGATGACTTGCTTATGGTCTTGGCAACTGGCACGTTTCAAATTAACAGCAGTGATGGGGTCATCTTGCCTAAGCAAAATGTTTAATCATTGGTGGAAGAAAGTAGTTGTATGAAAATGCGCTTTTAACTTAAAAATGTGAAAATAACGTGTTATAGTACAAACTTGTAAGCCAAATGTGTGTAGTATCTGTGGTATAAGCTGGTTAAGGCACTCTAAGCCATGCATTATAGATCTTTAAATGCAGTGCACGTTGGGTGGTTCGAAAACTTATAATGCACGGCTTGTCTTGCATTAACCCTTACATAAACAAGAATATTTAGCTTAATTATATGTTGCTATGGCCAAGAATATGTTTTTGGACAGCACAACTGAGAACTGCAGGTTAATACTGCAGTAGGTGTCCTGGTGGGTTCTAGATCAATTTGTAAAAGTATGCTGTGCAGGACAAATTTCTGCATTTTTTTTTTTGTAAAATTCCACCTTATGTACATTTGTAAATATAGTTTAGACTACATAAATCAGTTATTATGAAAATTGATTGAAATTTGTCAGTCCATTATTTGGAGAAGCACATTAAAGTTGAAATTGTTGCTTTAACTAAAGTTGGGTTCATTTTCTAGCAAGTAGTAGTAGTAGGTAGGTTGTTACGGCAGCACTTACTCTCTGGTCATTCCAGTCATATTGAACGTGGCTCCTTAAGTCATGTCCCTCATACAAGGAAGCTGCCTTCATTGATCTGTTCAGTATAGTGTTTTCCTGATGGGATACCTCTTATAGGGCATGTCTATATTCATTGAATTTTGGTAGGTCAAAGAACGGTCAAATTGATTTTCTCCAGCGAAGGATTTTGTGGGTCCCGTTTGGTGCAAATCATTTGAGTGCTTTATTGGCCATGCTAAAGTGCTTACGAATGAGAAGTATAACACGTTTTTATAATATTTAAAATTTTGTTTGTAATACGAAAGCATGGTGGCTTTGTAGCTTTTCGCTACTGTCTGCAGTGCAGTCACCCATTGATGCTGTATGCTGCATAAGGCCTGATTATATACTGTACTCCCCGATGGCCGCTGGCTTCATGGCTGCTTCAACATGTTTTCCATATTCCCTCTCAGTCCTCTTTGTTGAACTGGTTTGCTGAATTTTCCAGCATAAGAGATGCGTTTTGGTGCCATTCTGCGCATGTTCTGCGCAACCGCTGGTCTGTAGTATTTACTGGACTGGTTTTTAGCATTGGTTTGCTTTAACTGGTTACTGGAGATAGTGGTCAGTCGTCATTTATTCCACATGGAGTGTGAAGTCTGTTTTATACACCATGCTACTATCCATGTCTTGCTGGTGTCCCCTGAAGGAAAAATATTCAATGGAAAGTAAATTAGTCAGCGAGGAAGCAATGTATGCAGAAAAATGCAGGTGTTGTTACTTTATCATTAGTTGGTCATTTGTACTCATTTTACTCACTTGTGGTGGTAGTTATGCAGTTTTAAGTCAAGTGAAAACTGGTGTCACCTTTTTTTGGCTGTGAGTTCTAAGTGAGTTTTTCTGATACTGTCTGGAGTGGGACACACACTGCTGGCTTTCTTCTCAGCTGAAGCAAAGACTGGGAGGCGCAGGCTATTTACCCGTGTGTCCGCTTAGCTCCCGTTCCCTGCCTCATTTCATGGAAATGCTCCCTTATGGAAAGTTCCCCCCTGAAGGGAATATCTGTGTTACAGCCATAGAAAACTTTAATTATTATAATTACAGGTCATGCACACAAACACTGAGCTTGGGGAAAATCTGTGAGCATTTACCGCAAGGAGGATAGTGCTTATATCAGGGTTTGGCAGTAGGAGGGATTTGTTCACACAAACCTCCTTTTACCTAACACTGCGCCTTCATGAATAGAGTCTTGCACAGTAGGAATTTAACACTGAAGTGTTTCCACTCCGTTTCATTTAGCTGCAGTACCTTCTGTTTCTCCTGTCTCATTGCAGATACACTAGCGGAATTAAAAATGAAATCTCACTAAAGGCATGCACCTGTCAGGTGGTATTTCACACCGTTCTGAGTTTGTCTAGCGGTACATTATCTTTTTTCACTTTTTGTAGGGCTTAAGAGTACATCTGATGTCTTTTAGTTTCATTCTAAGCATTGCATTTGGCCCATTCACACCACAGATCGTCACAGAACATTTCAAAGTAACACAATTAAAGGATGCAGGTCTTTGCTGTACCTCAAGTTTATTCTCCGTTTCTTTTGTCCTGTTGTAATTCTGTAAATTAGGGATCTGTGTTTGGAGTCCTGTGTGAGAACAAAGGTTGAACTTTGCTAGTTTTTTGACATTGTCCAGAGAAGTCCAGAAAGGGGATTGGTAGTTAACATCCTGACCCATCTGCGCTGGACAAGTCAGCAAGCCCACGTGATCAGTCTGGATGGCTGTCCCCCACGCATGCATTCCCACAAGTACATACACATGTCTCTAAACTTTACAGGCTGCAGGAGAGCACAGGGAGAAGCCTGGGCATAGTTTGGTGTGCAGTATTCAGATTGCAAGGAACTCCATTGCCTTAACACTGACAAACCCTGTTGAATAGAGTGAGAGGGGTGCATCTTCCAGTTTGGGTTTAACTCCTTCAGTCCAATGTGATACAAGAGAAATCCAGACAGAAAAATGATCACATTTATAGCTCATCTCAAACCATATGCTGATATTTCTCTCTCTCTCCTTGAGAAGGGGGGATTTCTTTCGAATTTCTGCTATCGACCTGTAAATTGCGCACTTTTCTGTGCTTTTGTGATGTCACTTGAAACATAACATTTTGTGTAGAAGTCTTTGAGTCTTTTTTTAAATTAAATTAAATTTTTTTTAACTTTTTTTTTTTTCTCGGTGTCGCCCGGTATAATAGCAGTGCCATGCACTGTGGTGAAGCCCCACGGTTCCGTCTGCTTGGACTGCACTGCATTCTGTGCATTCCGCCGAACCTGGTGCTCCTATTTAGCGCTGTTCCTCACAGGCTGCAATACTGGACCGTCGTAAAGCTCTTTATACATTGCCACCTCTCTACATCTTGCAGGACTTTGGCCTGATATGTTAACATTAAAAGATGGCTTTCTTGGATCTTTTGTTAAACAAGGGAATTTTTTTGTTCATCAATACATTATATGCGTTACAACTTGCTGATTAGCAGAGTACCGCTGCATAGCTTTTTAGTATGAGTGTAATGGTACACATATTTGTACCAAAGAGTTTTTGGTATGGATCTTTCAGTTCGGTACACATATGTAAATGGCCGGATGAAAGGGGCGGATGAAGCCGCGCCACTACGCATGCGTGCGTACGTCCTAATGTGAAGCACAGGTATTTTTTAAAGTGCTGCGCCACACTGAACGTTTATTTTGTTATGCTTTGTATTTTTTGAGACAATATTTGTGTTGCACAGTTCAAATATGAAGCTGAAAGCTGCTAATGTGAATACAGCACAGATCAGGTATAGTTCATTTTCTAAATGTGCACCTTAATGGATATTTATTTCATCTTTACTTATTTGCTATTATTTTGATTTACTTTTAGGTACATTTTAGTTTTTTATTGGTAGGCTGCAGCAGTATCGACTTCTTATTTAAGAAAGATGGTCATACCTTGTTCAGTAAGCCACTGTTTAATGAAGAAAAAAGCAATTCATGATTTGTTCTTTTACCCCCGCTGTACTGAAAATGTGCTGAACCGTTACTTCAATACCGAGGTACGTACCAAACTGTAATTTTTGTGTACCATTACACCCCTACTTTTTAGTCTCTGTGGAAAAGTTGATCGTGAATAAATTTAACACGAACTTCAAAGCAGTGGTCGCCATTGGCTTGCAGGGACCCAATGAGTAGATCCCATAACACTTTATAGAAATCATAAGAACTAGCAATCACTGTAAATAAGGCTGGAGACCCCTGCTTTGTGGGGAGTTTAAAAAAAGCCTTTTTTTATTTTAAACTATGTCAGAATCTTTATCTTGCTTTGTGTGTGGCCTATGCCTACTTCCCCAGCAGGCAATAGTCGGTGGTCAGTCACAGTCACGTATCGACACTGGGTCACTTGTCTGTTATTGTTGATTACGGATAATAATCACACAAGCCTAATGTGCAGTGTATAGCTTTCCTGTTTGAATCACAAATGTTTGGCTTCTTGTCCAGGGATTTGATGGATTAGTGGCCCATCCTGGGTTGTTCCCTGCCTTGTGCCTGTAGCTTCCATGATGGGCTCCGGACCCCCAGCGACCCTGAATAGGATAAGCGATTACAGAAAATTGATGGATGAATGGATGTCCTGGGATTAGAATAACTAGTTTATTTTCTGATTTGTTTTTGGCATTCATGTCTCACTGGCAGAAAACATTGTTTTTGAGAAAGCATTTACTTAAGAACTTCCTGATTTTCACGATTCCATGTTTTCTATTCTTATCCATGCCAGGCGGCATAAAAACAAAAGTCACGCATGCACACAACGAAAAACTAAATTTACTGTACAGCTAGTAAAGATTATTCTATCTCAATAGAGTTCTGCTCTCATCTGACTGTAACTCACCATTCAAATTAAAATCATTATCATGTGGAAATATAGCTTGTGGAAATTCTGAATGTTCTGGTAACTCTCGGGGCAGTTTTGTAACCATCTTACAAAAGACAGTTTTGAAGGTCATCATTAACTTGTGACACCAGGTTGCTGGTTGATATGTATTTTTTTCCTTCCCATTCGATATTCTTTGGGTTGTACTTGGGCTTTTCTGGGGGCTCCAGGACAGCATGACGATGATTCATTGTGTTCAATTTTATCTTCAAGAATATTTTTAGATTAATAGTGATTATAGTGTAAAAAACTTTTATTTTGTAATATTTTTTTGCCAAAAATATGCCTCAGTTTAAAAATTTTTTATGTCATTTTGTTCAGGATGTGAAAAGCAAATGGTACAGTTTTAAAGTATATCTTTCTACTGTGTTTTGAAATAACCTTCATGGCTGTTGACATGTGAGCAGAGCTTCTGCCATAGTACTCCAGACATTATGTGGCGCTTCCCTTTGGCCTAAAAACTGCAGACTGTCTGCTGCACTGGGCTGACGAGGTTTCAACAGCAGTGCAACACTCCCCATAAGGAAAAGCAGCAGTCTGGGCCTTGGCTGAGAAATGGTGGAGGTCACCTCCACTGGCGCCTAATCTTAGGCTGGAAATGTGTATTAGGCAATTTAGGTGTAACTTTTTACCCAGTTTCTTAGGTCACCTTCCTGATTAAGGGACAAGGATGCATGCATTTGCATTGCATAAATTTATGGCAGACGGCATGCCCGGCCTTTTGTAATGTCCATTGCTGGTTTCTTAACATTTCTCAATGAATATCCCTCCTTAAATGTTTCTGCAGTCCGTGTGAGTTTCTGGTTCCATGTTCAGCTCCCAATTAAGCTGATTTTTTTGGGGTATGGAAGAAGGTTAGACTAAGTGATGTTTAGCAGTCTTATTCTCACTCCTGAAATTGCCAGTTATCAGTATTTCAAAAGGTTAGCTGATACACCATGGTTAAGAGTAGAACAGCCTATTGCTGTCTAGCTGATGTGTCGGGAACCGGGCCTGGTCAATGTTGTTGCAAAATGTTAGCCATTTGTAGCTATAGTATTACCAGTATGGGATTTGATCATATTGACTCAAATAAGCAATGATAGGAGATTATTGAATAACTATTACATTTGTGTATGTAGAGCACCCACAACAGAAAAACTGACTGCTTGTTAATAACGTCTGTGGGGAGCGGCATGGGATCTATAACGGAGAGGCTTCAACTCGTGGCATTGTTCAGGGCGCCACAGTCCTTCATGTGGCAGCAAGGTGATATAGCACAGTATCCACAGTTATAGAAAAAAATTAATGGAGTATTAAGGGAGATCAATATGACTAACGCACACACACTGATAGCTGGGCTCGTTTCGGCCCAGTCAGAGAAGGGCAGACCTGCGGCCCGGCCAGGCCGCTGCTGCAGATGGTGCTCATCCCAGCTTTTGTCTTTAGCTTGCCTTGTGCTGATAAGGTTTATCAGGTTCAGACAGACCATCCTGCGGCTCACCCTCAGTTCCTCAGAGTTGTGCTTTGCCCATCCCCTTTTCTTAGAAGCCTGTGTACTAGTTATCAGTGTTGGTTTGTACATCTCCTGCATGCTGTCAGAGTAGCTTGCAGTTCATTCTCAGCCAACCTTGTGGTTTTTCTCTTTCCCTTTGTGAAGCTTTATCTTTCTGCACTTTTTCAACATTCTTTCCCATTGGGTACGTATGTGTCGGGCATAAGCTTTTCTAATTAGAAACCGTGTTGCAATTTATTGGGACAATTTAAGGTACCCATGCTCAGTTTCGCTGAAAAATGAGTCCCCGTTCAGTGTTTCAGTTAAAGATTTAATAGGCTGTCTCCTAATATATAAGAATAGTATATAATGAATATGTTAGACAAGTGGTGAAACTCATCATGTTCTGAAGTACTAGGTTTTGATGTGTGCTCAGGAATAAGAATGGGAGATCAGAGTGGGATGATGAAAACTGAGTCACACTTGTATGAATGACTAAAGGGGAATTCCTGAGAATCCACCATCGCCTACTTAGCCATCAAATATGAAGCTCTGATATCTGGTAAACAGACCCTCACCTTTGGGACTCCCTGTCAAATAGAAACAGCACAGAGAAACACAGGTGGAGTGCTGTCATGTTCTACTAAGAAGTAAACGCAGTAGCGACAACCACAAAGCATCTCTCCGCGCCATGTGGTCTATTGGTGATGTTAATCTAATTCAGTTAATACAGCACATGAATCAGAGAACCTCTGACTTAGTTTTCGATATGATTTGATACGGTGCACAAAACAGTTACAGAAATCTTTGAAGACTCACAAGGCTCTGGATATAATGAGTATCGTCTATACGATGCAGAAATGTATGTATAATGTTCTCTCTGTGCAAAATTCATGATAGGTGAAAATTAAATGTCTACGGTAGGTCTTGTCGTAGAAAATTTATTTGAGTACCCAAAATAAAAACCAATCTCTTTGATCCATTACACACAGGAAGGAATCCACATCCCTTCATTGATGCACATCTTGCAGTTGTCTTAATTGGGGATGTGAAACCTTTCTTTTTAAACACCGCCCATTTACTGTAGGTCATATCTTGCTGCCAAATCATAGGTTGTAGATGGCCCATTCTAAAAGCAGAACTGCTGACTGTTTCCCCTTTACTAAGAATTCAGAAAAGAGCTGCAAATACCACTGAGGCAGCTGTTTGCAAACCTCTCTGTGGTGACTTCTGTTAAAAGGCCTTTGCCTGAAGTACTGCAATTCGAAATATGTCGCTAATCCTGCAAGGGACTCAGGGATCAGCTTGCAGTTCTCAAAAGCTAACTAATATATGTTATTAATATTAATGAATCTGTGTTGTGGCGTAACTATATAATGAATATCCATCCGTCTTCCATACCACATATCTAGTACAAGGGTGCAATGTGTATTTATAAATAGCATGAAAATGTTTTTGAATTGAAAATGAGATTGAAAATTCTTTGTCTAAGTGTAGTTGAGGCATTGGTCTGCAGGGAAGCATGTACTAAGGAAAAGTCCTTTGGGATGTTAAATGGTGTTGCTCAGCTTAAAGGAACCCTGTCTCGGCATTTGTTATGTTTAATTGGTTTTTTTAGGATTTTTATAGCCCGTTCTATTGAAGTAATGCAATCATAGGCAGCTGAAAAAAATAGCACCGTGGCTTCATGCTTCTTGCCATTTTTTCATCTCTAAATGTGTCCTCATTGCAGGGTTATACCACAAGAGAGGAAATTGACTAAGAATTTCTCTGAATTTCAGTGGCTGTCATGTGACTTTCTGGAAGACGCTTTGGTTTTTTTGAGACTCATTTGCATATCATGTAGGGGGAGTCTTAGTGCGGTGTAGTCCCCCAGCAAAAAAATATGCTGTAGGCCCTGTTTACGTCTGTAGTTTCTGTCACCCAGGCTAACAGAGGAACCTGTGCGTGTGTGCGTGCCTGTCTGGAGCCCGCCAAAAAGTTAGTCTGAGTTGTGCACATCCCCCCTCTGCGCTCTGATAGCATTTAGTACCTACACAAATGGATCATTTATTTGGCTGTATGCACTAATTTAGTAAATTGTGCTGTTTGTTTTTTCTTGCTATTCAGTTTCGGAAACATGCAAAATTCTAAGAAGCTTTACTTTGCTCCAGTTTGCATTGAATTTCATTACTGTGAGGATAAAAATGTCCCTGTGCACCTGCTGACCCCTATCCACTCTGCTAGCAAAGTCCAATTTGTGCATTCAGTGCAAAAAAATAAGTGTTCTCTCTTGGACTTAAATCTCCCAGGGGTTTCCACATTTGAATATTGTTGAAAAATAATTCCGATACAACTGACTTGGAATATAAGTAAAGAATTCTCCATGTTACAGCAGATTTTTCTTGAACCAATTAATCTTTTCTTGTGTTTGCAGCTGATCAAGTATACGGAGACCAAGATATGCATGAAGTGGTCCGAAAACACTGTATGGACTACCTGGTGAGTCATCTCTCTACATTGGTTATCAGAAACAGGGTTTCGGAATTATGCTAGTTAGTTTCTTTCGTACCGCTCTTTGGATGGAGCCTCACTCATTGCTCTTCAACTGCAGATGAAGAATGCAGACTACTTTTCAAATTATGTGACTGAAGACTTCACCACATACATCAACAGGAAGAGGAAAAACAACTGTCATGGGAACCACATCGAGATGCAGGCAATGGCGGAGATGTACAACCGGCCTGTAGAAGTTTACCAGTATGGAACAGGTGTGGAGCGTTGAGTGAATGGCTAGATGGTCACATGATTTACAGGGAAGATACTCAGCATTAATAAGGGCAAAAACCAGAGCGGTTTGTAGTAACTGGCACTTATAAGGCTCCTTTTTCTTATTCAGATACTGCAATCATTTATTAATTATTTATTTATTAAATTAATATTTTTCTTCTGTATTTTCTTCTCAGAACCAATCAACACGTTCCATGGCATCCACCAGAACAACGATGAGCCAATCAGAGTTAGCTACCATCGAAACATTCACTACAATTCAGTTGTGAACCCTAACAAAGCCACTATTGGAGTTGGTCTAGGGCTTCCAGCTTTCAAACCAGGGGTGGGTGCCTTCAATCAAAGCTTCTCTTTTTTAAAATTAAATAACGACAAATATAATGACATACAGATTCCATAGATCTCTGAAGCTAAACAGAGAAATTTCATTGTTAATCATTATAGTGGAGCAAATGACTCCAATATATTCGTTATGACTATGAAATTATGTGAAATTAATCAGTCCAGCTCTCAGCCTGGTGTCAGCCATGTGGTGCAGCTTCTTCTGCTATGTTCTTAAACCCTGGCACATTCCCCTTTCGGTCTGCCCCAATGCACATATGCATACTTGCACTCATGCATGTGTTCCTGCATACATAAAAGGGTTATAGTGCAAAAGGGCTATGTGGAACGATGGAATACATTAAAACGGTGAGTGACACTGAGGCTTTCCATTGGCTGAACGTGAGCCCATCCAGGCATGTGATTTGTCAAACGTGGTGAGGCCTGGTCAACACATTGAGAATCAGACACTGTTTCTAGGCTTCAGTTTTATTTGCAGAGAAGCAAAGTAGGAATTAGGTGACACTCCCTGGATCATCAAAGGCCTGAAGGGCTGGAAGCGTGGCGGGGCGTCCCCTGTCTCAAACATGCGCACATCAAAGGGAGCAGGGCTGAACTCACACAGGGGAAACATTCCACACTGTCCTGACTCTCAGGGGCCACCTGTTAGCAGCACACTGTCTTATTTGTACTGGAGAGACCCAGTGACAATGCACCATAATGGCTCATCGGTCTGCCAGAAGCTCGACTGCCATGACAGATTAGCCTGAGTGATTTTAGAATCTGGTGGAACGGTGCACCCAAAATCACCAGACTCATAAAATCAGTTTTTCCCCTCATGTGAAAGTGGTATAGTCAGCATTTTAAGTATTCTCTGTTTGTTTTATGAACCCATTTGCAAAACGTTAAAATCTTCTATCCACATGAAATAATTGTTCAAACTGTCTTATATATGTAGTTATGTCTGTAAATATTGATGATATTCCTGAAGTCTAAGTCACTTTCGTGTTATGTTTGGCCCAGAAGCACCTTGCATCAGTTTGGTATGAACACTCAGCCACAGATCAGCCCACATTCCTCACGGATCAGTCAGAGGTTTATGTGTCCTACGCCCTTTCTGGGGGAACACCGTGACGCTGTACTCAGAGTTCCATCTGGAGCCTTCACCTGGTTCCCGATGATAGGATGTCATACTTTCTGTTTACATCATTCACACTTGCCATCTGTGAGATCTTTGCGTGTCACACGTGTGTCTGGAGGTCAGCAATATATATATATGGCTTTCTTGGTAAAACAGGGTGTGAGGTGCGGATCTATCTGAGCCCTTCACCCGCAAAATAGTGATTGATTCCTTAGTTCAACCCGTTCTGTCTTTCCCTAAATATTTCAAACAGAAACGCCGTACTATGCTACAATAATGCATTTCTATTCATAATTTAAATATAATTTTTAATGCTAGCAGTTATAAAGAAACACTCATGCACATGTAATTATATGTATTTGTTATTCCCCAAAGTTAGTGGAAAGGAAAAGCCTAAAATGTAACTGGCCAGTGCTCAGAATAGCTTCCTTATGTGGTGAGAGCATGCCAGCAGGCAAGTGCCCAGTAAAAGCAGATTGTCTGAAGCTGCTGGCTCAGACGTTATCATCGCAGTGGTAGCTGTCATCAGCTGGCACAGCAGGGCTCCCTGTCTGGGGTCAGCCAGCTCTGTGAAGGAACCCCGCTAGCCAGAGAGCACACAGCACACACGGCCAGGATAAATTGCAGAGACACTCCATGTGACTGGGAACTTTTCAGCGTGTGGTGCCCATAAGCTCCTGATCCTGGAAATGGGCAAAGGTGTGCTACATTCTGGCTGGGACACTCTGTCCACCATGGGTCTGAATGCTCAGTAGCCATGGTCACACACAACTTATAAAAGCCACCATTACAGTAAAAGGTAACCTCACCAGAGCGCCTCGTTTTGCCTTAGAGCTGTGTCTCTTAACCTGGTTCTTGGGGACCCCAAGACAGTCCATGTTTTTGATCCCTCCCAGCTCTCTGCCAGGCGTTCCACATTTCACCAAGAGCTTGGAAGAGCAAAAATGTGGACTGTCTGGAGATCCAGGAGGATCGAGTTGGGAAACACTGCTTGAGAGGGTTCAAAGGACAGGATTAGTACTTGTTGTGGGGCTTCTAGAGAGGCAAAAATGTAACTCCTGCTATATTTATAAAGTCTGTAGCTCTGCTTCTTTCTTATGTATTAAAGGAGGATGAGGGGGTGTCATTCTGATTGAGATCACTGATGATAAACATTTCTTCTATTTTGTGTTTAACCCCTCCCCCCCCTGTAACTTTGCTCTGAAATATCAACATGCTTGTTTACTATGACATTTTGTGGAGCGCCATTTGGAAAGTACTTAAGTGTTTAATATCGCACTGAAAATCTATATGCATTGTATGGCCAACCATCTCTCATCTGTTGAAGACTGGCATTCATTTATTTGTGTGTTTGTTTGTTGCTCATCTATCGATCTATCTCTCTGTCTGCCTCCCTGCCTGCCTGCATATCAATCTGTCTACCTGTCTATCTATATATTTGCAAAATCCTACCCAGAAGAAAGAATTACTGACACTGCAGTATTCTGGCTTGGCACTGTCAGAGCCCCATCTGTTACAAAAATGAGTCAGAATTTGTGTGTTTGTTTAAATTTCTCATGGAAAGTTGATAGGAATCTGTTTTTCTTGAGCTGTGATTAACAGCAATGAAAGAGTACAGTGTTGCTGGATTATAGCAGCCTGGTGGCTCTACCTCCTGCCTTTAAACCAGTACTCCAATGTCCTGTTTTCAGACGACAGTGTACGTAGAAACTGTAATGTGATGCTGATTATCCCACACGGGCATTGACTCAAACACAACAGCTCATGACACATAGGCCTGATAGCGACAGACTGATATCATTAATTTCCTCTTTCTATCAGCCATATTTGTTATCAGTGGTATGATTCTAGGTCCTCTGGTATGTGGCTGTGTGTTCTTACTCCCTATTTTAAAGCTAAGAGTAGCTTACATTGGTCTACTAAGATACACATTTTGTAGGTATTTGAACGTAGTTCTGTTTTTTATTTAGCCCTTAGCTGTATTTTTAATGTTTGCTGTTAATTCATCTGTTGAGGCATGTCTGATGTGTCCTTACGTACACTCACTGCACCCTATCCCCTGCCCATAAGGAGGTAAACATTGCCCTCTGTATGACCACCTGTCCTTCCTCCTTTGCTCCCAGCAGTATGCTGACCAGCTGCTAATGAAGAATGCTATAAAGACCTCAGAAGAGTCCTGGATTGAGCAACAGATGCTGGAGGACAAGAAGAGGGCCACAGACTGGGAAGCCACCAATGAGGCCATAGAAGAGCAAGTGGCCCGTGAATCTTACTTGCAGTGGCTTCAGGACCAGGAGAAACAGGCACGACAGGTGAGAGGGCACCACACTGAGTCTGTAGGGTTGCTTTCAGCAGCAAAGTGGCAGTACTGAAAGCAGTGTTACCTAGGTAATGGTTTTGCTCTGGTCTCTAAAGCATTTGACTCGTGGCATTTCCTTGAAATGAAAAAGCGGTAATTATTTGTGATCAGTACATGGAAATATCCATACATTGTTAACTTTCAGTTTTTATTTTTTATTAAATGGAGATCTTTAGGGGGACGCTTTGGTGTGATAACACCGGAATTTTCAGAAGGGGTCTTAGCACCTTGACCACAAATTTGTCTTGTAGCATAAAGTGAAACTTAATGAATTCCTATAAATGGCCCCTTGACAATAACAATGCCTTATATTTGTACCTCACCAATTGCATTTTTAACATTCAGAGGTGGCACTAGATGTTTTGAGCCCCTATGAAAGCATATCACATTGGGCCCCAACAGTTATGTTACATATTTTTTAGGGCCTGTCAATCAGGGGCCCTTGGAATCACCCTGCCCGCCCCCCGCCTTTACAGCTACCCTTGTAAAAGTAATTGACAATAATTGAAATTCAAATTGTTTTCCGATTCATCTGCATTGCCCCCCCTCATTTCTATCTGAAATCCCCTTTCTTCTGTGCCAAGTAAAAAAACACGACCTAAGGCCAAAATGTGTCTGTATCATTAAAGATGTTTTGGAACTTCTTAGAATAAGCTTCAGCCTAACATGACTTATTCAACTGCTGTTAATCACTGAGTTTCCCATAAAGGCTAAATCTGCTGAGTGCATGAAAGAGGAGATGCCGTGTTCCCCCCCCCACCACCGCCACCACCACCAACAACAACAGTCGTTCCCACTCTTGTTATCCAGAACGTCCTGTTTCATTGTTTTTTTTTTCCCGGTGCCAGCCACGCAAGGCCAGTGCCACTTGTAGCTCAGCGACGGCAGCCGCATCTAGTGGCCCTGAGGAGTGGAGTGCCCGTTCTCCCCGCCAGCGCAGTTCGGCCCCCTCGCCAGAACACCCGGACCCTCCTCACCCCGATACGGCGACCAAGCCCGCCTCTCCAGCCGGAGCTGCCCTCATGCTGTCCAAACCGCCTTCTCCCTGTGCTCCAGGTGGGCCACAGAGCTATCTGTGCCATTCAGCATGCTATCTGCACATCTGCCCAAAAGACTGCACCTAAACTGGGGGCTTGATTGGTTTTGTTTTCTGTGCTCTACAGGTCCTAGCAGTCAGACCTGTGTGGGCCCAGACAGAGCCACTTCATCTTCCTTAGTGTCCCTGTATCCTGAGCTGGAGTACCGTGCTATCATGCAGGAAATGGCACCTTCTGCATTTGGTAAGTCTCATTGAGACTGGATGGTCCCCAGAGCTGTCATTAATTTATTTGCTTTTATTCACCACTGTTCAGATGGACTCTAAGTCTGTTTCAGTGATTGCCTTGGCCTGGAAAAGGGATATGATTGGTCAGAATATGGGTTATGAAGTTATCAGATCTGCTTCTGAAACTTGAAACTGGTATGCTATGTTATGAAAATGAGCACAGATGCTATTTTCTGTTTGACAACCACCTGATCTGTAAATTCTGTGAGCAGAGTGAGGGGCTTGGAGCCAGAAATCATATAGTACATTTAAAATTTTATTGAGGATTTGATGAGCAATGACAGGTTGACAAAAATCTCAACCATGCAGGCCAGACCCCCTTGTAATTCAGTACATCCTACGGCAATAGGAGTGGATGCTACGCAGATATCATTCAGAGTTGTTGTCCTGTGAATTTACGTTTCGTTTGCAATCGCATCCCTTCAACAGCAGACTGGGAAGATGATGAGATTCTGGCCTCCGTCCTGGCCGTCTCACAACAAGAATACCTGGACAGCATGAAAAAGAACGCGACACACAGAGAGCCGTCTCCTGACAGCAGTTGATAGTGGGGCTGGTGACGCTGGCGATGTCCACGGGGAAAAAGACAAAACTGAAACAAATGTTTTCTCGATCATGGTACCCACCATTCACCTGTCCCAGCCCCCTGCCTCTCCTCACCTTCCTATACAATATCATCATAATCATACTCTCCAGCTCCCTCCCCCATTATAAACCCCTTGCCTCCATTGGACTTATTTAGGTGCATGTTTAAATAAACACAAACATCATCATAGAAAATTTAAAAAAAAAAAAGAAAAATTGTAATAATGTCATACTTATCTTCTTAATGATTGATTAATATAATTTTGTTTTATCATTTTTGGAATGAAAAATACTTTTTTTTTTTCTTGGAATAAAAAATAAAAAACTTTCTGAAGAAGTGGTGTGTCGAGTTATATCCCCTCCATACTTTCTTATACTCATGTATAGTCAAGTGCAATGTAATTACTGAATTAGGCCATCTATGATATGTTAGTTGCCAGAAATGATGTGCTGTGGTGGTATGTTGGATGTGTGGAGTCTGCATGATTCTTCTGGCTGCTCACTGTTGATTTCCTTCTGTCTAAGGACATGTCGTACGCTGGGAATCCTCCAGGGTCTGCTGGCAACCTTGACCAGAATAAGCAGTTAGGAAAGGGAACGATGGATGGATGGACGTCTTGCTGTGTAATGAATACAAGACATTGGATGTCCTGGCACCCTTAGCCTGATACCATAATACCTACAAAATGATCATTTTTAGCCTTGTCTTCCTCAATGTGGTCAGCATGGATGTGCATGTTGAGAATCTGAGTCAGATGCAGTCCTGCATTCTTATAGTAGGTTAAATGGTACATTAAAAAGTTTGCAAGTAATGCATGCACTGAGCACATGTCTTACTATTGTATGCTGATCTTAACACACAGAATTTTAAAGGCAATACAGCCAAGAAGTTGTAAGAATATCTCGTAATTTTTATATCTTGAAAATATGAAAAAGCTATTTGCATATTTTTAGATTACCGTGTTCTTAAATATAAACAAATGGTTTTATTTTTGTTCCAAACGACGCAGGCTCTTCGGCTGTTGCTCCCCTGTTTACTGATGACAAACGTAATGAATATTTATTTTTGCTCAGTTGATGTTCAGTTTATATTAATTAATTATAGCTCGGTTTTACACCTTGACAGGAACCATTGTGGTAAATTAATCAGTTGTAACCACCCCCCACTAATCTAAACCGGTTTATACGAACCCCCATTAATCAGCTCTCCCCTAAATAGATGGAGACCAACCCCCAAATGTTCAAACCAACGTTACGCCTTAGACAGGAACCTCAAGTCGTTTTCTGTACGCAAGACCCTAAGGCAAGAAAGCAAACTCAACTTCTCGTCACTGTTGAGTAAATTGCCACGGGCGTTAACTGAGCGGTTGATTTCTTAGAAAAGGCTGTACTGCAAATTAGAATATTGATAAGTTTAAATCGTTATGCAGTTTCATTGGATGTTTTTTCTAAGCGCTCGCTTCTAGCCAATGACAGCGAGCAGAGCCACAGAATGGGCGGTTCATCAAACGTAAACGTAAAACAGCAACAAACTTTTGAGTGCTGTTAGTACGTTGCGCGCCATCCACGCCGAGTGTCTGCGGAGTACCGGGGACTGCAGACTTTTTGTCTTGTTGTGTTTGCTGTTGTGGATTTTCTGTGTAATTTAAACCGATTTCCGTTATGGATTATAAGTATTAATCTAGAAAGTCTAAGAGGCACTGAGAGTTTTTTTTTTTTTTACTTTTTGGTATTATTTTGAACATTCAGTTTGAAAAATGTTGGACACGCGTATGGATGATCTGTACCTGCGCCAGGTTAACGACGTAAAGGAAAAAACTGGTAAATATACATTTGACTGCATTTTTAGAGCATTACACGAGCCTAGTAACAGTATAGACCGCTACCAACTTCTTTTTCTTTGTAGTAAACTAATATGAGCTCTAATTACTATTAGTAAAATACTTGTGTAAATAAATAACTTCTTTTGTTTACTGTCCAGCAATTAGATTTTGTTTTTAACAACTTTCACACATCCACACCTAGCCACTCGGGAAGTGACTGATTATGTTGTCTTTTCAGTGGCGAAGGAACCCTTCGAGAAGATATACCAGGTGGGAGCCCTTCTTGGAAGCGGGGGCTTTGGGTCGGTCTTCGCCGGCCATCGTTTGTCAGACGGTTTGCCTGTAAGTTTCTGTTTATCGCCTTACCGGCCGCTCGGCCCCGCGCGTCTTAACCTCCAGCTTCTATCGTCATTTTGGAAGAACATGATTTTTGGATTACATTTTCTTTCCTTGCAGGTGGCTATAAAGCAAGTGTCAAACGACCGGGTACAGCAATGGGCACAACTGGTAGGTGTAATTTATTTAATTGGATGGGGTTTAAATTAACGTTGATTGAAATCTTTACAAAAACACCAAAATTAACTTGCATAAATAATTACATTAATGTCACATTCTTCTTTGAAGATCTAATTCTTTTTTTATAACAAATATTCTGTTGATATCAGTATTTTATTTTTATACCTCTATAAACGGACACGTAATTTGTTTTGATAAACTGTTAATATCAATATGTTAGCCTTTCAGTATGACGTTTACATGGGAAAAAAAATCTTAGCTGGAAATTCCGTACGGGCCTCCCCTACAATAACACAGAAGTACTCCCCCTACGGGAAAGTAGCATAAAACAATACCACGGACGTACGGGGTTTTCCGGCTGTGACGTATGATGACGCAGTGAGAGTATCAAAAACAATCCTGAAAAACTGATTAAATACTTCAAAGAATAACACTGCAAATCCTATTCTCCTTGCCTTTGTTAATGTTCTTTAAGCATTGTGTTTTATGGAGATGTATATCATAGTTAGTGTTATGGAAAATGTACCAAACAAACATTGATTCTGAAAGGTTTAAAGTTGCCGGGTTGAAGCACACAGGGTGAATGTCTTAAATGCTAAATTTGTGAAATGTAAACTGACGATTAAAAAAAAAAAAAAATTCCAACCCACAGCCCAATGAACCTAATTTGGTTCCCATGGAGATCGCCCTTCTTCTGCAGCTGAGTGGGGGGCAGGTGTCCGGCCCTGTGCACCGTGGGGTGATTCGGATGCTGGATTGGTTTGAAAAGCCAGGGCAAGGCTTCCTGATTGTGTTTGAGAGACCACAGCCATGTCAGGACCTGTTTGACTTCATCACGGAGCGCGGGGCCTTGGAGGAGCCACTCGCACAAAGGTAAGGACATTCCTTGGATTCTCTGAGCATGCCCAATGAAAAAAGCCACAATTGCCGCATTGCAAAGTACAGCTAATGATAACCACATTCACTGTTGTACTTTCAGGTTCATGAAGCAGATAGTGGAGGCTCTTCAGTTCTGCCATTCAAGGGGTGTCGTACACAGAGATGTAAAGGATGAAAATATATTGGTGGACACTCGTACCGGAGACATCAAGATCATTGACTTTGGCTCAGGAGATCTGCTCAAAGATACTGCCTACACAGACTTCGAAGGTTAGTATAGCTTATTCCAGTCACTTGTATCCTTCTTAACAGCTTGTAAAAGAGATTTGTTATATTTATTGCACCTTAGATTATTCTTTGTTGTAAAGATTTGATTGTTGCATCTGTAGAGGTCCTAGTAAAAATATAGTTGTGTCATGGCAGTATTGCTTGAAGAATGAAATATGGTTTTGTTTTGTTTTTCTCAGGAACTCGAGTGTACAGTCCCCCAGAGTGGATACTGCATCACCACTACCATGCAAGGCCCCTGACCGTCTGGTCTTTGGGGGTGCTGTTGTTCGACATGGTCTACGGTGACATTCCCTTTCAGTCAGACAGAGCAATAGTGGAGGCGAAACTCGATTTCGAACCGCGAATAACCAGTGGTAGGTGAATTAGTTTTATGGAAGTTGATTAACACAGCACGTAATGTTTCAGTCTTAAAATGAAAAAAAGGGTAGCTCACAACTATTTTTTCCCCCCCCAAAAGATTGCCGGTCTCTGATTCGCTGGTGCCTAAAATTCCGACCTGAAGATAGACCAACCTTCGATCAGATATTGGAGCATCCTTGGATGCAGGTGTCAGACGACTGTGGAGATTTGCAAGAAGGACAAAGTATCATGTCAAGCCAGTCAAGCCTATGAAGTATTTTTCTAATGGCTTAAGGAAGCTTCAGCTGCCTAAGTAGCTCTCACTCTGATTCACTGTTTCTCACCTTCTCACTTCTATCTGGAGTATTTACTTTAAATTTCATTGAAAAGTCAGCTATAGATACTAAAGGTATAACATTATTTAAGCTCTTTTAGATGTTCAAGAAAACACTGACGGTACTATGACTGCAAAAAAGTTGGAATTTATGGTATGGGGGAAAAAACTCAGAAGGATAAGTATCACAGGCAGAGGAAATTTGTTGTAGTTGTTAAAAGCTAATATTTTCTCTGGCAATGTATGTCACATCAGGTATAACTTGTGTTTACTGGCAACTATTTATACATATTTATTTGAGTTTAATGGGCATGTTGAAGTTTCTGATACAAGTGAAGTGTCTTAAATGTCTCAAAATAGACTGGAAATAATCGTATATGATTTAGTTAAAATTACTCTGTCATGTTTGGACCTGGTTTTACAGGTTATTTAAAACGATATTCTTTAATACCTCAAAGAGGGGAAACGTAAGCATCATATTTTTGCAATCTTCAATATAATGTTCCATCTGAGGATTTGAGAAAATTATGATGCTGAAGTGGAGTAGCACATTCAGACTTTGCAAAAGTCTGGGACAGAAATTCTATAGACTGGCCGTCATATAATTTACCAGTGGTCTTTTACAGAGCTTGGTATAAAACTGCATTTTATATTGTGTGAGGAAATGTATTTTACTGTTAAATTCCTGGAGGCATAAATGCAATCATGGGTTCGGTTTTCCCCCCTCAGGTGAATATTAAATGTTTATAAAGAGAACCAGAAAACTGTTTTGTCACCTACTCTCTGAAACACTCCCTCATATTTTAGCCAGTTTCAGTCAACCACAAATGCTTTTCTGAGCTGTTTTGTAGATGCTGCTCATTCTGGGCCAAACCAGTCTAAAATATTTATTTTATTTTTTTGATAATGTGGTGATATATTTCCTAGTTGTTTGATGTATTCTTCATGAATAAAACTTGGGATAGAATTATTTTTAAACTAAACTATAGCACATTAGTTTTACACCTTTCTGAAGCAGAAATATTTTTTTGTACAACATCTTTTTTCATTTTGTTGTGGTGCTTACCACCTGGAATCTTTTGCTTCAGTTGATGTGCTTAAACCATGTTGCTTCTTGCATTTTAGGTTTAAGATAACAATGGTTTTGCAGTTTCATTTGTTTCATTGATTTCAAGTGAAGACACCTGAACATCTTTTGGACACTGAACCTTTGGCAAAGAGATTTGACAATCCCACTGTCACCCTTTTTAAATTTATTTTTATAATAATCCTGGTTTATTTGCTGGGGTTGGTACATCTTTGTGATGTAAATACTTATGTATTGTTCTGTACGTGGCAGTTGCCACATTTGTATGTTATTTTTAATAACAGATAATTGAGAGATGTGAATGTGTGAAAGTTTTGCTATTTATTAAAATGATTCATAATTTTATTGATCGCTGAATGTTAATAAAGTCTACCAAAAACAAATCTTTGGTTTTGCTGTTTTAACTCCTGTGACCATTAGAGGGCAGCAATATACTGATGTCTCACTAACTGCAACATTGTATACAGTACACAGTGCCTTCAAAAATTATTGGCACCCCTAGTAAAGATGAGTAAAATGGGTCACCTTTTGGTGAATTAGCTTAATCTCACACAGAAAAAAATACAACATAACAAAGCCACATCTACCACAATTATTGGCAAAGATAAGAAAGGTAATATTTCATGGGAAAGATAAGAGCAGAAACAAATCAAATAAGGGAGAAGTGTGTCGACCTTCATAAGTCAAGCTTGTAGAACCACCTTCAGCAGCAATAAATTGAAGTAATCATTTTCTCTATGGGTTTATCAGTCTCTCATAATGCTGCAGAGGAATTTCAGGCCACTCTTCTTTACAATGTTGCCTCACTTCATTGAGATTTGTGAACATTTGTTTATGCACGGCTCTCTGAGGTTCCTGCCACAGCATTTCAGTCAAATTGAGGTCTGGACTTTGACTGGGCCATTGCCAGACCTTGATTCTTTACTTTTTCAGCCATTCTGTTGTAGATTTGTTGGTGTGCTTGGGATCATTGTCTTCTTGCATGACCCAATTTCGGGCAAGCTTTAGCTGTCAGAAAGATGGCCTCATATCTGACTCTACAATATTTTGGTATTCAGAGGAGTTTATTGTCAACTCAATGACTGCAAGGTACCCAGGTCCTGTGGCTGCAAAACAAGCCCAAATCATCACCTCTCAACTACTGTACTTGACCGTTGGTATGAGGCGTTTGTGCTGATATCCAGAAGTCTTATGGATTGTTCAGATGCAACTTTGCAAATCAAATCCATACTGCCATGTTCTTTTTAGAGAGAAGAGGCTTTCTCCTGGCAACCCTTCCAAACAAGTTGTCATGCCCCAACTGTTCCGATCCTCCCATGTGCCACGTCCCCTCATTCACCTCGTGCGGAATCCTCTAGTTATCAGCTGTTTACAGTTGTGTTTACTTAGTCCAATGTATTTAAGTATTTTTCTGTGAACGTTTCCCCAGTCCGGTCATTAACATCATGATGTCGTTCCGTGCTCCTGAGTGTGCCTATTATGGTTTTTTTGCAGTTTCTCTGAGCATTCCACGGTCTGACCTTGGAGTGAATTTGCTGGACATCCACTCCTGGGAAGATCGGCAACCATCTTGAATGTTCTCCACTTTGTGAATAATCTTTCTCACAGTAGAACGATGGACTTTGCAACAATGCAAATTGTTTGGAAATGGCCTTATAACACTTCCCAGATTGATGGGCAGCAGCAAATGTTACTCTAAGATCACTACTGATGTCTTTCCTCCTTGGCACTGTGCGAACACACACCTGAATACTCCAGACCAGCAAACTGCCAAAGCTTCTGCTTTTATAGAGATGGTCACAATTAATCAAGTGCTTTTTTAAAAAATTAGCCGTAGATCTACTTACCCCCTTAATTCCTATATGATTTTTATGTCCTGATATGTAACCATCACTCAGGTCTAGAATAAGCATATGAAAGAAGGATGGTTAAACCAAGGATTTCAAAGTATTTATTGTCAAATGTACAAAGAGGGCAGGAAAGAGAGAAGTGGCAGTGCAGGGTGGCTACAGTCCTTCATGATGTGCTTTCTCTTTCTGAGGCAATGCATGGTGCAAATGTCTTTCATTATTGGGAGTAGACACAACTCCATGATTTTTCCTTCAAGAAATTCTGATGTTACTGTTGCTGTGGGACTCCTGATAAAAATACTGTCTGTTATATCTTGTTATCAACCTAATGAATAATTATTACTAAGTAAAACCAGACAATAGGCTGCAGAACAACAAAAATGTTAACCATCAATTCCTTTCAAAGTTATTTGAGAGGAATCAGTCCTCAGATCATCTTGTTCTTTGCAGGAGACTCAAAACTCCATCACAGAGTGACCTTTGGGTTCCTCCATAATTCTGTTAGACATGTCATTTAAGCATTATTTTGTAAGCACGGTGTCGACCTTATTATCCTTTAGGCTGGCACAGGGCTGCTCATTCCTGCGCCTGGAGATCTACCAAGATGCAAAGTTTATGCTGCGTTCCATTTACAATTTAAATGGCCTTCATCTTTGTTCACTTACATTTAGCCCAGACTACCTTAAATCCAACAAGTTATCCGGCTAAGCAAGAAATCCTGCTTTCTAGAACAGGCCCCAGTTATAGCTAGGTTCAGTGTTAGCTATTGTTAGCAATAGCATTTTATTAAAAACACATTTCATGATATTTTGCACATATAAACCCTGTAGCAAAGTGTCCACAGATAGCGGTTGGACAGTACTGTGTGTACGACTGAATCATTGAAACACAAATAAGACATAAATGCTAATAATCAGTATATAACTACAGCTTTCACTTCTGTTGATAAAGGGTGCAGCTATCTTGAATTCTGAGATTGGGGTTGCAGGGGTTCCTCTGATTTTCCGAGCCGGAATTCTGGCTTCAGGGGGCGTTCCAGTTGAAATTTCCAACTAGGAACTCAGAATTTCCAACTTCTGAGTTCAAATGCAATGCAGCATTAGGTGCAGCCCTAATTTAACACGCCAGATACAGATAATCAGGCCCTTCAGTAGCTTCTCAGTATTAGAGTCAGTTATGTTAAAGTTAAGTTCTGCAGAGTTAATAACTGTTTGATGTCTGCAGACTGGTTTACATTACATCAAAAAATTCACAGTCCGGTAAAACTCTGTTGGTGGGTGGGAGGCTTGGTATCCATGATCGATTGATTTCACAAATTTAATCATTTCCTTTTTTTCCAGGTGTGAACAGTATGTGCGAATGTGAGTGGTCATAAAAAAATGTATAGTTTATTTTCCAGCAGACTGGCTATACAGCTCTGCCAGGGTCACACACTGTCTTACAATCTCCAAAGTGACTTACAGTACAGGAAAAGACAGCAATTTACATGTGCTTGTTGGGATGTGAACCCATAGCCTTGGTGTTAGTGCAATACTCCACTTGACGAGCTATAGGACTTACATATACTACTTGTAGTTTTAAAAACTTCATATACACCAATATAAAAGAGCAATGCAACATTTACATGCACTGAAGTGAGATGCTTTGGCATTTGGCAGGCGATAGGCACTGATACCTTCTGGTATGAAGGCTTTGAATCCTACCTCTATTCTGGACATGTGTACAGGTTTCCTCTGGGTATTCTAATCTCCTCCATAGTCCAAATATGGGTATTTAATATAAAAGCATTATTTTTTTATATTTAGTGTCCAGCTCAGCGGTGGCCAATCTTACCCAGAAAAGGCTGTTGGGTATGCAGGTTTTTGCTGTAACTCCCTTATTAGATTAGTAATTAGAGGACTGACTGACTGAAGAGTCCTCACACCTGGGTTTGAACAGCTGACAAAGGTTATCCCAAAAGCCTGCATACACACTGGCCCTTTGAGGATAAGATTTCATGTAACTATACATAATGAAAGGAGTCATTGGCTGTTAATACTGAAAGTAAATGTCCAAAAATGTAAAATGGACGGTATTGCAGTTAGAACAGTTTATCAAATGTGATTTCTTTCTTTTGATATTAAGAAATCCTCAACCTACAGAAGTCTGGAAGAGGTGGAGCATATCCGTGATATGAAAGTTGGAGGGGTAAACCTGACCAGCATGCTCTCTTGTACCACAGAAAGCTGGTTTTACTAAACCGGTAAACGATGGGACAGTGAGTGTTGAGTGTGCCCAGTGATGGGTTGGCGCTTTGTCCTGGGTTGTTCCCTGCCTTGTGCCTGCAGCCTCCAGGATAGGTTCTGGACCCCCACAAACTTGAATAGGACAAGCAAATACAGAATATGGAGGGATGGATGTTGGTGAAATATCTCAAACGTGCAACCAATGGCATTGCAAAAAGCACCACCTTTACATGTACCTTTTTGGACATGCTTGTAATCCTTCCTAGATCATACTTCCAACCAAAAGTACAAAGGATCCATGAAAATATTATTTAAATATAAAATATTTGTATTACAGGTTGGATTCTGCTTGGTCTGCAGCATAGCTATATCATTTTCTGTTCTTATAATGGCTCTTGTTCATCTTGATACAAAATAATTTTCCGAAAAGCTAAATATTTGCCTTTCACTACTTGTTTTTATCCACGTTCAATCATTCCTGCTGATCACAAAAGAATGACCGTGTCCTCATGCATATACAAAAAACTTTTCAGCAACTGAACATAAATAGCTTGATAGTTCTTCCCGGCTTTGTCAAGTGGCAGCCTAATGTATTGCTTTTATTTGAACGCTGAACCTCAGTTGTTATTGTCCGTTTACGACAAAGCCCCATTATAAAAAATAGTCACATCCCAGAAATTGCGTTTAAAGTTATGCCCACAGTCCATTTTCAGGACCCGTGTTTCTGGTTTAAGATATGCTGTTACATAATTACTGGGTGATAGGTGTATGGTTATCGCTACCTCGACAGGTGTTACGCTAGAAACGAAACCTTTCGGGACGCAATCCAGCGCCCATCCCACTTCAATCCCACAATCCAACGGAGTGGGACGCCGCTCTACGCTTCTCGTTAATATCTTCGGTTTGGCCGAATTTGACGAGGGGATGATAGTGCAGTGAGAAACGGGCGCTTTGTGATTCTGGAGCGGCCGTGCTAGGGACGGTGACGCGTTCTTCCTTCGCTCCGGCATGGCGTAGGGGAGGAGTTCAAAACCAGATAAACCGGCTTGTAAATAAATGTGCCTGGGCGGACCACTCTTTTTGTAGCAAGGGCGAGCGTTGCGGGGAGTTGGGCGGTCGTCAGGAAGCGGGTAGGAGGCACTCGGCGACGTTAATGCCAACATGGCAGCGAGCAGCGAAGGCCCGGAAGCGAGAGGCAGCGAGCTCAGGCAAGCGCTCCGGCAGGGAGAAGGTGAGATACGCGGGCGGCGAAGCCTTCGACGACGGCGTGCGGGCAACTTTTATTCGCTAGGTCCCGTGCCTTTACGCGTAGCTAGCGGTGGCTGAATTAAATTAGCCATTAAATTGTATGGCTAAACAGTTACCCATAGCTACAGTAAGATATTCCATTTACTTTGCATTTGCTATAGCGAGAAGTATCTTTATTTAGCTGGTTTTGATAGTTAACAATAGCTATCTACAGAGTTGACTAAAATGTATAGTTAACTATACAGAAAACTATTTTTTGTTCGTGAAGTCTAAGTAACTGACTATCATACGAGTGGTTTTAAACTGTTTAATATTTTGTCGTGTTCTTTGTCGCTGTTAAGTAATTCAGAGTAAAAGTGACCAACTGGAAGGAAACTTGCTCCCGTGTCAGAGTCTTGTGCGGTTGTATTCGGTTTTGTCAGTACTGAGATATATGATCAGCAAAATAATAGTTTATTTTAAAGTGAACATCTTGTCCATGTTGTCAACCTGATATGAAGGGAACACCGAATTAATCGTAATTTAAAACGAGTGGCTACCAAACCTAAGCGTTAATTAGCCGAATTGGGGCCACTGGAGGTGTAATGTAAAAAAAATGGTGGGGGTGGGGGCATCTCAGAGTGGATTGGGAGCCAGTACTTTAGACAACTGCTCCTTGTGTAAGAGATCCTGGAGCAGTTTGTTTATACAGGATATGGTCGGTCAGATTGGAGGGGAAATCGAAAGAAAGACCACGTTATACATTTAGAAAGGGAGCGGTGGAAACTTCAGTTTATCCTGTAACAACTTAGCCATGTGTAATAACGTGTCATTGTAGTGGCTCATCAAGGAAGTGCAGCAGTTGTATTAATAATATTTGTGGTGTTCTTGTTCACTGGTGCTAAATGACTATTATTGCTTGTTGGTTGTATGAGGGACTTGAATTCATTGAAGGTGTCCCCAGCTTTTGTGCATCATTTGTGATTACTGCTCACTTAAATACACAATTGAATATGAATGAATGAGTCATGAGACTTTGTGTAGATATTGTTTAGCTCTCCTTGGAGAGGTCAGTTTGTGGGCTGAATTTCAGTCACCGAGGCTCAGTGTCTAAACTTTGACTGTCATGGACGTGAATTCTTAATTTCCATATGAAGAACACAATTTAACATTCTTTTTTGGAGAATTACACAGTTTATATGACTTAACATGGATTAAATACCTTTCGGCACTTCTCCAAAAAGAGTGACAGTTCTTATTTAGGACTTTCTTGGGTGAAGTATGCTCACATTCACTGCAATTAAAATTTCTTCTATAGTCAATCCAGGAACAGCTGCTCTGTTTCTGGTTGAATATCCTCAAGTGGTGCATTCAGACAGTTTGCTGCTCCGGTTTTGAATGGCAGTGTCAAATGTTCTTTGTGGAGATGAAGTAAAGCAGTGTAGGGAATATAAAGGTAAACATGCAGCTGATTTAATAGGCACTGGTGCGATAAGTCTGCGATGATAAATGTCAGCCTGTGGCCTTAACTATGTATTTGTGTCTAGTCTTTCTGAAATCTTCTTGCTCTTAATTCCCGTTTTATGAACCGAAGCTGTACTCCTATTTTGAACTGGCATAAGGTAAATGGCACATTAACATGAGGCATTTGATATGAACAGTGAAGTGTGACCAAAGTAGTATGAGCCCACGGGACCCCCACCTTCCTCCTGACCGTGCACTCTCTGTTTTGTCCACCAATTATTTGGTTATTTGCCGTTTTTATTACTCCTCTGTACTGTGCCTTTTATGTTCTTACTGTGGTTTGTTGAATTTTCTGCTACTATAACCTCTGCAGTTTCCTTGGTGATTAATAAATTATATGTGACATTTACGGGATGACTATGCTTATATTATAGCTCATGCTGATCTAGATGTATTTGTGACGCAGCATTAGAAATTGGTGTTTGGTTTTTGGTTGGACTGTGAAATACACATCATGTCAATGTGCTTCGGCTCTTGTTTGTAGCCAACAGGAAGCTGAAGTACTTGAGCTTGGCAGTCCTGGTGGTCCAGAATGCCTCCCTCATCCTCAGCATCCGCTATGTCCGCACGCTGCCGGGTGATCGCTTCTTCACCACATCTGCTGTGGTCATGGCAGAGGTGCTCAAGGTCCTCACCTGTCTGGTTATTATTCTTTTCCAGAAGCGAGGTGGGTGATCGTTTAAACACATGAAGAAAAGGATTGATTCTTGTTTGTGTAATGTATGATCTGACTTGGTGAATTATCTCCCGATGTCATGTACTTTTCAGATTAACTTGTATAATAGTGCATGTGAACACTACTCTGAAGCTCTGACATATGTTAAGAAGCTGTTTTGCAGCGTATGTTAATTGGCCATTTATTTATTTGAGGAATTATGTTTAGTGAATAGCACACTCTAATGCAAACCTGTGTTTCTCTCTCCTTGCCTCTTATTTAGGGAACATGACGGATTTTATAGTTCTGCTCTTCGACTCCATCTTTGTCCAATATTTAGATACACTAAAGCTAGCGGTTCCCTCCCTCATTTATACTCTTCAGAATAACCTCCAGTACGTGGCCATCTCCAACCTGCCTGCCGCCACCTTTCAGGTAAGACGGGTTTGCTCTGTATGGCCTGTGGAAGCTGATAACTGAAGGGTTGAAAGGGGGAAGGGTTCTCTCTGTAGTTTTAGTTTTATAGGTATAGAACTTTTTTGGGTTTCTCTTGATCAGGTGTGAATTAGAACAGGTTTCACATGTCTCTATACAATCTGGTTATCTAAATTTGGTGTATAAAAATCATGAAAGGGTGTACATTTTTTTATAACCCCATTTCCAAGGGACAATGAGAAAATACAAACAAAAATTTGGGACCTGGGCGTGTTTACCAGTGGAATGTCTAAAGAAGTCTGCTTGGGTCATTCCACAGGTAAATTAGTGAGTAGGTAACAGGTGATGCTATACTGTGGGTAGAAATGGAGTGTCCAAGAAATGGTCGTCATTTCCAAGCCAGGGTGTGTCGAGGCTTGGCACTCCCTACAGAGCGATGTGGATGTTCAACACTCTAAAAACGACATTTCTCAGTGTTTGATTGCAAGGATTTTTGGTATTTCACCATCTATGTTCCATAATGTTTCAATATTCAGAGAATCTGGAGAAATCATCGTGTGTAGTTGGTAAGGCCACAAACTAGGATTGAATGCCTGTACTCTTTGAGCCCTCAGCCAGCACTGCCTACAAAACTGACATTCCTCAGCAATGAATGTAACCACGGGTAGCATCAGAAAATTGTTGTTTTAACCCTCTGGGGTCTAGGGGTAGGAAACACACTCTCACTGCCTGGGGCATGATCACACATTTCTTCAAATATCATAAACTTAATTCATGGCAAATAAATTATTTCTTATATTTGTTTTGCCATTAC
>JAODLD010000113.1:11480168-11504347 GCA_026781065.1 Mormyrops boulengeri | reverse complement strand
CGCCCTTTTTTTTTTAGTTTTTCCTTTTTTAAAAAAAAAAAAAATTATTTTTACATTTTGTCCCCCCCCCCCCCCCCCCCCCGATATCATTTGGCCCTAATTGGTGCTGTGCTTTATGGACCTGCAAGGTTCTAGGGATACAGCTGATCTGCTACACATGCCTCAGCCAGTCTGCTCCCTATCAGACTCTGCTGGAGAGGCTGTTGCTTTACACGCTCTGTTTGGCTGATATGGTAAATGTAATACTTTCAATGAGGTGTGTTCCTGGATAGCCATTTTTGCATTGTTGTAGAGTATTGTACTCCTTTGTTGTTGGCAATTAGACATTTATTGTTCTCATTATTAATCTTGCTTCTAATTTTCTCAGGATATAATGAACAAACTGGGGTTGTACGTATGATGATTGTTGAACAATTCTGTACTCCCTGTACTTGCATCATAAGGGGACATTGCTGTCTGTGCATGAGACACACTGAGCAGTTTATTCAATGCGCATAGACGCCTCAGATTTGTATAATCAGTGTTCTTAGGACTTCACGTGTTGCAGTGATGCACTGCATTGCCGTTTCACCTTCTGAAATGGGTTTTAGGGGTGGCAGTTGGTGGCACTGTTAGTCAGTCCCTTGCAGCCACCATAATGTCTGACTTTAACTGGCATATGTCTCTCGCTTTCTCCCACAACAGATGGTCATGCAGTCACCTGCTGTGGTAGTGAAATGTGTCCGCTAGCTTGAACTGTATAAGGCACTGCAATGAGATTTTACTTTGTATAATGTAAAGGAAATCTCAACTCAGCCCTGCAGTACGTTGTGGCAGGATCATTTAACTGTTAAATTGGCAACTAATTATTTTATTTAAAGAAGATGCAAAGTGGGTTATGTATTTTATAGTTTATCATCTTCTGAACTTCGCTCAAGAATTGAAATGCTGGCATTATGACAGTATCTCTTTGCTCTTATGCCTTTTCAAACTCCAGAGCTTTTGAACGCTTGTAATTTTCCCTTTGTTTGGAATCCCTCTGTGTCCACCGTTCATGTTGGCAATACGGAAAAATTAATCCTATTTCATTTACCACATTATTTAGTACATAACCAGTTAAAGCTATTGTATTAAACATCTGTTACAATGGCGTTTTACATTTACCCTTGCCTGAATATTGGGTAAACTGCAATTGAGTAAAAGCTCCCTTCATTTCAAAGTGAGTGTTTCCTCCATAGTGCACACCCCAGTGACCCTGCACTTAATAAATTTGCCCCTTTCTGATGGCACAGCATCCTATTATACATGAAGTCATTATGGGTGTGACAGGAGAATCCTTTGTGCTTCTCTCTTTCCAGGTGACGTACCAGCTAAAAATCCTGACCACAGCCCTTTTTTCAGTACTGATGCTGCGGAAGAGCCTGTCTCGTGTGCAGTGGGTGTCCTTGGTCCTGCTTTTTGCTGGAGTCGCCCTTGTGCAAGTGGAGCAGGAAGGGAAGCGGAAGGAGACGTCTGTTGCGGATGTGAGCCAGAACTATGCAGTGGGACTGGTGGCGGTGGTGGTATCCTGCTTGTCCTCGGGATTTGCAGGCGTGTACTTTGAGAAGATCCTGAAGGGCAGCTCGGCCTCCGTGTGGATGAGGAACGTGCAACTTGGCATCTTTGGCACGGCACTGGGCCTCCTGGGCCTGTGGTGGAACGATGGCCCTGCCATCGGCGAGAAGGGCTTTTTATTCGGCTACACGCCCATGGTGTGGGGTGTGATTTTTAACCAGGCCTTTGGGGGCCTTCTGGTGGCTGTAGTCGTGAAGTACGCAGACAACATTCTCAAGGGTTTCGCCACGTCCTTCTCCATCATCGTTTCCACTGTCACCTCTGTCTACCTCTTCGGGTTCCACGTGGACCTCCTCTTCACGTTAGGTGCCGGTCTGGTCATAGGAGCGGTCTACATGTACAGCCTTCCCAAAGTAGCTGCTCGCTCTTCTTCTGCCTCCACTGTCTCTGCTTCCACCCAGAGTAGAAGCCAATTGGCCAGCAGTGATGGTGACTTGGAAACGGACGCTTTCCTCCCAAAGTCAGTCCTGGTGAAGTGATGCGCCACATCTTCTCTCTCCCCTATTACTCGGCATTTCATCGCTTTCTGCACTGAACTAATTCTAACCTCCTTCCTCCTGCCATCTCTCTCTATGGTTTTTAAGGTTAATTTCTGAACTTATCTTTTTTCCATGAAATGTGTAAATTAAGTGGGAAGGCTACAGCATCTTTCTTAGTTCGGTGAAGCTTTTCCCAGTGTAGGGCACCCTGTCGCCAGTACTGAGAATCCCTCTGTTCTATGTTTGGTTGTACTACATAGACCAAATCTGAGCTGGATGGTTTGGTAGGCAACCAATGTGTATATCATGCTTTGAAATGCTTGTCTGGACATATCTTTTGTAAGTTGCATTTTTTTGTTAGCACAAGATTATGAAGTATAGGGGACAGTATGTTATTTAGATAAACATTTTAACAACAGTTGAAGATCTTGAGTGTCATTGTAACGGCACCTTGATTTTCTTTTTATGTGCTTTATATTATTTTTATACATTTCACAGGTGTTTTCAATACATGGTTTTGAGCGTGTGAGGTTTGCCATAAAGCTTTGAGGCTTTTTAATTTGATCAGTGCAAAGCCTAACCAAAAGCTCAAGTATGTTTGCAATAACCATCATTGGTGTATAACCAATTTGCAGGATGACATACTCTGACTTATTTTTCCAGGGCTTCGGTTAACTGCCCAGGAGCTCTGTATTCTTCCTGTAGCTAAACTTCCCCTTCTTTCTTCAGAGGGGAAAAGCCACCTAGCTATCATCCGGCGTTCCGGTCCATGTGATTACTCTTTACTAATGGATGTTTTATCGGACTCTAATTTATTTGCACAAAATATGTTTACATTTTGATTACTTTGCAATTTACTATTTAGAAATATGAGGTAATTGGGCTTTTTGCAAATCTTTTGAACTATAGCTTATAATTGAATATAAAATTTAGGTACCTTGAAATTGCACCAGGTTTATACATCTTTGTTACATACAATCGAAAAGATCCTGTGTAATATTATGGTAGCAAACACCAGATTAAATATCTATATCTTAATATCTAAAATATTAAGAATGCCATCGTCAATGAGTTCAAATGCCGCTGCTTTTTACAATTAGATACCTGGTTGCTCTAGTTGGGTTCAACCTCAGTGAACAGTTGTTATTCACAGCAATGTTAAATGTAAGAATACACAGGCTACTTTGAAAATTCTTCAAAGAAATCTACTACCGGTTGCACAAAAAACACAAAACAGAAAGTTATTATTGGTGTATATATACTGTAATGCAAATCAAATTATCCTATGCTATAAAGCCAGGTTGTATGTAGAGATTTCTGGTAATTATTATACGTGAATGTAGGTTTTCCTTAGAAACATTTGGGATATGTGTTCTTTTGCAGTGAAAGTGTTTTGAATGTTTATCAGCTGGTGACAGTAACTTTTTTTTTTGGCAAACTCCCATTTCACTCCATATAGCTGAAGGCTGAAAAAGCCTTTCTGTTGTCACCCAAAAACAACTCGCTGTGGGATCTCATAGTTCAATCACCAAAAACAGAAGCTTTGTAAGACTAATTCCAAAATGCACATTTTGTGTGTTTTTCTATGATCCATGGTCCTTATTAAAATCAGTGTGTTACTCTGCAACACTGGCCTGTACCATGTGAGCACAAACCCAGTCATCTACCCCAAAGGCTTTTCATAGCAGGACCGGCTGGCTTTTAGCTCTGCTGCATTAGTCTGCATAGGAGTGCATTTTGGGTCACAATAGGGAGTGACTACTATTGTTTGGAGAAATTGCTTCCTGTTTTTCATCATTGATTTTATGGGTTGTTTACCCAGCAGTACTTATCTCATGGAAAATTGTATCTACTTTTTAAAAATTTGGGAGAAAAAAAACATCAAATGGCACTCCAGTTATAAGTAATTCTATAACTATGAAAAAATAAAAGACTGGAACTATTTAAAAAATAGTTGAGGCTGCTCAAAACTGTGTAGTCTCCTCAGATCTGGGAAAAAATTAATTTGCAGCTTTTTCCTACTCGAATGTTACCAATTACGTTCTCATTTGACTTTATATGGAAATCTACCCAGAATTCACTTTCCCAGTGTGTGCAGCAAAATGTCCTTGAGCTTTGTTACTTAAGAGAGAGCCATGGTATCGGACAGTGCTATCAGTGCTTGTTCATGTAGCCTTCAGTACTCTGCTAGAGCTGCACTATATCGAAGCAGCCAAGCTGTACTTTCTATCCAGTTGATAAAAAGTAGAGTATTGAAAAGGGGGGCGATGGGCCTGGAGAGTCTGAGGTAACATAGTCATGCTGTGCCTTTTCTCAAACTATTTTTATCTGTACAGTGGACACTATTGATATTGAAAACTATATGAATATTATGTATATAATTAAATGTTTTTAAAGCCAATACTTCAAAGATGGTGGGACCGGTTTAGAGGTACAGTTGCTGAATTCGTATGCTAAATTTGCTTTTTTAAAAAATCATTAGGAATAATTCAGTTGCAGGTATTAAGGGTGTAAGTTTACTAGTACTACAGATAACATTAAAAAAGAAAAACATTTACAGGATTTCTGAGGTGAAATTTAGAAAGTCTGCTGACCTGCATTAAATTTTAACTTTTTATTTATTTTATTTTAAAGACCAAAATTTCCGCTATGAAGACCATGCTGACTATAACACAGTGCAGATATTGCATGAGACCGGTAGCCAGTCAGTGTCATGTTGTGATTTCTGGCTAACGGCACTAGCTAAAGGGAGCAGTCCACATCAGACTTTTCTCCAGTGCCACTGCGACATGCCATCATTTTTTCTGATGACAGTTTTGGTTTTGTTGTGAACCATTACAGATATTCTAAGAGTCAATGATGAGGCTGCTATCATGCTTTTTGTATAGACGGCCTGTTTCGGATTGGATTTGGATGGTGCGGTGTGGAATTATCTGCCTTGTTTATTGTTTTGGATCTTCAGTTAGCTATGATACTGTATAGGATCTTCTGGACGAACAAAAACTTGTGACATTTAGCGTAAATCTAGCTTGGGATTTTCCTGAAAACTAGAGACACGGCAAGTTCTTTTGATGAGGGAGCAATTGAGATGCCAGGGTTGAGTACCAGAGCTGTCGTTCACACTTTTCAGACTTCAGACTTTAGATTCATACCTATAAATCTTACTTCTCCTTTTTGAGAAGTCACTGTTTGAGAACAATCACAGAATAATTGATATAATGAGATTTAAATCAAATCAATGAAGGTACCCTATAAACAAACTGCATACAAGTACATGTGGGCATTTTGAATTATGTTAATGTGCCAGAAAGTTGTTGTGTGTGTGTGTGTGTGTGTGTATGTATATATATATATATATATATATATAAAATAGATTTTTATTAAGGTAAAAGATAAGGGGAGACCTATGTGAGAATATGAAGGAATAAAAATGGCGGCATTTGCATTCTGACTATATTCACTCGGTTTAAGGGGAACATGTAGCCATTGTCAATGAAAGTGACCTGCTTGTATATATGCCAGCTTCAGCTAAACACACTGAGTCACACAACTTCTCAGCTGCTATTGTAAGAACTTGTTTGATTAATCACCTAAGCAACTGTGTACCTGGAAGAAAGCTGCTTTTTGTATTATTTGTAAATGTACAAAGAAAAATGAGGATTGTTTAATATGTAGGATGGTAAAAAGAATCCTTGGATCATAACTTGGATTAATTATTTCCTTAAGTACAATAAATGCCAAAATAACATTTGCATTTTGGTTCTGCATTTGTTGAAGAAAGTGTGCACCAGCTTGCGTCACCACGCCATTGTTATATGAATTTTCATTTTTACTTTTAAAAAACAGAGGCAGTGTTACATGGTGCAGTTAATAGAAGAATAGCTGGTGGAAGAGATCACTACTTCACAGGCTTGGTGTTTAGAATGTGGCAGTTAGAAGAGACACACTTTAACAGCCGAGAGCTCGGACAGCATCTCAAGACAAGGTTTATGGGTCACTTCTCGCTTCTGGCTTTTGTGTTACATGTTTCCATTGCACCAAAAACCCATGTGACAATGAAATGGGCACCAGATGCATTTCAGTCTCTTCTGTGGTTGACAGTTATTGTAATTATCATTATTATTAATTTGGCTTTCTGTGGTGTGAGCTTTTTAACTAGTGAGCCACCTTTTGGTAATGTTATCATATGCACTATGTACAAATGTTGTGTTTTTTTTTTTTTTTTTTTTTAAAAGTAAAACTTGGAGGTGAAACCTCTTTGCAATGAGGTCTTTGGTCTGTTCTTTCTTCAGTTTTGTCATCTTCATGTCAAACAGCATCCATAACCAAATGCATTTATAAAGTTAAAAAAAAGGTATTTTAAACATAAACTTGATTTATCTTCCTCATGTCCCCACTAGCTGAAGTTCACTTCTGCTACTGAAGCGAGTCTTTATCATATCAAAAGAAATGAAATTCAACTGCCTAATTTTTTACATTTTTTTAAAAATATTTGTGTGTAAATATTCTACATTTATGTGTTGTGGGGGAAGTTGACTTCCTTTACATTGCTCTTCAATATACAACACCTTATATATTTAAAACTTAATACACATGACATTTCTAAACTAAATTCAAATGTTGGGAATGGTATCAGTCATTTAACGACAAATGTGCGATGGGAATTAATGGGCTGACGTGACACTTAAGGTGCCTCGTTCTGTTGGATGCTGTCCTAATCTTTGGATGGTAAGCCTCTGATTTTATCAGTCGGACACTTTCAAGTTTCACTGTTTGATCACCTGCTTGTATCATTTTCATTTTTGTTTATGGCTTGTTTCTGACATCTGCCATAATCTAGTGTGCCAGGCTTTCATCATGTTACTGAGAAGATATTCAGATGATTAGGTTCTTTGACATTAAATGTTGTGTGTTGTATTGCACGTGTTGTGTATGTGGTGCTTAAGTGCAGATTCTGGAATTGCACTGCAGTGACATCGCATCAGCCATGGCTCTAATCCTGCTTTTTTGGGTGTGTCTCAGGGTATCTAGAAAACCTGTCTTCTGCACTGATTGTACGTGCCGCCTTTAAAATCCCATTTGACTGCAGCATGTCCACACATGACTATACTCTTTTAAGCAGGCTGAGACGTACCTCTGATAGATTCATAAGAACATAAGAAATTTACAAACGAGAGGAGGCCATTCGACCCATCAAGTTCGTTTGGGGCTCGATTCCCAGCAGAATTGTGAAAATGCAGACCTTGCGTTACGGTGTAGGAGATGTAGTGGCTATACAAAGGTTTGTGGAGTTTTTTCTGAATTTTTTAAATTCATCTTACTTTCTTAGTTGCATTTTAACTCGTTAGAAACTATTACAATTTTTAATATGAGTTGTGGAGAGTTTGCAACTTAAATGAACCGGTAGCACTGTTCAGGGATGCTGGGGAAACATAGCTGAGGATTATACAAACCTGTCTGCAGACCTGCAACTAACAAATTCCATTAACTTTAAGATCCCAAAAGGGTTACATTTATTTTGCAAAATCATAAAACTGATGGTTTTTTTTTTCTCTCTCTCTCTCTCTCTCACAGGAAAGGAAAAGGGATGCTAGCATTTTTCAGGAAACGACCCTTGACACCGACACTGAGAGTCTCCACACGACATTCAATGGCCACACCAAAGAGCTAGAAGAATGGATCTGCTACCATACCATGTGCCTTCAAAGCGAATGTACACAAAATGTAAAACAAAAGTGTAGAGTTTTAAAGCTATGCATGTTTAATATGATTACCCTTTATGCAAAGGTTTTTAATGAAATGCCAGAACTCTGATGGCTTCTTTAACCAAAAAAGCAGCATTTCCTCTTTGAATTTCAAGTGAACCTTTGATTTAATGTTTGCCTTTTTCTGCTATTTTGTGACGGACAGCTTTGTTGTTGCTGAAATCACTTTAAAATCCTGGAAGTGAAAAGGAGGGCGTGTGAATTGTCAGTTTAAGGCATTAATGTTTTGTTTGTGTGAAATGTAGTATTAACTTCGAATGCTGCCTTACTCTAATTGAATATACAGATTTCAGTAGTCCTGTTTTTGACATAACACTAATAATAATGCTGCCACAGACCATAATGTGATGACCAATCTAACATTTCAGGCTTTCCACAGAATGGAGTTGCTTAACATGTTTTTGTTTTATAAAATGCAGTATGTTTTGTATTATTTGTAGTTCACTTTTATTTACCGATCTATTTACATTTGAGCATTTAGAATCACCTTGAAATTAATGCTCACATGCACTTTTGCCTGTAGTGTGACCTTGTTTAATAGACAAGCTGTCTGATTGGTTAGTTTATTACAGAATCAGTGTTTTACCAGGTCAGTCTTCTTTTGATAAATGTATTACATTGTGCTTGGTAGTGTCTCAGTATTTCAATTGAAGCTTTTTTTTTTTTTACTGACATTTTGTTTTTCATGTTTATTCAAAAGGTTGTGATGAAACAAAATGGTTTGATTTTATTCTGAAATTAAAGGCTAGTGTTCTGTGTGCTTTATCATAAATGTACACTCTGATTTGATGTTCAGGAAGGCCATAATTTAAGAGAGAGCTTAATGCCTTTGTGTTTACAGTGATTTGATAAATTCATGAATAGAAACTGTAACTCCATAATTTATACAGGGTAACAGCATTTGTTGTAGCGACATTGTTTTAGAATCTGTTTTATTATGTGTAAGTTAACGGTAGTATGCATATCAAAAATCAAAATTTGTTATTGTTGAAGTCTTAAACTGATACCATTACAAACCAGAGAAAATATGTATTTTTGTTTTATGTTATGGATCTATTTTAGACAAGTGTTTACATGTGACCTCAACCATGGTCTTAAAGTGCTATATAAGACTTTTTTTTTTTTTGTTTTGTTCATACAACATGTTCATTTTGTATCACTGGTCTTTATGTGTAAACCAGACATTTGAAAGAAAATGTTCTGTAGATTTTATATTACCATTTTCACCTTGAGAATATTGGGTGTATTTCACGTTGAGAATATTTCCTAATTTTAGCCTTGTGAAAATTAACAAATGACCAAAATTTACTCACATGTTGTAATTTCTATGAATAAACAATTTTACCTTATCTTCAGTTTGAGAGAAAATAGTTTTTTTTTGTAAAACTACTGCAAATTAATGATGATTCATTTTGTGTCATTGTAATAATCATCCATCCATCTTCCATAACTGCTTGGGTACTGCAGTAAGTCTGTACTAGGACAGAGCACTGGGCAGGGGAACACCCTGGATGGGATGCAACAGACTGTCATACGCTCCGGGCAATTTACAGACCATACTTATCCTAATCGTATTTTAGCTGGGTGAGGAAACCAAAGAAGTCAGCGGAGACGGGGGCATGCAAATGATATGCACAGGGCCAAGAATGAAAAATGAAGCCCTGCAGGTGGCGGAGCATACTGCTATGAAGAGACCGTTAATAAAAATATAATAACCTGAAAATTGGAAAAGAAGTGCGTAGATCTGGTTAGACCAGAACAACCTGTAGCCGATACAACCTTCTGCCTGTTTGAAATTCTTGGCAGCCTTATTTAAACCAGTTATGCGGAATCTGTGTTAATAATACATTTTGTCTAGTGACCGAACAGGAACACCGGCCTCGGTTCTAGACAGGACTTTGAGGACGTATTGTGGTTAACATTCATTTTCCCATTGGACAACGTCATATTTTATAATAAGATGTGTCTGGAAGAGAGTAAATAGATCGTTTTTGGTTACGCCCTCAAAAAGTGACAGCAGAGTATGAAACACGCCTGGTTCATTATCGTGGATTGACCATGTTCTCTACCTGGGGAAAGAAGATCTCTCTTTGTGTAATATACTGTGTATATGAGTTATATTGAGTTGAACTGCTAGCCGCAGCATGCATCAGCTTTAGAAAAGGTCTGACAATCAGCACTTAGATACGACAGTTTTTAAAATCAACATGATTTACAAAAAAGTCGGTGACGGTACCAGAATCACCCTGGACTGCCGATGCCTCACATCGTAGATGCTAAGCTTTTATACATAAACCAATAACCATAACTTCTGCCCCATATATGCATACGTCGGAACCAGCAGCATGTCAAATTCTGATGGACATTATACGGACCGGCGGAACGATCAGGCCCGGGGCTGCCCGCGCTCGCTCGCCGCTTCCGCTGCGCCATAAAGCGGCTTCCTCTTCCCGTGTCACCCCGTCAGAGGTCGGGGTTCAGCTGGATGAGCTGGCGTTTACATACAGGAACTATTTAATCAATTTGAAAGAGCCACAAAAACAGTGTACTTTGAAAAACCGATAGTCGCCCTGCTGTGATCCGCATTCGCCATACATCTACAGTAAGTGCTATTATATGATCTATTCATTGCGAAGGCGATACTGGTATGTGCTTTAATTTACTTACTGCCACCATGAGGCACGTTTTTCTTGACGAAAGGAGAGTGTTTATGATTGTAGCAACTATAAACTAATCCAAACGGCTAAATATCCAGCTAATCTTTTTTGCTTAATAGATATTTTGTATTACATTGCTGGTTAATCCTTGCTAGTTCACTACAAAGCCGTTTGATGTAGACAGTTTTACACTGATTTGGAAAAACTCAATATCTGTGGTGAAAATTAAGTTTGTTAGCGGTATTTTGGCTCCTGTTTATTGGTGCTGGAATATAACGAAGTGAAGGGCAGCCTCACTTTCGCAGTCTTAATGTTTAATGGTGTCTAGTATGTAAAGCACTCGTGTGGTATAGATGTACATCATTAAACAATTAGAAATCCAGAAGTCAAATGTTTGTTTTCCAGTTACATGCGTTAATCGGCCAGTCCGCGTCTCCTCTACCTGTTAACATTAATTCTGCGCTGCTACCGATATTATGAATTATGAATGTGCAGAACTAAGAACTTAATATGTTCGTACCTTTTTTTTTTGTTAAAGATAGCATTTAATTTGTATATGAATATAATCCCAGGCATGTTCTAATGTGCAGCAAGTGCATAAATATTTTGTCCAGAAATAGTTAAGTGTCGTCTTTTTACCTGAATGTACAGGCTGGGAGTTTAATATGATTATGCGAAATGCAGTGTGCCGCCATGCCTGGCCATTGACATCATGATGCTGTTCTATTTGGTAATCGAAATATCGCAATCCATCTGCTGGTAAAGGTCCAGAGGGCGGGCTGCTTGGAAAATTCAATAGTAAACTTTCTTGCCGTCTGGTCTAGTACGATACGGGGTTTATGTGTTAAAGTCTGACTCTGTTTTCCTGCTCAGCTAAATGATTCATGCTTTAAACTATGTAGTTAAAAGAAGAACCGACTTGATATTTGAACAGCTTGTGTTATCTGTTCACTGTTGTTGCGAGATGATTTACTAAAGAAAATTAGTTTACAGTATGACCTAATTATGAGTTATTTTGTCATCTTATTATGCAGAACAGGGTGTGTAGGGTAATTGACAGAATGTCTTCATTATATTAGTCCCATGGGTTACCTGGTTTAACCCTTGTCAAGTAATCTTATTTAGCAGTTAGTTATTCAATGGAAAAAGTTTGCTTTTTGTGCCCCCCCCCAATCTAAAAAGAATTGCTCAAAGGATGCAAGCTTTTCCATCATGATGAAGCCTGTTAAGCTCGCCAAGATGGAGCAGCTGTCGAAAATGCAAAAGAGGAGATTGCCTTTTACAGCCCCTTTAAAATGCCTTTCTCTTTACCTTTTTGTTGGATTTTTTTCAGTGTTACTTTTTAAATGAGATCATTCCTTAATGCATTGATAACATTAAGATGAGGATGTGTAATGTTTCCCTGCATTTTCAGGATGTGTTTCTTCTGACATTAAACAGGTTCAAATAAAAGTGTATAGGCAGTTTTAATGGGAAAACTTCATGAGGTGATTTCAAAGTGAAATGAGGCTGCTGTGTTCATAGCGCTCTGTATGTGCTGCTCATCACAATCCTTTTGAAGAATATACCAAATAAATCTATATAACATCATCTGTTATCACTTATGTCAGTGTTTCCCAACCCAGATCTCTGGGAACCCAGGTAGGTGATAAATGGGTCTGGGAGGGAGCAAAAGCGTGGACTGTCTGGGGTCCCCAAGGACCGGGTTGGGAAACACTGTCTTGGTAAGCTTTAAAAAAGGCAAGTTATATGTTGCATACACATAAGCTACATAAATTCTGTCTATATGTACATATAGTTTTCTCATATGTAAAATGCAGAATTTTTGTTCAAGAAGACTTCATGATTTTTTTTTTATTTCTTTTTAAATAAAGTGAGCATGTCTGTTCTCTTGTGGCTTGACACCACACCTTCAGAGCTGTGGTTTCTTGGTGGGGGATATCAATCTATCTGTCTTTAGATATGTATAGTAAATTTATGGATTTGTGTCTGATTTTTGTCTGCAATTTTATTTGCTTCCTGTCATGAATCCACCCCACCTTATCTCCAAAATCTTGCAGAGTTGTATCTACGTTGGGGGTAAAAATGGAGGACTGATGTTTTGTGAACACTCTTTCACTGAAATCTTGCTCTGTTTGATTATGCATGTCTAATGTGAATGGACTGATGTACTCTTTTAATTCCCATAATGGGATTTGCAGTCATTGTGTTTAGTGGGAGACCTTTTCATTACAGCTGAAAATTTTGTCTTTGTTGTATATTGTTTGATCGCAACGTCATGAGTGTGAGTGTGAACGACATGTAATGGGATAAGCATGGTTCTCCGTCTTGGGTGCCGTCACCACCTGTTCATAAACCAACTGCATGTGAAGTGGCTGTGTTCATAAACCGATGTGGATTTTCTCTTAGCTCATTAGGCTGTCTTTAATTCATTAATCAGTTACTTGCTGTGAATGTTGGCCTTGTTTCGTACTAGGAGATGTTTGTTTGCATGTTCAAGAAAGAAACGGCCAATGTAGCCTTTGCTTTTAAAATCCTGAGGCTTTGTTTTTTTCTGCAGAAGGGTGCAATCAGATGTATGACCAGGCTGTGAATCTTACTTCTGCTCTCACTTTTCCACTGGATGCTCTGAAAGTTCTTAGTCCTACAGAAGTGGTGGCCAGTCATAAAATGGCATAAAAAGTAGAACATTTTTACTTGGGCTATGTTGTAATATGTTGCATGAAAATATGAATGATGTAAGGGAATGGATTTTTTTTTTTTTTTTTGTGCTGCTGGAAAACTTTAGCTCATTATGTTTTTACAGAATTTCATTTTTAGGGTAATAAGGCAATACTTACCCAAAAATGGAATAGTTTTTGAGCAACGTGTCAATGACCCTTCTCCTCATTCTTAGAGATTTTTTTTTTCCTTCCCACTGATGTATGGAAATAAATATTGCGTGTTGCAATTCTGTTGTCATGGAAATGGTGGTCTTTGCAGTTCAGGGACCTCATTTAAATGGGTTTTCCAGCATGAGGGCTAGAAGGCTTCTCAGAGTTCATCGAGCCATTAACGTCTATGCTCTCTTTACCAGGATCTCCTGCAATTAGCATGAGTCTCCAGTGGACGGCAGTAGCCACCTTCCTGTATGCCGAAGTGTTCGCTGTACTGCTGCTTTGTGTACCCTTTATCTCCCCCCAGAGGTGAGAACATGTACTGCACTCAGTCATAATTCAGCAGATTGAATGTTTAAAGTTGTGGTGTATTAAACATAGAAGGTGCAGAAAAACTATGAGTACTATTTTTTTTATTTATTTATTTTTTTAAGTGTAAGCGCATGATGTAAAGTCTTCATGGGATTATATAATACATACTGTAAGGTGCAGTGGTCAGCTTGGATCCCAGGATCTTGGTGTTTGCTGAAAGGAATGCATCACCTTAGCATGAGGACAAGGCTGTTGTTGGTGTTTAATCCTCATCTGACCTATTTACTTGAACTGACATCCTCTGGATGTGAGTCCTTGTTTGCCTTGTCCATTGTGCTGTTATCTTGGTAATGGATGAAGCACCTGATTTATGAATTGTTCAGTAGCCTTTTATTGACCTTCTATTTAAAATGTATCTGAGTAATTTTTTGCTGTGGATGGGAATATCGTGTGGTGAATCTGTCCTTAAGGTTTTGTGTCTCCTTTCCAGATGGCATAAGATCTTCAAGTCGCGTTTGGTGAAAGCCATCACAACCTATGGCAACACCTACTTCATGGTGGCCATCGGTATCCTGGTCTTCTTACTCATTGGTGAGTGAGTCCGATTTCCTAGATGTCATTCCGTTACCAGTAGACACTCTCCCCTCTCTGTCTGGCGGAGCCCAGCAGTATTGGAGTCGCTTGTCTTAGGTACATAGAGATATGGATGGAAACCTTACAGTATCAACCATAACTGTTGACCCTTGACCCTGGATTTTTGGGGGATTGCCGCTTGTTGGTACTGGCTCCTTCAGTGACGTCACAATGTCATGCCTGTCTGCTTTGTGCCCCCCAGATGCTTTCAGGGAGGTGCGCAAGTACAGCGTGACGGAAAAGGTGGACCTGAGCAACAATCCGGTGGCGGTGGAGCACATACACATGAAGCTCTTCAGGGCCCAGAGGAATGAGTACATTGCTGGCTTCGCTCTGCTCCTTTGCCTGTGAGTACACTACTGACCCCTGCTGGCATCTGCTTAGTCTGCGCTTTGTTCCTCTGTCACACAGGGATGTGAAAGTCCAGTCTCCAGGCTGTATGTGGCCCACAGGACAAGCTTGAGCTGGCCTATGAGGCGTTTCATAAATACAGAAAAGCAACTGTTGCTCTTTCCATGTGACAAAAGAAAATAACATGAAATAGCAGGGCTGTGTATTGGCAAGAATCTGGTGATATGATATGTGTTATGAAGAACACACCACCTTATACATAAAATGTGGGTTTAAAAAAAAAAAAAAAAGAAGTTTTTATGCAATCAGAACAGTGAGATCTGCCTTTGCACTTACCTCAATAGTAACATTACTAGTCGGATAGCAACGACAGACCATCTGTTTTATAATTGCGATTGTCCATAAGTTGTGGTTGGATGTATGTCATTGGCTGGGGATTCTGTGAGTGTGGGATTTTCTTCTTGCAATGTTATTCCATGTGGTGATGTTAAAGGACAAAAAACAATGTTTTTAGGTAATAACATTGTTTTGGTAAAGTTCATGAAACAATCCCCAAAGATTAATGCTTTTCATAATGATCTAACTTTGTATATAAAATGTTCAGAAAAGTAAAACAACCACTGCTCAGAACTTAACCATTGCCCAACTATAATTTGTAGCCCCTTGGTACCCTTTACTTTTATAAAATTCCTCTTTTGATATTTTAGGTCTTTCATTATTGTCTAGTTCTAATAATTTGAAGTTACTTGGTTGACCTGGTACATTCTGGTATGTTTCTTGTTTGGGGGGGGGGGGTACTACTAGTCAGCTAGGTTTGCTAATGCTAACGTTAGTGGTGCACCCTTAACATACATCCCATCTCCGTTTACATTGGGTTGCCAACCCTCATGCATCTGGAATGGCACTCACGTTTTCTGATTCTCACGCACATACAAGAAATCTTGCCAAATCTGTATTATTCCACTATAAGTCTAAAATTAACTGTATGAAAAGCATTAGGGTAGTTTGCAAACCCTACAGACTATTTGCAAGGTAATAAAACTGTTACATACATGCTATTGAGCGTGCAGACTTGTCTTGAATTCAAAATCTCATGCCAGTCAGATGACCAAAGTCGGTGACACTGCATTATGTTGGAGTGGAAGAATGAAATGGCAGAAAAAGATTACAACACTGCCATCTTGCGGTCATGGTTTTTAAAACGACACAAAATCAGCCACAGTCTACCATGAATCTTTTCATGTAGACTATTAATTAAAAATCCATACAGTGTTTTTGCCTTGAAGGATGTTAGAAATTTAAATGGCCCTTGATAGGAAAAAGGTTTCCCACCCCTGCTTTAGGGAATGTTAGTCTTGGGGTTAAGAAATCTTTTCAAATTTTTTTGCATCCCATATAATGAGTAAACGTGCACCCAAAATGGAAGCTCCAATATTAGGAAAAAATGTGCATCACAGTATTTATTTTTGTAATCAAATATTTGTAAATTTAAAAAAAAAGGAGTTCAAAATTTACCCAAAGTAAACTGGAAATTGTTGGTGTTGCTGCAGATGTGCTGACACAAAGCATTACTGGCAAATTTCTTGCTCAGTATCATCTCTGGAATCCAAAATATTTCCATGCAGTGGAAGACACTGTGATCGGTGATCTGTTCTTGTTCACTTTTCTCCTCCTCACTCATTTTTTTTTAAATTTCTCACAAATGCGCCACATTGTCTGGAGTGAGTCAAACAGCAAGAATGAAATGATTATGAATGGCTGAGTAAGCAGAGGTCACACAAAAGCATTGGCAGTAAACTTTGCACTGATCTTGTTACATGTACTAGATAATCCTGAAAGGGAAAGCTTGCTAAGTTTTGTTTTCTGTGACAGAGTAAAAATATTTTGGTGTAACTTAAGCATAACATTAGTTGGTCTCAATCCAGTTTACTGGCTCAGTCCTTGAAATATAACAATTTTCTGTGTATAACATGCAGTGTTGATATTGACATCATGAATTGTGCTGGCCTACTTTCTGGGTTCCATCAGTCTGTGTCACTCAGGAATGGCAGCTGTTTCACTGGTGGAAAACCTCAAGTTCACTTATACTTGGGCCAGTCCATCAGCTTACCAGAAAACACCAAAATGCTGTAACGTCTGCCTGCCTGAGGTACTCTGGGGGACCCAGCTGTACAGTCAGATTTGCCTCTCTAGGAGAACATGTGCAATTTCTCTACAGGGGAATCTGGAATTTGTAATTTGAGTTTTCACATGTTCCCAGCCAACAGAATTGCATTCGGCAGGGTAACACCAAATGAGACCCTTTAGTCATCTTGATGTGGCGCCAATCCAGAATTTTGCTGGTTTGGTTTAATTAAAATTTTAGCAATACGTTGAAACAGTGTCAGAGCTTAATTGTGAATGAAGCATGGAAGGTTCCAACAAGAATCTGTAGAAAGGTCGCATGCATGTCATCTAGCTTGCAGCAGTAAATTCTCAAAAGCTGCATCCTTCCTTTGTGAGATGAGGGGCTTGTCCTTATGACATTTTGATGAAGGAGGAGTCTTCAAACCCATTTCCAGCGAATCTCATGTTTCATAGCATTACTGACTTTGTTGCCAAGTTTTCTCTATTTCAGACTCCAATAACTAGCTTTCTGGTATTAATCTACTCGCGTTTCACCTTTACATCGTTGCTGGACACGATGATTTAAAAAGAAAACAGACACCCAGATATCCCGATGAATAATACTGAAATAGCAGAACTACTAAAATTTAAAACGGGCGAAATTTGAAGGCTGTTAATGCCTCTTAATTCAACTACCAAGGATGAGTCGGTATCTGGAATGAAGTTGCACAGTTCAAATCCTCACATTGTGCAAAAATAGTGAACATTTCTGTTTTTAAAACTGCAAGTGTGGGGGAGAAAACATAGAAGAACTTTGAGTTGTACTTTAACTTTTCAGAGAGACCCTACACTGCATTTTGCATCGTGGTGCACTTATTGTAGGCTAGATAAACAACTTAATTTTAATCAGCAAATCAGAAAGAAGTTTAGAAAATGTAACATTTAACTCTACTGCCATCTGTCGGTGATAAACGGATAAACGCAATTGATTAGCAAATTGATGCTAAGTTTCAAAATATTCATTCATTTTCATTCATTAACCTTTTATTTTACCAGGCAAAGCATTAACAACAGTTTATTTACAACGACAGCCTGGCAAGTGCCAGAAAGCACTTGTGAAACTTTTTTTTCCAGTTCTCAGTAATAAATGGAAATAAAAACCATAACGGAATGATTAAACAGAATTAGAACATTTACAAGTGTCATTGAAAAGGTCCATAAGTAAACCATTTGAAGGTCATGACAGATTACATGACAGGCCTGTTTATCCAGTTTCAAAGCTTTCTGTAATAAATTCCAGTCATTGGCAGCAGCAGATTGGAATGATAACAGGCCAGAGAAAGTGCTACGTTTAAGAGGCTTCATTGTAATATAAGAGGAAGACTGTCTGTAATAACCGAGTTTGGTAAGGGGGTGAATAGCCAAACAGTTTTATAGATGAGCGTAAACCAAGAAATGTTAAGACGAGTCTTCTAAGAGGGCCGTTTGAATAAAGAATACAGGTGGCAGTGGTATGTATTAAAGGGGGGCTTTGTAACGGGTTGAATATAGACAAATATAGATAATTGTGACAAAAAATCTGTTTAACAATTAATTGAAGTAATGATACAACCGTAGTTAAGTTTTCTTTCTCTTTCTCTCTCCTGGATCACTAGGCAGACCTACTTTTGTTAGCGGCAACAATCATGAATATGTTTCTATCAAGTTTCAAGATATTTTATTGGGCTTCAATCTACTTGCTCATCCACACCCAGTGCAAAGAACAATGCACAAAGAAATTAATGCTAGGGTGGCCCTCTGGTTAGCACTGTTGCCTCACACCTCCAGAGATCAAGTTTGAAGAGCATTTCCTTTTGTGTTGTGCAAGTTTCCGACTAGTACTTTAATTACCTCACACAATCCAAAGATCTGTACTTGGGTTAAGGGCCATCTGTAAATGATTGTGTGTCCCTGGACCTGGCATCTCATCCAGTGTGCCTCCGCTTTGCCCCAGCTCCCAGTGTGTGCTTGGTGTGATGGTTTTAAAGGTTGTCCTGAAATCGGTGAATAGCATTCTTTCATGGGTGTTCCTGTTAGGAAAGATCTGGCCTACAGGCCACAGTGGCAGCCTAAGTTGGCTAAAATCTATTAATGGCATGCTATTGAATGATTGCTGGCTTGTTCTGTAATCGTTCACCCAGCACACTCCCATGCAGGCTGTGCTGAAATCACTGTCATGCTATAGAGGTGGAAAGTTCAGGTCCAGAAAGTAAAAATCCAGATCAAGACTTTGTTTCAACCAACCAGTTGAGTATAAAGAGTCACATTCATAGAGTGCGGAACTAGGTGGTTGAAACAAAATCATTGTCTGGATTTTTACTTTCTGGACCTGAACTACCCCTGTCTGGCATTCTGCCACCCTTCCCCCGACCTTGAGCAAGATAAGCTTTTATAAGATGGATTGACATGTAAACAGCAGACTTGCAGTGAAAACAAGTAACACTTGGACGTAACAAGTTATGCTAAGTGTGGGTGCAAATAATATTGCAGCAGGCTGGCTTTGGCTATTGTTGGTGTGGACAGCTAGAGGGAGGAAACTTGTTTAAATCCAGACTCTGAGTAAGAAGAATTTGTGGCCAGGATGGTTTGCGTCCTGCAAAGTAATATTGTAATGTTACTTTGTTCTTTATTGTATTGCCGCAGCAGTGATGTATATCCAATTGATGGACGGCCAAACTCACAACTTTCTGTATGGCCTTTCTGTTTTCTGCTGTCACTCTGCCATACTATATTATTGTTGGTGAGGACACCTCCAGTGGTACCGTGTTGGTAAATGACTCGCTCGTCCATCCCTCCGCTCCGCTTTGATTCAGGGCTCTCTGTCCACTTTGTCCTGTCTCAGATCTGGAGGCTAAGGAACCTGAAACCATTGACAGTTTCTCCTAGAGAACCATTACTGGTGATGGTGGGGAGTCTCCAGGTTGATGATGAGGTTTTATTTCTGGTTTGACACCTGGGTTCTGGGTTCCAGATGGAGCTGTTGAATCCCAGCTCCCAGAGTGTGCTTGGTGTGATGGTTTTAAAGGTTGACCTGAAATCCGCGAATAGCATTCTTGCATGGGGAGTTCCTGTTAGCCAGATCTTTCCTTACAGGCCGCAGTGGCAGCCTAAGTTGGCTAAGATCAATTAATGGCTTGCTATTGAATGATTGCAGCGTGTGCCTTTAAACGTTCTTTAAGCACCCAAATTCAGGCACAGTGATTCTCCTAGGAAGTTGTTCATCCATCATTCATTTTCCATACCGCTTATCCAGCTATGTAATAATGACCTATAGCGGTATTTCCAAACCTGGTCCTCAGGGACCCCAAGATGGTCTATGTTTTTGCTTCCTCCCAGCTCCTGGTAGGAGCAAAAACATGGACTGTCTGGGGGGTCCTCAGACTGGGTTGGGAAACGCTGACCTATAGAATTAAGTTTTGTAGAAATATATTTTCTTGCTAATGTAATTATAAATTTGGAGTAACGACTGTGGTTATCATATTATTTCTGTACATCTTTTTCCCTCTGAATTTCATGGTTCGTTCAACAATTTCCTGATTAGTTGTTCTCAATGATAAGGCAGTGATTTAAGCTATGCTACATCTTCTCCAAGGTGTGGTAAAGAAACTTGTTCATGGTGGTGGGGAAGGAGTAAGACGTGTTTTAAAGAAAATTATTATAGTATTTATAAACCTCATTGATTTTTTTTTTTTGCCTCCAGTTGCGAACTCTTCTCATCCACTCAGATTTTGCCGCCCGGGATCCTGATGGTCTCCGTGGGCTTTGCAATGTTCTTGGAAAGGACGTACTGGTGGGTCAGGGGACATTTTCCATTCACAAGTTTTGTCGGAAGCGTGAAAGCTGTGCTGCCGGATTGGAGGAGCGCCGCGTGGTGCTTTGAGTACTATGTTTCCAGGCCCCCCCATCTTGTGTACCCAGCTTGCATATTTTTTCCATACAGGGTCCCGGTCGTTTCTCTTTGAATGGCAGCCTATTAATAGCCCCGTGGCTGGGTACTACCCCTGCCCCAATGGTAGCACTCTGCTCAGTCGGACAGCTGCGTGTATGAGGGTGCAAGCCCCATGTGACCGTGCACCCGGCCGGGACTGTTATATTTAGAATTTGGGGGGGATGCTTTGCATTACAGGTTTGTCTCAAAGTTCATGTGCCTCACCTGGCTAGGCGTCCAGCTGTGGTAAATGTCACAGCAGCCAGCAGCCGTCCTGCACTCGGGGAGCGCATGTTTAGCCTGGGCGCCGTGCGCTACGTGCGGCAGACTGCGACATGCGAATGGCTGCTGGGAATTCAACTCTGCTGGGGGGGGCGGCATGAGTAACTTCCTGTGGGGGCGTCCAAGAGTCTTGTTGTGCACAGCAACCATGCACCATTAACTCTTACACAGCGCTGGTATCGATAGTCGTTTTCGGCTCGGTACATATGCTGATAAACTCAGGGTTAATGATGATTAGAGCTCCCCCCCCAGTATGGAACACATTGTGCCTACGGAGTGCAGCACCAGTATTTAATCATATTCTACGTATGAAGAATTTTGCGTGCGCTGACCTGGGACGATGAGCTATATCCGATCTGTGATAAACATCCCCGTGGAAATGGTCCTGGATGTTACTCATGAAACTTGCTGTGTTGCCAGAAAATGAAGTCCCCCCCCCCCCCCATTGTGTGGTCACGGGTTGGGAGTCAGGAGGACAAGTATGTTCCCTTTGAGATCAAGTTTGCTTTGCTGTACTCCAGTCTCGTCTTTTGGCCATAGCAGCTGCTAATGAACATTCTCCTGCCATAGCAGCTCAATCGCAGGCTTCTGTACTGCAGGGAAAGGGAGCCTCAGGACCGAGACCTTGGGCCGTCTCGGCCTGGCGTGGCCTGGAGGCCGGTGCCTCTGAAGTGCACTCGGAGACGGCCTTGCCTTTGTTTCCCCAGGCTCCTGAGGCGCTTGGTCACCCTCCTGTCACAGCAGGCCACCATGATGGCGTCCAACGAGGCCTTCAAGAAGCAGGCGGAGGGAGCCAGCGACGCAGCCAGGAAGTACATGGAGGAGAACGACAAGCTGCAGGAGGTAACCGCTGGAGCTGCAGTGTACCCCCGCCTTTATTACAGACACACAAGGAGCCGCAGTAAACACATGCACCAGAATATTCTGGTGACCCATAAATAAGGCCAAAATGAACAGGGTTGCATAGGATTACATTTTCCTTCCTCTTCTCTGATGACTTGCCACCACCTTGAAAAGATATAATGTTGATGCCAGTAGTGAGGAGGAAAGAGGAATCATTCCTGGAATAAGACTCTGGTCAGCCCCATGTTACTCACTGGGTGTAACGTGGCCAAAAATGTGGAGGGTTAGGGTTCTGAGTCCAGTAATTTGCCTTCGGGAACAAGGCAGTGGGTCCAGCAGTCTTCGGACCCCAGACCTCTTCACTCTATAGTGCCACCCCCCCCCCCCATACTGACCTTTAGTGGTGGGCATAGTTAACTTTTACTGCTAATCCGCTCCAAAGTTTAATTCAATAATGCTAAACTAATAAAGCACAAATGAAAAGCCGTCAGTGAAGTTGCTTGTGAACTACAAACATGGCACCGTTTACCCGGAATTAGGACAGAGGCGCTCTGCTCTTTGACAGAGCTATACACCAATAGTCAGGACCTGGAAAATACAACTGGGTGCTGTATCACGCAGCAGGATTTCCTGCTTAGACGGATACCTTGTCAGATTTAAGGTAGTCTAGGCTAAGTGTAAGTTAATGAAGATAAAGTCCATTTAAACTAGGATACCTTAAATCCAAAATTATCCGGCTAAGCAAGAAGTCCAGCTTCATGATACAGACCTCTGTTCTCCTCTTAGCTCAAGATACCTCAGTTTAAATTGACTTATCTTCATTCACTGTACATTTAGAAAAGACAACCTTAAGTCTGACAAGTTATTGCCTCATCGCCTCTTGTGTTTATACATACTCAGCCAACAGCTTGCCAGACAGACTGCAGAAACACTCCCAACAGACAGGAACAAATTTGTATGATTTTAAGGTTTACATATGTTTTTGACCATTAAACTTGTATTAAAATGGATGTGAGAGGGATATAGGGAAATTATTTTAGAGATAATAAGACAATTCCCCTAGGACAGGTGTCGTTGCACAATGCGTCCTTGCGCAATGCCCCCCAGCCCTCCTGAAGACAAGATATGAGTTTAGCATACCGACCCTCCCCGGTCTCCCGAAACCAAGATAAGCATTCCGCACGCCGATCTAATGGACCAGATAAGCCTCCTGGCTTCTTTTTATGAGAGACAAGTTGTTTGTGAAACAATAGGCTGTACAGGTGATCGGTAAAAATAACATGTTTGTGCAGTTCAATAATATTCTGGGTGAATCATGGACGATGTATCTGAATTTCAGGATGATTAGTCCATACTTGATCATTGTTAGTCTGGGAAGTTGTGATTATGGACTATTACAGTAAAAGGATTAATCCCATGCCACGTGGGTGACGTAATCGTTCGTGAATCCATCCTAATACATTCGGTCCCTTGACCATGATTCACCAATATATTTATTGTGAAAAAAGTTTACGACATAATCTGCGGGCATAGGTATATAAGCAGATGTCTTGTATAGCTAATACTATAACGTATTCATAGTGCATATATATCCTCTATCAGTTTTAGCACAATCTCGTATATCATACGTTTTGATAGTATAGGTATCTAATTATTCTCCCTTCCTTTTAAAGTCCAATATGCCCCTCCAGCTATTACAGGCAGCACATGGAACCTATATAACGTTTGGGGAGTAGTTACGCTATACATTTCCCATTGCCCAGTACACAGTCTCATTACACTGAGTTGGCTTCAGATGTAACCACATACTGGAATTAATATTCCAGAATTTCTCCCATTAGAATTAAATGTCATTAACATTTGTTGAACATTATTTTGTTGAATTTCCGATTCTTCCCCTGAGTTAGGTCACACTCCCACACCCACTTGAGGGGCACTCCGGCAGATGCAAGGATGGGAATGTTCTTTCCCGTTGTGGCATTGCCCACAGACGTACATCTCGCTCCGGTTAGTATAGGGGCCAGTTCAACGACAAAGCATGCTTGGTTTGCTGGCAAGTGAAGATGTTTTGCTGCCGCTCCGTCTTGCTGTCTCTCCATCCTATCCTGAAAGTAGAAGTCTGCTCCAACTCAGTCCCTGGGACTGCAGCATAGCCGAAGGTCGTCAGCAGCGTCGGCCACGCCCATCACCGGGGCCATCGCGTCGTCCTTCACACACAAGGAAAGAACTTGCATGCATTGTTTCCCCTGTCTATCAGGAAATAATGTTTCCCCTAATATTAAAGCGAAGAGGTATGTGAAATGTCTGAAAATCAC
>JAODLD010000113.1:11436045-11469272 GCA_026781065.1 Mormyrops boulengeri | reverse complement strand
AATATAAATCAATCAATCTCACACACACACAACTATTTGTCCTTTACCTAAAGGTTGTCAGTTGTGATGCAACGCTTTTAGATGATAACTGTTTATGCTACTCCGTATTGTGCAAACATCAAAATGGAGTTTCCACCATCCTGATGTGTTTGGACACTACCATGGGAAAGTGAAAAACCCTGGAATAATATGCCAGTATTCGAGCCTGGTCGTCAGCCTCTTTGTTTTGCCTCGTTTTCTCTGGCTGCTTTCTGCAAGACTCTCAAATAGGGTGACAGACAGCTAGTTTACGAACATGACGTTTCACTCCTTTATTCCACATGAGATATTTCTGTTGCCAGGTTCATTGTCTATTTTACTTCAGTGATTTATTAAAAATTGTTGGGCCTCTGATGACAGTTTTCTTTTTGTCAAACACAGCACCTTTTTACTTTTCATTAGGGTGGGTGGATGTGGAAACCAGAACTGAGCGTTTCGCTATAGATCATAGACTGTCTTTCCACTGTAGTCTGCTGCTCTGGTAACTGACAGGTGGCCCTGGAGCCTGTTTGGTTTTGGGCTGAGCAAACTGCGTACAGCTGAGGCTCCGGTGAGCATGCCGCAGTTCTGACCAGAGCAGAATTGGGTTTGTTTGCATGAACCATGTGACGTTTGACTGGACATGTTTCTCAGGGTGGTAATAACAGAAAATATCGCTTAATAATAATAATAATTGATACTTTATTAATCCCCGTAGGGAAATTGTCTTTTACGCCTCCCTCAACTTGCTCTTTGCAGAGTAAGTTGTCTGCGAAGGGCTGCCACCTGTAGCGGCACCCAGGGGTTAAGGGCCTTGATCACAGGCTTAGCCCACTGAGCCACACGCTGCCCCCGACAGTTAAGATGCTTAACTGTTCTTCAGTCACTTATTTGTGTCTATCACCTTTAACAAGTGAAGCTGGGCAGTTTTGTAACAGTAAATGAGAGAATTTGATTCGATTGTGTTAAAATGGACAGTGAAGGTCTGTAGAAGAGATTACAGACAGACTTCAGAAAGTTGTGTAATTTTTTTTTCCAGAGGTGTTACACAAGCGGTAGATTTTGGTGTCATAAGGTTGCGCGGAAAGAGAAGCCTGCAAAACAGAATAGCAGCAGACTTTTGATTTTCCTCCAAAAATAGAGCTCAGCAGATGGCTTATGGGTGAAAAATACATGATTTTGTGGTGACTGTGTCTCCTCCGCTTGATGTATCCTGTATTCAGTGACACGCAATGTGTCTGAGGAAAAAATACAGAACTGAGGTAGGTAATATCAGACCATCCCACGTTTACGGTGATGTCAGATCCCACACCCGTATGCAAGAAAATCTCCTTTTGGATGAGCTCCTGGGAAAGTTCTGTATGAAAACTGTTCACTCAGAGAGAGAGAGAGAGAGAGAGAGTGAGTGAGTGAACGTTAGTTGCCAGGCTAATGGCTATGCATTTTACCACAGAAACTGCGGGAGGCTGGGATCCCTGTTCCTGAGCTGGGCAAGAAAGCTGGAGGTGGAGTGGAGGAACAGAACAAGGTTTTGAAGGAAGATGTGAAGAAGCTGAAGGAAGAGCTGGACACCACTAAAAAAGGTATGGGCAGTAAGAGGAACTGGGAGGGGCAACTGGCATGCACTATTGGTGGAAGGTGATGTTGTAACCAAGTTTATGCATTTTGAAATGATTGTAATGAATATTTATCTGCCTTAGATGGATTTTAAGAAGTGGTCATATCACATGCTACTTTGCTGCATCCTCCAAATATGACTATTATACAGTTTTATCGTAAAAATGTATTGATTTGTGAAGGATGGAATATTAATTTGGTAAAATGTGTATATGTGTGTGTGTGGGGCAGCCCTCCAGAAGTCAGAGAGTGACGTGAGGGCTATGAAGAAGCAGGCCGAGAACCTGACGCTGGAGTATGACCGCTTGCTGGAAGAGCACGGCAAGCTGCAGGTTGGTAACCCTGGGATATGCATGCATCTCCGACCTTTGGTATCATCACCGTCCTCTGTGGTAGATGTTGTGCACACCCAGACAGCCATCTCAAATACACTGATGACATTTTCTGTCGAACCCTGCGAGGTGGTAAGTGTAGTGCTGATTGCTATGTATGGTTCAGAACTGGGTGTCCCAATTCCTGTTCTCATAACCCAAATACTGTGCTTTGTTCCCAAGTCTTTAATTAAGACTGAGTGAAATCAGTGAAATGATATTAAAACCAAAGCATGGATAACATATCATTGTGATTTAAAATGGTACACCATATTACAGGCATACTTGGAATTTTGCATCCTTTTTAAGATATTAAAGGTTTAAATATGGATCATGTAGGTAAAGTTTCTAGAGGAAGGAGAGTGGCAGTGAAGAGAATGAATGCATGGTAGGAGAAGTGGAAGAAACTGGAAAAAGAACAGCAGCAGGTATCCCAGACCAGAGACGGAGCAGCTCCCTATGTGTGCAGCATTATCCAGTGGTGGGCTGGTGCTGCATGCACTAGTCATTGACCCATACAGGCCAGGTCCTGGGTGATCTATATGGAAGACTTGTGCCAGCAGAGGAGAAAAGATGTTTCAAAACATTTGACGGCCAAAGTGTTGTACAGGGTCGCTAAAAAGGAAGAAATAAAAATCAAAAAAGGCGTACAAGAGAAGATAAAATCACCACATAATCACAAAGAACATGGAAACATAAGATGTTTGGTTTATTGACCGAGGGGAACATGTCAACCTGGCAATAATGATTTAAAAGCCAGAGAGCAAAATCCCAGGCCGTCCTCACTTTTCCTGGCACCATCCTCAACCCAAAACTGAGGGATCCCTCTCTGCATGGATATGAAAGTATGCAGCCTCCACCCATGTGACCAGGCGAATACCACGAATGCAGAATGGGTAAGGCGTGCTAAAAGAGAGACTCTCACATGTATGTATCGACAGACAAGACACCAAATGTGATGTGGATGGGGATATGGCCAAATCCAGATGAGGGGGTGGATTAGCATCGTCACGTGCCTATACTGCGTCTGTGTATTAAGGCTCGGCAATATTCCAGTTTACCACAATTAAATTTAAACGATAAGGAAATTAGAAACTTCATTAAACTGTTTAAGAAACACTGAGAGCACAGATCTGCCAATCAGATCACAGAAACTAATGCCGATCATACTGAAGTCTTTCAAAGGACAACTGATGGCCAACAGATGCACAGCATAGTTGAATTAGCAGTGTGCCGCAGGCTGGTATAGTAATATCAGCGAGTCATGGGAGAGATCAGCGCTCCCTCAGGGGATACTTCAGGTGTTGGTGAAGAAAACAGCTCAGCTGCTACACCATAATTTTAAAAATGAGATACTGTAGGTAAGATACAAAGTCCTTGGTAGTGTGTGCTGTACTTCGGCAGTTTAAAGTCTGGCGTGCAACACAGTGGTGCTGTGTACTGTAAACTTTGACGAAAGCTTGCGCCAACTAAAACTGGAAAAACGGCAAACTTATTGCACCACTTGAAGAATTGCCATCCCGTGGACCAAACAGAATGCAAGCGTTTACAGTCCGACACCGGCAATTAGGTGTTCCAATTTCAGTCTGAAGATGTACGGGAGGGAGGCAGAGAAACAACCCAGCAACAAACAACACTGTCTGTGTCTTCTGGCGTTGCACCTTATCAGGGTTAATATCGTTAACAAAAACTGAAAGTAAAACCTTTTTCTTAAACTGAAATTAAGAGCCACGAAAGCTACAACTAAAACTATAGATATCGTTGCCAAAACTAACAAATTAAATAAAAGCAAATATCAAATGCTTTCTGTTACCATTTTTAAATACTGTTCAGCTAAAGTAATATTTTTTTTTGTCCTTGAAGAAAATCATTTAAGGAATGTAATATTGCCTTTAGATGACCATTTATAATAACTGCAACAGTATCTTACCCATTTTGAATGCATAATATACACTGTATTCACGTTGAATTCTTTAAAAATAAGACATAAAACGGCGTTCTGGTAATTGAAACTAAAATGTATAAAAACTAAATGGAAATATGTCTTTAAATAAAAGTTGTTAAAACCACACTTACGAAGTTGGGTTTCAAAATTTGAACATAATAAAGCCTGCAATGTTTGCGTCCCATCCTGGGTTGTTCCCCGCCTTGCCTCCGGGACAGGCTTCAGACCCCTGCGACCCTGAATAAGACAAGCGGTTTCAGAAAATGGATGGATAAATAAAAAATAAAAAAAAGACTAACAGCCCTGCGCCCAAAATATTTGTATGATTTTTCTTATTAGATTTTCATTTTGCAGTTGATTTCAATAAATCTTTTTCATGTTCTGAATCTGTTAATGGGAATTCTGGATGGGATTTTAAACAAAAATGGCGCCCTTAAAGTCAAGAAACAATGACATGAATTGTCATAATTATCGACGTTGACGGATATGAAAATAGATATTTTGCCATATCACCCAGCTGTGCGTGCATGTGTGCGAATAACTTGGTGCCAGTTGCTCAAAATCTTCCCTGAGTCCCATGTAACTTTTTTACCTCCCTTGAATCATGCTATTCATTCAGCCAGCAGTCCAAACAAGGTTAAAAACCAGTGTATACAGTTGGTTGCCAGCATGAGGCTTAAAATGGGGCAGGTTGAGTGAGTAAGCATTGCGCATGAAGCTGTGCCCAGAGTCATATAGACTGTGTGTCTTTCTGTGTTTTAGTCCAGTACGAAGTTTTAGGGTTTAGTATGTTTTTAAGAATAAATAAGAAGGTCGTGGCTGATTTATTTCTGCTGAAGGTTAAAATGGTTTCTTGGTGAAGTACTTTTTTTGGAAGAGCCGGGAAAAAAACAGTTGAGGTCATTTGCTAATAAGAAGCACTATATTTTGAAGTATAATTGTGGTGTCAGGCATTTGTTGTTCTGGTATGGTCCATTTGGGTCTTAAAATAATTCCTTATTTTAGATGAGCCCTAAGATATATATTTTGCATTTCATTTCTCATAGCTCTTATTGACAATTCATCTAGATTTCTTAGTTTTTGGTTTTTTTTTTTTTTTTTTGCCATGACCATATTAACATGCATCTTCCAGGATTGCCAGTTCCTTGTTATCTCTGAATATAGCACTTCTGTAAATAACAGCGAGGGTGACACGCGCACCAGCTTCATTTATAGGAGTCGCTAAATAGGTGTCTTGTTTCTGTCCATCAGTACGTGCAGCTGTGTGCATTAACTGCAGATGTAGGGTTTGTATTTTGCCAGCTGTGTTACCAGCATTAGACAGCAGGTGTTTGGGCGGGGGTGGGGGGACTGGTTATTTTTCTTTCTTGGTATCGTTCCCCGTTTTAGGGTTGCAGGTAACCCTGCTTGCATAAGACCGTCCCGGAATGAGGTGTCTCATTGGCCTCTCAGGGAGGGACGTAATCAGCTTGGCCTCCTCCATGTGATACTATTAGGGCAGCAGAATGAAAGCATAGTAACGGCATGTTCATGTCAGGTCGTCTTACACTCCTCTCAGCCTGGTAGCTGTCCAGCATCTTCTAAAAGGTACACAATATAATGAAGAGACGAGGCTTACAGCTGCACTCACTACCAGCATGTGAGCCGGGTGGCAAGGTTTTCACTTTGCATGAGAGCGATGGGCGAGGCTGTAGCTAAATTTATCCCTTAGGCAATAAAATGTAATATTTGCTTTCATCAATATATTTAAGGGATACTCCATTGAGAGTGATTTTCCAGTGTTCTGAGACTGATGGCAGTAACACACAGTGCAATCATACACTCATACATCTTCATTTTTCTTAAGACTAACTTAGGCTACAGTGACTAAAATGTCTTTCAGCTGGAGAGTGTAAGGGGGGAGCTGATGCTTATTTCCTGACTCCCTCCCTCGATTTCAGGCTACCTGTGACGGCCCACGAGAGAAGAAGTCTGACTGAGCGGTGTGACCTCTGATTATCTCAGCCGCTCGCCTACCATCCTACTGCCGCCGCCCTGCTGCTTCCAAACTGTCCAGGTGTTCAGCTAAACAGCAACTGCACATCACTACCTTGGGAAAAGTCCTTGTCCCTTTAGCCATGTGAATCATTTGATAGAATGTCTGACTTTTTTTTTTATTTGTACTCGACTGTGTACAAATAAAAATATTGGTTGTTGGTTGCGACGTCATTTATTTGCAAAATAAAATTTGAATTTCTATCCTGGGTGGAAAGATGAAACGTACCCATTTCATACTGTTCGGTTGACATTTTAGTTTTTGGCCCTTTATTGTCCTGTCAGGAGGGTGTTAATCTTACGTAACTAATGAGTCATGAGTGTGACTTTTTCTGGGACCTTGTGTATCGTTCCGCCTGTTCATGATGCTTTGTAATCAGCTGTCAGGTTTGTTTCTTTGTTTACCATGTTAATGTTTGCTGTACTTTGTTGTTCATCTGTACAAACGAGTACTTTTCTGAAACCATAATTAAAATCCAAGCTTCTATGGTTGTCGATAAAATTTTTATTTTTTTTTCGTTCTGCAACATAGAATGGCTGTATCACCACATCGACAGTCTGTATGCCATCTGTATGAGGTGACTGTAAAATAGCCCGCTGGCTTCGTTTTGTGATGAAGGCATGTAATTTTAAGACTGGCAGTCTGTCATGGTGGTCATCTCATTGGATGTTTGGAGTGCGGGACTGTTTACTTGTGCACGTTCGTCACTTTGAACCTCTGTGGAAATCCTACACCAAAGCAAGCGGTAAAGTAGCAGCTGTCAGGAAGCTCCTTGGTGTTTTGTGCTGAAAGAGTACACCAGTAATGACACACCCGGGGCATCAGGGCATGGCCCTTTTTAGAATGGCTGCAAGAGGATACGTAGGGCTCTTGCCCCGGCTTGCAGGACTTATAACGTCAGCGGTCAGGCTGCCTTTCCACATGCGAGTGCTTCCTAGCTGTGCGTAGTACTGAGAGAAGTTGGAAAAAATCAGGACTTTGTTTTCCCACATGCTGTGCTGTGGTCTACCATACCGTGATACGATAGGACGCATTGTGTCATTTTCCATTGAAGGGTATTGATATAGATAATGTAGATCACTATGACTTAAGCTGGGATAGAGAGAAACATTGCTTGCATTTGGGTTTGATGCACACTACTTCCTGTTCTCATTTATTACCCAGTGCTATTCTCTGTCGAAATGTAAACCTGCTTTTAGTGGCATCGGTGCATACAAGCAATTGTCACCTTTAATTATGCATACATACATATTTTCTCTGGCACTGCTTCACTGTACCGTCAAATTGGGTATCATCAACTTCACGGACGTCCGAGCTCAGGCCGAGCCACCACTGCTCTGGTTCTGAATGCATGTGTCCTGAACGAGCTGCATTAAGGTTCTGTAAGCGTCCAGCCCGCTTCTGGTTCATTTTCATGTTGAGTTTTCTGCTTTGAGCCCGATTTTCTTTCCCGTTGTCACGGGAATGGGCAGGAACGGGATTTGCTGGTTTTGTTTTTGTCTGTCTTGCATGCATTTTTTTTTTCACTGCTTATAAAACCGCTGTTTTAATACAGCTGCCTGATAAGAGTTTGCAACAAATACATAAAGGATTAACTTCAAGTGTCCGTGCTCTTCGTTTTGGCCCAGTTCTCATGTTTCATTATACCATGACTCTGAATAGCTGCAGTTACCTTAACACAAGGTCTCTACGCAGTAATGGTGTACAAATTCTCCTTCAAAAAAAACAATAAATGATCTTCATTCTGTTTATTTGCCCTTCAGAATGTCACGAATTTGCTGTAATTTTGCCTGTTTGATGCTTTTCTACTTGGACTGTTGTGTTGTGATTTGCTACAAAATATTCACTGCTATTCAGGTGGATATTTTAAAACCATAAGACCTGTAAGTCTTTGTAAAGCTTGTCATTAAACGTTGACAATTTGATGCACATTTTCAGTGGTGTGTAATATGTTAAAGCTTCTCACTAATTCGTTGAAATCATTATAGTGTTTTTAGTAGTCTTGGGGGCAGAGTTGTTAATCTGAGCATTTTTTACCATTGAAATTGAAAGCGGTAAATGCTACTGTCTTGTTTATCCACTCTAAAGTGTGTAAGTGAATTCTGTGGTTCGTGTTTGAATGGGCAGCACTGTGGCCTTGCTTCCTGAGTTTGTGTTCATGTGTGAGTAGGGTGTACATGCTGTGTTTGAGTGATTTTTCCCACTGTCCAAAAACATGCAGCTTAACTGAAGTGGCCCCTCCAAATCGAGCTTGATACGTGAGTGCGTGTTCTGCGGCGGACCGGCATTCCGTCCAGGGTCTCCCCTGCCTTGTGACCTGTGATTCCTAGGAGAGACTCCAAACTAACCGTGTGACCCTATCCCAGATGCATCTGGGTCATGGATTTAATTTCACATGCCGGAGAGGTGGTTGAAGTTTAGGCTCTATTCACTAATGGTGGAGGAATGGGAGGTGTGGCTCTGCCCGTTTCAAACGCAGTAATAGAAGGGTGCCAACAAACCTAGACAAAATGCATTTGCCTAAGTGCAAAATTCTAGTTATAGTTCAGTTCATAATCTCAGCCTCAGTGCATGGAGACCTGCTGTGTACCCAGAGGCCAGTCGGAGTGCCAATGCTGAACCCTGTCTTTCATCAAAAGCACCTACAATGGGCATGCAAGTGTTGGAACTGGACCTTGGAGCAATGGAAGAAGTTCGCCTGGTCCAATGAATCCTATTTTCTGTTGTATCATGTAGAAGGCTGGGTACATGTCAAGCATCTGTGGGATGTGTTGGATTAACAAGTTCGATCTGTTGCAACACAGTCCCATATGCAGCAGGGCTGGAACCCCTGTGTGTTGTGAGATGGTACTCAAGTAAGCTTCATCAGAATTATCTGGCATTGGTGCCACAGTGACCCTTCTGTTGATTTGTACCACACGGAATAGCCTGTGTTCACATCTCACGTTGACGAGTCTTAGCCGCCTGCCACCCTAGGTTTTCCCTCCTCAGCCCTCTCGCGGTAGGCTCTCACCACAGCTGATGGTGAGCACCCCGAAAGCCATGCCGTTTTGGGGATGCTTACACCCAGTCATCTGGCCATGATGATTTGGCTTTTACCAAAGTCACTCAGATCTTTACCCCTGCCCATTTCTGCTACATGCAACATGTCGACTATCAGTACTAAATGTTAGTTTACATACCATCTAATGCATCCCAGACCTTGACACGTTCTACCTTTACAAGTCAGCATTATTCACTTCACGTAGGGGTGGTCATCAATGTAATTATGTTGTTGAGTGAGACAAAACCAAATGAACCCATAACCTTAACTCCAAAAACTCCTCCAGGGCTAAAAGGCTGCGCTCTGTCCCCAAGTCTTCCTCTCACCTGTGTATGTGTTTGTGTGGGTAAATCTCATAGGAGAGCAAGTGGGCATATGTGAAGACTGAAGAATTCCTGTGTACTTGTGCTTTAAAAATGTCAAATACAGTATCATAATTTGAGACAGATGTTTTGTGCTCAGCCACTCCTCTAAATTTCTCTTGTTGGAATAATTTTATTTTAACACAATGCCTCCACTGTTGTTTCGAGTCTGAACTGGTGTCTGATCACCATGTACTCTACAGCACTTCTGCTCTCACCTGTCAAGGTTGGAAGCCTCTGCTCTGCACCGTGTACGATACACTCCCAGCCTCCAAAGCTTGGCAGCCTCCCTGTTGACCAGCTTTGAGGTGTACATCTCCTCTCCAGCTCCATGGATGGTTCTTATTCACCTCCTTTTCTTTGTTATGGTTTTGACTGAGGTTTATGAGTGATAAGCCTCATGATAATAGCACTTACCTACTTCTCCTGAATTTCAACATCCACCTGTTGTCCTACAGATCAACTAGTTTTCCTCCTACTTCGTTCCTTCATCCTTTGCTCTTCACATTCTGCTCCAACCTACCGAGGTCCCATGAAACTACCCTCTCCTGTCTTGCCGTCTTTTGTTAGTGTGACTGCAAGTAGCTTCTCCTGTTCCACAAAGCTGACGGAACTGGGCATGCACTAAAACAGGTAAATCAGCTTAACCATGTTTTTGGACTGTGAGGGGAAACTGGACTGCCCAGAGGAAACCCCACAACAACATGGGGAGAACATGCAAACTCCATACCCAGAACCCCTGTGGAGACTTGAACCCAGGTCCTAGAGGTATGAGGTGACAGGTCAAGCCACTTCCTCACCTTTTAATGCAAATTTATATAATGAAAAATGAGTGATTGCATAAATATTCACCCCCCTTTTTCAGTGACTGACCTAATGCAAAAGAGGTCCATCCAAATGGTGCTAACTAGTAGTCTCAGAATTAGTGAAATGGAGATCACCGGAGTGATTATAGTGTAAAGATACCGGTGTCTGGAAGGTTAAGTCACTGATTAATCAGTATTCCTGGTTACAAGTACACCATGAAGACAAAAGAACATGGCAAGCAACTCCGAGGAAAAGTTGAAAAGTATAAGTCAGGATGCATCCGAAAAAAATTCCAGGTTACTGCACATCCCCAGGAGTTCAGATAAATCCATCATTAAGAAATAAAAGGAATATGGCACATGTGCAAATCTGTGCAGAGCAGGCCTCCTCACAAGCTGAGTGACCATGCAAGAAGGAGAATAGTGAGGGAGGCCACCAGGACACCTATGACTACTCTGAAGGAGCTACAAGCTTCAGCAGCTGAGATGGTAGACACTGTGCATACAACTACTGTTGCCCGTGTTCTTCACCAGTCAAAGCTTTCTGGGAGAGTGGCAAAGAGAAAGCCACTGCTGAAGAAAGCTCATATTACATCTTGACTACCGTTCGCCCAAAGGCATGTGAGGGACTCCAAGGTCAACTGGAAGAAGGCTCTGTTGTCTGATGAGACCAAAATGGAGCTTTTTGGCTATCAGACTAGATGCTATGCTTGGTAGACACCAAACACTGCACATCACCACAAAGACACCATCGCCACTGTGAAGCACAGTGCTGCAGCATCATGCTACGGGGATGCTTCTCAGCAGCAGGTCCCGGAAGGCTTGTAAAAGTAGAGGGTAAACTGAATGCAGCAAAATATACGGCAATCCTGGAGGGCAACCTGATTCAGCCTGCAAGAGACCTATAACTTGGGAGAAGATTTTTCTTCCAGGAAGACAATGACCTGAAGCATACAGCAAAGTCCAGACCTCAATCCAATGGATAGCTTGTGGCTGGACTTGAAAAGGGCTGTTTACAGCCATCCTCGTGCAACCTGACAGAGCTTAAGCAGATTTGCGAAGAAGAATGGAGTATTCCAGTGAAAATTCCAGTGTCCAGATGTGCAAGCCTATCCATAAAGACCCAGGGCTGTGATCGTGGGCAAAGATGCATCTACTAAGTACTGACTTGAAGGGGGTGCATATTTATGCAATCACTTAATTTTCAATATATAACATTCATTAATTGACATTACTTTGTAGAAGTCTGTTGTTTGTCAGTTCTTGTCAAAAAAGCCAAATAGTGTTACCAGGATTTCATTAATTACAGCAAAAAAAAGGGGTGAATACTTTTTATAGGCATTGTATATTTAGAAAACACCAAGCTGACTTACTTATATATGAAGTAAAAAAATGTATCAAACCAGGACTAGTTTGCCATAGTCCTGCAGAGCGCCTGTTATAGCAGCCGCTGAGCTGTGTTTCATTCATAAGTGCCCTTTTTCATTCCATCCCATTTCTCAATGAGTCTTTACAGAGCACCCAGGCAGGTGTTTCAAGGTAAAGAATTTTTAGGCAAAGTTCAGAGACTTATGCACCTCAAATAGAATAGGATAAGTATGCAATCATCAACATGCAACTTAGCTACGGATCACTCAGTCACTCAGGTATGTAGATGTTTAACTTAGATGGAACAATTAGTGAACTTTAACATGTCTAAACACTAATTAATCAGAAATCGCCAAAAGTAAGAGGAAGATTAAGTGAATTTTGTAAAAGTTAAGTGAAAGATGATGTGAAACATTACTGAAGTGTTGAGTGTACAATCCTGATTGAGTGCAAGATCCTCCTCATTAGGGTTCACATATCAAAAGGTGAAAAGCACCTCCCATGTATACTTCTGAAGCGGTAGGAGTCTGTTGTTCTTGGTAATGTTCTGTGGAATGGCAGAAGCAATTAGATATGTTTGAAATACAACTGTGATTTTTTTTATTCCTTTATTGTTCATGAAGTAGGTCCTTAAACACACATCACCACAAAGTCTATGGTGTACCTACTGTGTGACTTGTGTGGTGTCTGTAGTCCCCCTTTCAGTGTTTTGAAAAATTTATCTTACTCATCATGGTAATCTAGGTACCTGTAAGCTTTACTAATTTTCACTTGTGTCTTCAAGAAATGTGCTAAAGCTTATGACATTCATCCACGTCGTAGGGTCTGGCAATACAAGATAAACAAATTGCCTTGACCTACTTCCTTTGACTGCGTGTTACCAACATTTTTACTTTATTGTGTGGTGTCATTAACCTACGTAGATACGGCTGTTGCTGAGACAATTTTGAATTTTGTTCATCTAATTCTCTTGGCTCAATCTACAGACATGTAAACTTCCACCACACACATTACATTGTGAAAAGCTTTATACTTGTTTTATTGATTAGCTGACTTCTTATTTATATGCAGCTTAAAACTTCATCTCGATGTTTTCTAAAGCATTTCAGGTTAAAAGTACATTGTCCTATGGAACTGCCATCGGATCTGTTGACAATAGGCTAGTGGAAAGACTGAGGGATGTGGGAGGGGCAATAGAGAAATTCCAGCAGGTTGGTGTATGATGTGGGGCAGACTAGCTGCTTCACACCCCTACAGGAATAGACCGGATCAGCCTGGAGGCCAACAGCTAAACATAGAGTGTTGGAGCTCAGGCTTAGTGTGGCAGCTGTGAGTCAGTGACAAATGGCGTTTGTGTCACTGAAACAGTTCAGAGTCACTCATACAATCCCGCCAGTTCATGGAGTCCAGCATTAATGGTGAACCACTTATGTCAAGAGTGACCACACAATGCTAATGCAAACTGAAAACACAAGTATTCACTATCCCACAAAAACACGAGAAAGCACTCAACTAGATTTATTTAATTTCTGAGAGACCTCACACAACACTGACAGGTGATTCCCTTAGATTTTTTATTGCTATTTGTTATTTCAGTTTGGGTGAGTGAATTAACACATAGTCACAGTGGTCTCAAGCATGAAGCCCTTTGTACAAGGATAAAATCAATGGAACACGTCAATGTCATTAACTTGGTTACACAGATACCACTACGCTTTGATACTAAATACCATGAATGGAAGACTGAATTTATAATACATTTCACATGATTGAACAATGAATCAAAGCACAAATCTAAAACATTTTATCGTGAGTTAATTTCTTCGTCATCAGTGCCGTTTCATTTTTCTAGACAGTATCTGCATCCGAAGTTTGTGGACAGGGGGTACTGCTCTGATTCTGGTTACCAGTCAGGTTACCATTTCACCAGCCAGGATAAGCTTATTTAAACCTTTAAACCATATATTTCTGCAACAGAATTGATGTGTAACTCTATTGTCTGTGATCAAACACAATGTTTGGAGTAAGGCTGTGGAAAACAATTCAGACGATAGGCTGATATGTAGTTTTTAAGGTATATTTTGTATACTGACTCCATCACTAGCACACAGCATGTTGCCCTTACCCATCCACACTGAAAATTGTTGGGTTCATGCTTTTATATATTGATCTGTTCATTACATTATGAAAGAGGGCAATTTTCATGAAGAGCATTGCAGACAGAATTTGGAGGTTATCAGTTTAAGGCCCTTAAACAAGGTACAGTACTTAACCAGAAATTCTCTGCTGTTTGAAATGGAAGAATATCAATCACTGTGGACAAAAGATACTGTCAAGAACTATTTGGCAGAGCACAGAATGAGAGCACGCGGTGTTGGTAGTATACATTTCAGTTTATGTTTCCTTTTAAATATATCATAGCTAAGTATTCATTAATTAAGCTGCTTGACCAACCCAGGCTACTATTTGGTCTGCAAGGACAAAGTATGTAAAAACAGAATAGTGTGACACAAATCTCTCTGCATCAGTATTTAACTTAATTCCAAAAGTCAAATAACTGATACTCAAATCCATCAGTGTGGCCCGTAACTAACAAACTGCTAATGAAGGCAGACTGAGCGCGACTGATAGTCAGTAATACTTTGAGGGAATGTTCATTCTTCCAAAAAAACAAAAAAAGTTTTTTCATGTGTGTTTGTATGTGTGTGAGATAAAGAATATGAAAAACCTTTCTCATTAAGAATTTACAAAGACGACACAGTATTGTTGAAAAATGTATGTGCCAGTATCTTCCAAAAATATGGCGTAGATGTATGCATCCTTTAAGATAAAGGTTGTATTTTATTTTTAAAAATGCATATCTTTACCCTTAAAATGACTCCTAATTAAAAATTTGGAAAAAAAAATACATTTTAATGTCACATTGTTGAGAGACACAATTTTTTTTTTTTTACCGTCAAGAATTCTGGAACACAGCTCTGAGTGGTCTGGGGGAAACAGTGAAATACAGAGAAAGAACCTAACATCCACATATCTGGCCATCATTACCAAAAAGTCCATGGTATAATGTACCAGCCGTCCCTTAATTACCCTCGGATCCCTGCGCAGAGCACACTGCAAGGTGCAATTTCCTCTCATCAGGTTGCAACTCTGCATCAAACTTTCAATATAATGCACACAGATATTTATATATTTATATATATATAAGCAAAAAAGCCATCACAAAATAAATCTATTATTTTACAATAAGTGAAACGTGAACTGTTATTCTAACATGATTAAAATGTGCTAGCAAGATTATTTTACAACAAGTAATGTACAAATGTAGTGGATTATTTTCTGTGGACCTAAATTCCATTCTACTCTTATGTTACAACAACTATGATGTAGTTCATATGCGCTATTACTGACGGCAGAATTCCCACAGGCAATAGCTAGGGCAAACCCTACGGGGACTTGCAACATTTTTGGCTTATTTGACAGATGGGCCTAGACTTAAGACAAACAAGAAAAGGCAAAGTTTGGCATTTACTTATCAACCGTCTTAGACCCGTGCCGCCTGGCATACTGTTTTTTACTATCGTGAGAATAAGTCTTCAGTGGCAGAGGGAGACCTCATTTCCAGCAGTGAGCACTAAGCAGCAACACAGGCCACAGGACTCTGGCTTGGCAGCTACCCTCTCTCACCCACAGACTTCTGCTTGTTATATTCCGAAACACCTTCACTTCTGACTATTATTAAATGACCATTAAACTTTGCAGAGACACATGTGAAGCAACCAAATTTGAGCACTTTTCTGATTTATCTGTTTTTATGTGATTTATCTGTATAGATTATTTCATTTACCACTATTCATTCGGCTGATTGTCCTCAAAGTTGTCCCGAAAACAATTTTTGTGGAAAAATCCGCTAATATGTACACATTCATTCAGTACCAACTGGAAAGGAACATGCCTTTGAAGGATTTCTTAGTAGGAGGATGTTCGCATATATTTACAGTAGGATACTGAATTGGCAAATAAAATAATGACTATGGCAAACACCGCCCACCCCACCCGACCCCATTAAACATGGAGCAGCCATCCTCCTTTGGCACTACCATAGGGTCAGCGAGCGAATGATGTAGGCTCATTCCCTGTAAACATTCAAGTTCATTCATCAAGTGCATGTGAGAAATTTGGCAACACTGAGGGCATCACCACAAATGTTGGCATTTTCTAATATATTTTATTCGTATGCTGGCTCATCATTTAAAGGCTTTGCTTAAAGGCTGTTTAAAGGTGCGCTGAGTCGTGATTGTGGGTAAATTTTTGGTTATTTGTATTGGAACCGCAAATCGTATTACAAATCAAAAAGTATCTGGAATAAAGGCAGTTCCAGAGTGATGACTATATGTCATTTTATCAGATGATCCCCTTATCAACTGGGGTCATGCACAGCAAGATTATTTAAAAAGTTTTGATTTGATCACCAGACAAGAAAGTCCTAATCCCTAGTTTACCAATTAAGTTCTAGCAAGGGGACTCGTTCTTCTCTCCCTTGATGAACCCCTCTGCAGACCTCTGAGCGGAGGAGGGCCGGCAGTGAGGTGAGTGGCGGTGGCCTGTGAGAACTCTGCCATGCGCTGTGGGAGCCAGCAGAGGGCCCCGGTTTGGGATTGGTGCCTTTCAGAGAGGGGGGAGGACACGGCCCAGTGAAAGATCTGAGCGACCACTGGCGACACATGCCCTCCCACCTAAGACAAGGGGCTGAACATGCACACAAGACTGTGCACGTTAGGTGCATCTAATGGTTTTTTTTCCCCAAGTAAAATCAGGATGAGGAAAGTGAATTTTATAATACTATAGTATTGGTTAGGGTCAGGCACATGATACTGGCACCGTGTCTTTAGGGGGGAGGGTACTCCTATATGTTATAAAGATCAGAGGTGGATAGTTCAGGTCCAGAAGGTATAAATCCAGACCAAGATTCTGTTTCAACCAGCTAGGTGAGTACTCTGTGACTGCGACTTTTTAATACTCAACTGGTTGGTTGAAACAAAATCTTGGTCTGGATTTCTACTTTCTGGACCTCAGCTATCCACCTCTGGTAAAGACACTGCGTCTACATGACACTCTCAAAGACGATGACCTTGTTGTCTTCAGCACCCGATGTGAAAGATGCCAAGCTCTTCATGTCAGCATCTGGGGCCATATACTCCAGGTGGTGGGCTCCCCAAACTGGTTTGGTCAGGTGCTCCCACCGCTAAAAAGGACAATGAAACTCTCAGTGCAAAGCAGAAGTGAAGCATCAGCTTGGGAAATGCAGTGGAAGTACTTGAAAGGACAATATTGTTTACATCGCAAGAGAGTATAAAACAACCGAGAACATGATAAACAAATAAGGTGTTTTCAGCCTGGACTATGTAGAGGGTCCAGTATTCCAAGCCAGATAGGCACAGTATGGAGAAATTGAGTTCTTCTACCATTTAAGTAATTCATTTGGGACTGTTTTTCATAGTAGCTCCCAGGGAAAACTCCTCCTTAAAGCAGAGCAGGTTGTTACTCACGTTTCCCACAACCCAGCTTTCTATAAATTGTTTTTTTCCTAAAACATTGTTTGCCATTTTTCCCATGAGATGTACGGCCATAGACACCCTCCCCCAATGTCACGACCTCTGTCCATTTTACACTCCATTTATAAGTAAAACTATATAAATTAATCCAATATACACATTTAAGATGGAGAGCAGCTATTCCCAGTGGCTGTGATATCACAGTCATCTTTCCTGGGAAAGCTCCCCAGAATCGGATTTCTACTCATTCACGTCATACTTGATCTGTGGCTAAACTGTTAGCTTCCGAATGCCACCGAAGGATTTCACCGACCTCTCTGAAGGAGCCCTTGGTTCGGAAGAGCTTGTAGACCAGGCTAACAGGTATGCAGAGCATGGAGGAAAGCGCCAGGCACCATCCAATCACCTCTCCCCACCACGGATACACATATGCGTTGTTGTAGGTTAGAGGCTTGTAGTTCAGCAGGTGAAACAGGAAGATACCCTTAGAAGAAGACAAATCAAAACCTGAATATGGCTGCAAATATTTTGCAAGAAAACCACTGTTCATTTATGATGTGTATTTTAGCTTGCCATCTCAACTTCAATTTGCATATCAGGCTCCATGTCAGTATAGAAAGTTAATTGTCCAGCTGAAAAACATCTTGAAAAAGACTGAGTTCATATGCAGATCTGCGTCTTACCATGCAAACACATGGAGTAATAAAAGACCAGCACCACTTCATCCAAGGGAAAGGTCGGTACCCGATCATACGAGCGACGTCATCCATAAACCTATCAGCACCTGTTAACCGCAAGTCACCCAGTTTAACACCAGCAGGACCCCAGGCAGCATTAGCGGTACATTGATCAGCCACAGCTTATCTTGGGCTTTGACCTCAGATCCTTCTACTGCTACCATTTACTAGGAATACATTTTTCATAATCTGTTCATAATGGTGTGATATGGATCATATATCTGGATCACTTGGATAGCTACAGAAATTTGGCATAATGCATAGCCGTATTAAGCCAAGAACAGCCTGACTCTCCAGGTTCGGATTACTTTAGCCTGAGAGCTTGGGCGTTTTTGGCATTTCCCAACTCACTCCGCACAAAGATAATGAAACAGAGCTCAAATAAACTAGATCTGACTTAAACTCAGTGATGCTGTTAGTGACACATGGAGGTTGCTCAAAATCAGGAGCAGCATTTAATTTTTTCTTTGTCTTGCCACTAGATCTCTATGTGTCACATGTACTGTGTGGCAAAATTTATACGAGAAAACTTTTGAGAAATCAGCCACTGGGGACATAAAGAGCCAGCAGAGAACTTAAATCACTGTTAATAATAACTAACTTATTTAAAAAGCTTTTTTCTTGTCATGTTTAAAAAGCAGATGTTCAGAAGCAACTATCAAATATTTTATGTTATATACTTTAATTTGAATAGTTTACAAAATACAGTAGCACAGAGGCCCACAGAGACACAGCATGTGATTTCCATCAACTCACCATAAACCCAGGCGACAACAATGCATTCCCAGAATGCCTGCCACAGTAGGGTCATACCGCTGGCTGAATAATAGTCAAAGAGCTGGAAGACATACATCCCCCCCTGTGGGCAGAGACAGCAACTAGGTCAGGTTTAAAGCAACTTGGACAGTTCAATAGAATGTAGTACATAATAATTAACCAGCTCTATGACTCCTATCCCCAAAAAGACATTTACGTTTATAGAGTGAAGCCATTCATGGTCACATGACAAATAAAAATGTGCATTAGACTGTGTCAGCCAAGATCTCTACAATAGGTTGGGTGGTTAGGTTGAATGTATTACTTAAAACAGAATGGAAATGCATCACATTAAAAGAAAGTAAGAAATACAGATAGTTTTACCCAATTCTAAAGCAAAGAAGGTATGTGATGACAAAGCAGATGAAAAACTGCTGAGCTTATATGCATTTTAATAGATTCCAGCTGATGCTGTGAATTGGGGCATCTTACCTGTGTAACCATGGAGAGATCAATTATGAAGCATAATAAACAGCAGATCGCCACTGCGATTTCCCGCTGGTAGCGCACGTAATACTTCCCAGGAAACAGATCCAGGATCCCAGTTACAAAACCTTCAACCCCGACAAACTGATGAAAAAGATTGAGCAGGAGAGTCACAGGCTGTCATCCCTTCCACAGGTTACACTGCTAACGGCAGATCTGGTTAATTAATGTGGTGTGACTGACATCAGCGAGATCGATCCGGGATGAACGACAGCGGCGCACAGGCTGACCTGACTGTCAAGTCCCAGCAGAAGGAGCATGAAGAAGAAGAGAGCTGCCCAGAGCGGGGCCACGGGCATCAGAGACACTGCCTTGGGGTATGCAATGAAGGCCAAGCCAGGGCCTGCGGGGAGAGAGGCGGAGGTGAGAGGGGCCACTGTACAGGCCTGCGTGGGCCCTCAGCATAGACACTCTGACACACGTGTGTACGGCACAGAGCGGGACAGAGACAGAATGAGTGAGAGAGTGAGAGACAGAAAGACAGAGAGAGAGGGTGAGAGAGACAGCGAGAGAGACAGGGAAAGAGAGAGAAAGAGAGCGACAGAGAGAGAAAGACAGAGAGAGAGAGCGAGAGAGAGAGAGAGAGGTTAGAGACAGAGAGAGTGAGAGGTTAGAGACAGAAAGAGAGAGAGGGAGAGACAGAAAGAGACAGAGAGACAGCGAGAGAGAGAGAGAGAGAGAGAGACAGAAGGGCACCTGAATGTTATATTATGTTAACGTGCACAAACTGATGTGACAACGAGAAGGGGGAGGGGTTAACTAATCTCTTTAAGCGTTGGTGGTCATTAGTGTGTGTTTGTGAGCCTCCATCCATGCAAGAACTGGCTGGGTTAGTTAGGGTTAGTGCTTAGTTTCCGAAGTGCGCACATTGGTGGTGTATTCTGCGTGTCACAGATAGCTCCTCATCTAAACTATACATTAACGTTATTTTGTTAGTCGGATCTCCCTTTTAACATTACCAGTAAGACTGGAGCCAGAAAAAAAACCCAGTCAGTTTGACTTATTAGTGGCACAGAGTTACAGTACAGTGGTTTGGGGTTTCTCAGATATACACTGCCAACCAAATCGCAGACCTTCAGCTCTATGGGACACTGGATCCAACGTGGCTCACGCCTGACCAAGTTTAAACTGTGAAGGTTTAAACTTGTTTCAGCTTACGTTGCTAATAGTGTGCACTGATTGCAATCATATATATAAGACCTATTTTTGGAAGTTCTCCAAAAATGCGACCCACGCTTCATACTGAGGTAAATGATGCACCCGTGTACAGTGTGCAAGTTGTCACCCAGTCTGACTTAAACAAAACACTGCAGTTTGCAAAGAGGAGAGATTATATTCCAGTTCAGACTTTCACATTTTTACCCATTTTATTATTATGAAAAGTGAGAGCAAAGTTTTATTTGAACCACCAGCTGGCAAAATGATAAGTGATACAGAATAATATTGAAATAATAAAACAACAGGTTAAAAAAACACTAACTTATGGTTACGGCCTCAATTTAGGAACCTAGGCTGATCTAGAAAATATGGTCCACGCATAAATTGAAATAAAATAAAATAGAAAAGGGGTTTGACAACAAGTAACACGTACGTGTTTCTTGTGCAAAGGCTTAAATTTCATGTTTTATTACTATATAATCATATAAATCAGCAGCAGATAGCTTTGTGGTTTTGTGTCTGTCTATACTGAGCTCGTATAATTGAGAAATATTTTGTTAGTTTTAGCCACAAGTTATTAGATTTTACACTGTTGGGGTCTAGTACTGTTAAGCTTGGATATTTGTGACTACGTCTCCTGAATGGGCGGTGTGTGCACTGGCTCTGTGTCTGTAGCTCTCTCGCTGAAGTTGTAGAAACGGTCACTTGGATTAACCCGTATTAAGGTGTGAATACTGTCATTAGATAACAGATCTTTACCTGCTGCAGCTGTCAGCTCCAGGACCCTCTTGAAAGCGAGATGTGCACATCTCAAGAGGCAAAATTCCTGGTTAAATAATCCTTAAATTAATATTTAAATAAATTGAAAATATAGATATATAGAGATATAAATAAACGAATAGATACGATTCACAAGTCAGATATAAAAAGAGGACTGAAGAAAAAAATCAACGAAAATCCTGTTAAAAGGATAAAACAGTTTATGATGTTACAGGGGACTCGTCCTTTTACATCGATCCTGCATATAACATAATCTAAAGAGTTTTTAAAGTGCTAAAAAAAAAATGAATGAGCAAAAGATGGACGTTTACTATGTATAAAATATGCTTTAATATAACCTAGAAAAGTAAATGAGCAGTCAAAATCTGGTTAAGTCATTCCATTACTGTGAAGCGTCAGCGGTACATCACTCACCTCCTGACATTAGTGCTACAGGTCATTTCATCTATAGACCACACACCATGGCACATCGCAGCACAGGATACATAGAGTGCGTTCATTTATACAACATTCACCTCCTGAAAACAGTGCCACACTCACCTTTATCTATATACTACACACCTGTCTACACAGAGTACATTCACTCACACTGCATGAACATTTGGACAGTAGCACACAAACAGGCACGGAGACACGCCAACACCACACGTAGTGTTTCTTGGCCCCCAAGTAATCAACAGTCACTGCAATTTTCAAAACAATCACCCCAAACTATTGTACTAAAATTGTAGTCAAACTTGCAGATGCGCAGTCAGTACCTTACATGAAAGTTTGGATTGTTGTCCCCACTAGATTTGGGTCTCTGCACAAGGTACCATTACGTCGGTGGCCGCAAGCTTGTATAGATGGCAAGGGGTTTGTATTGAGACAAATGGTGGAGGTCAGACAACCAGCTAGCTTTGAAATATAACGGCACGAAGCTCGTTGTTCCTGTGAAAAAGGACAGCGGTTGCAATGATGCCGCTTGTGGGGCCGAGATGACGGAAGCGGTCCGTTTCTCACTCAGGGACGCTGCTCCCTCACCTGTGCACCAGTGTCGCTTCGAACGTCAACCTCGACAGATAAGGGGTGATGGGTAGGTGTGGCGAGTCAGCCAAACATAGCGAGAGCCAACGAATTATCAGCAGGCTACACCTGAATGACCGTCACTTACAAGTTAAATGCCACAACCTTTAACACAACCAGAGGAGGAGTACAAAACGCTGAACACTGCACACTCCGGTACTGTGATTTCATCATGAAATGACTACTTTAGATTCCATTGCATAGGTTGTACAATGGTAGAATCTGTATGCAATATAAGTATATACTATGTAACTATGTAATATAAGTATGTACTATGTAATATAAATCATATATAGCTGAATTTGTATGGCGTCGAGACTAAGGGGGGACAGGATCCAGGTTTAGATGCTGCTCATCCAAATTGTTACTTTGAAATAAGTTCTAATTCAAGAACTAGTGGGGGAACACTTTAATTTGGGTCTGAGAAAGAACTTCTTCTCACAGCGTGTAATTAGAGTATAGAATAGTCTGCCCGGTGGGGTAGTGCAAGCTAAGACCCTAGATACCTTCAAATCGAAACTGACAATATCCTGCCAACTTTAAATTATTAGTTTAATCCCCTCCAAGTGAGCGTGATGGGCCGAATGGCCTCCTCTCGTTTGTAACGTTGTTATGTTCTTATAACAAAACATAATATCATTTCCTCGTGACCCTAACCAGGATAAACATGTACACGATGGCCTGACAGATTTACTCTGCATGTCTGTGCCTTGTGATGAAGTCACATTCTGTCCAGGTCCTGTCCTAGGTATGTAGAATCACCTCAACAAGCATTTGTAAATAAGTTAAGGGAAGAAAGTGTGATACAATATATGCTAGATATAGGTATATAATACTAATCCTGTAGAGACATATGACATATGACATGGGAAATTCTCTGTGTGACTCATGGAAAGTGTTTCAGTCACTGGTCCATTGCAAAGCCTAAGATTCTCTGCACAGGAGTTTAGGTTAGAGGAAGCATCCTGAGGTTGGCTCACAGGGACACTCCCAGCATCAGTCACTGGCAGCAGTGCCGGGGGGGCATGGATACCCTGGCAGATTCAGGGGGGCCCAAAACCTACCACCCTGTAAAGTTCTATGTACCAAGAGACCCATATTTCTTCAGACTGAAAGTGAAGTTGCTAATTCATTACATCCATTAAGCTGGGGGGGCAGGGTGACATTTTATCAGGGGGCCCAGAATTTCTAGTTACACCCCTGGTTACTGGGGTCCTGATTGTAGTCTGAAACTGGAGTGTGACCAGAATGGGATTAAGATACATGTACAAAAACACGCACCTCTAAAGCTTTGTTAGTTTACTAACAAACTACTATCAGGCATGGCCTGTCTAATGTTTATTGTTCTGCTGTTAGCAACCAAATTATTTAGAACTACAAGCAGAACCAGTTAACCGAAATATCAAGATATATCTTGGGGTATCCATTCAGAAACAGCAGACCTCTACCAGCCCATAACAACAAATACTTTGGAATTCCACTGCTCACATGCACAGTGAGTGACACTCAGCAACAACGTTTTACGTACATCATGCTTGTCAGCGATAAAAAAGTTATTCCGATTCCGAATCATGATTGGAGAAGGTATGAATGTCCTGCTTTTATATCATCTCCAACTATAGCAGTCAGGAATGAGGCTCAGGTTGCATTCAGCTCTCCTCCAAGGACATTGAGATTCCAGTTCTTGGAACAGTAAAGTGGACTCTAGAAAGTCATTCCGCAAACTGTTTATGGGGTTATCACACCTTATGCTTCATAAATATAATGTACAGCCATTTATACTTCGGCATTATGAGAAATGGAAAATCTATAGATAAAGGAAGGCACAAATGTACAAATGTACATCATGAAAAAGCGCGTCATACTGTAAGATGTACTGTATGCTGTGAAAACCACTGGAAATCCATGACAGGTAGAAGGTAAATACGTGAGATTGGTTTTACAGCTTTAAGAAAGTGGTAAACGTGGCCCGTCCAGCACAGCGTAAACAAAATAGAATCACTGCCCAGAATACGATTTCCCAGGGGAAGGTCCAGAATTCTGGAAATAGATTGGCGTACTGTCCCCGAGCCCGTGTAATTAGTGACATTTAACTTGGCTGTGGGTTAGGCTGCCACAGGTAGTGGTGTCCATCATCAGAGCCAAATTAATGGAGAACAGATTCTCCTCGACCTCTGCCTGTGACGCATATGTTTAATGAATTATATAATTAGTAGCAATTCGAGATTCATTCAGGAGTAATACATTAGTAGTGTTTTGATGTCTAAAATCTGCTCTATCAGGACAGAACAATCTCATTGGAACACAGATGCCCCTACACCCCCCTCTCACATTGCTTCCAGACACTCCCAAACACACAAACAGACAAACAGACAGAAAAACATTCAAGATTGTCCACTGCTCAAATTACTTTGTCTTTCAGAAAATGTAAAAAGGCTGCATTGGGATCTGATGGTTCCTCATTCCAAATTACTTTAAAGTTTTCATTTGAATTATGCCAAGCTGGTTCCATAGTACTGATATTGTAATACACCATTAATTCATTCTAAAAAAACATCAGTTTAAGCTATAACTTCAATACTTTGTATTCAACATTTAATGCAACAAAAACAGTAATTTTCCAATTATGTGTTATGAATGAACGGATAAAGTCAATAGTTCAATATTCCCATACATAAACACATATGAATTTTCAAGTGTATTAGAAAATTACTGCGCACATTAGACTTTTAGACAGAAATTTTGTGTTAATCTAGCAACAATATTCTGACATACTTGTCCCACATAACTAAATTGCCAAAAATAAAATGTCACATTACATCAATTACATAAAACCAAGCTTGTAACCTGGATCAGAAGCAACTAAGAGAATTTTGACTAAATTAAATTAAAGACACACAGTTTATCCATTTCTGTAGGTGTTACATTCAACATTTAGTAAAAAAAAGAATGACTAGGCATTTAGTAACATGTGTACAGATTGTGTAAATATCTCCTAAAAAGTGACAGGTTCGAGATTAATGTCTGTGCAAAACCGAGCTATCTTCCCATCGGAAAATTAGAAGGCATTTCTTAATCTGACACAAACAGCAGGAATTCTTCGGCATATGTGAAGGAAGGGGCTTGCTAAGTACCTGATTCCGCAACTTTGGAAATATCCACTCCTTGCTCTGATGCCATGAATCCCAAGATGGAAAAGACCACAAAACCAGCAAAGAAACTGGTTCCACTGTTGATCAGAGCAAGTACAAATGCATCCCTGTCCAACAGAGAATGAGAGAAAATAAGATAGTAAGTTAGGTTACACAGATAAATTAGACAGATAGATGTGATCAAAATCAGTGAGGGAACAGATTTCAGCACATTTATGGTTACAACTTTGTAGCCACTGAAACTAATACGTTGTAAATTTCTACTTTCTATCCAATAATATTTGAATGTTTTAAGGCCATGCTCAAGTGCTAATGCTACCTTGGACAATGGCTAGGGGTGTAAAGTCTAAGTATGTCTTATATTATGGATAATTAAAAACAACTTTGTAGAAGATATTCGGTGCCATATAAGGGCAAGGATGATTGTCTGCAAATAATAATATTATACTGTTTAAAATTAGCATATTGCATAATATCATAGCATAATTGAATAGTAATACTTTTAGGGAATGTTACAAGCCAGGTTAGGGCTGCGCCTTACCAGAATGGCTTTAGGCAATGAGGGAAAAAACGGACAGCAATCAATATATTTAGGTGGTGTTATGGTATTTTTTATAGTGATAACAGACAGACAATAAATGTGAATGAGAAATACAACAAATATGCTAGTGACAAGCTTCAGGAATGACCCAGGCCAAAATCACTTTTCCTAACTCCCAAACTAACACAACACAGAGTGAAAGCAAAACGGCAGCCACCAGATTAAAGACTAATAGTGCTCACGCAAATATTCAAAGCGACGGTATCATGGGGAATTGGCAAAGTCATAATCTAAAACAAACAATTAAAATTTCAATAAAACAACCGAAGCAGAAGCACCACAGGGGGCAGACAAAGCGCAAACCCCAAAACACAGTCCAAGGTTAATCACCGAAATGGTAGACAATCACAAGAATGAGTTGGGATGTTGCCTTGTAGGGGGTGGCAAGTTTTGAAGTCTGGAGGACACAGTTAACCAAACAGGAACACTGAGGGAAAACATGGGCACCGGATCAATGGAATGGACTGCAGTGGAATGAAGTGAAACTGGAATGGAATTGAAGAGGACACGTTGCAAACACACAACTCCACACAGCAGCAGGGAACCGGGAGTGATTGTAAGCTTCCAGAGAACTGAGGCCGCCTCATAGATCTGGGACAGCTTTGGCTCATCTAGTCCTGTCATTGACACGCTTCTCTTAAGAACATCTCCTTATTTTTATCATCCATTTTCAAACCAGGTTCTTTCTCATATCTCTAAGGATTTACTCCTCAGAACAGACACTGGATTGCCTGTTCCCAGTCATTTCCACACAAAATGCTAATATCTCCAAGATAATATGGACCCCCATTGGAAAAAAGGGATTCCTTTGCATTTACTGTAATTTGCTTTCCTGTCAGGCAAGACCTTTTTATGAGCTTTGGCATGTGGATGATTTGTGGGCTGTTATTTTAACTGCATGCCTTTGTAATCTGGTACCAGGTTTGGTTTATCAGTCTGTGATCACATTTAGGATCAAATGTGCTGACACTGTAATCTTGAGCAACTTCCATAACTCATCTGCTTAGTAGGCACTTCTGTCAAAAGTGACATTACTAACTTATATAAACTCAGGACATTTCTCAAGGGTATGATCACAGGACTAAACATTCGCAGGATCTAAACCTGCCCCTCCCTGCCAGTCAGAAGTCCAGTTCGTTATCCGTTAGGCATCCAGCCACACATGTAAGAGGCGCAGTGAAAGGCAGCTATCAAATGCAGGGCCCATTTTACACATTATGTCTATTTCTGGAACTGGTTACAACATGTGGGGGGCTTTTTAACGCTACTTACTTATAGCAGTCGTTGTTAAATCTGTTATAGCTGCCCAGGGCTGTGAGAGCGCCAAGCCCGATCGCGTAAGAGAAGAAAATCTGTGTGCCAGCGTCTATCCAAACCTGCATTGCGGGAAAGGAGAGGAAGATCACCTAACCTGCTTCGCATTAAAACATCACATCACATTTGGACATCACATTGGAAAGGGAAACATTTGGTCATCTGGAATTTATGCAATATATTTGTAAAGAATGTCAGTGTCTCATATATACTGAAGTTGTCGTGAGAGATTTTCATGAGCATAAGAATATTGAAAGGTTACAATAATCTATAAAGTACTGTTTCCGAATCCGGTCCTCAGGGACCCACAGACAGTCTCCATTTTTGCTCCCTTCCAGCTCCCAGTAGGAAGCAAAAATGTGGATTGTCTGTGGGTCCCTGATGACCGCAGATGAGCTGGGGGAGTGGAGCACAAACGTGGACCATCTGTGAGTTGCCGAGGACCAGGATGGGAGACACTGCTCTAGAGTTACAGCAGAGTTCACTGTGAGCCACTGCAGTTACTTTGAATTTAGCAAATAGATCTACATCCCGTGACTGGGGTCCTTTTTGAAACTCCAAGGCGCTGAACAGGCCTCACCTGAGCCTCGCCGAGTTTGGACCAGTCAGGCTTGACATAGTATAGGATCCCATCATAGGCGCCAGGCAAAGTCACACCTCGTACCAGCAGAATGATAAGAACGACGTACGGGAACGTGGCAGTGAAGTACACAATCTTAGGGGAACAAAAGAGAAAGATGGGAAAAAAGTGAAAACCTTCTAAGTGATAAATACAGCTAAGCTAGTACAGAAACACTAAAAGTAACTAGATTGTCGCTGTACATAACAGTCACGATTATGATTACAGACCTAATACGTTAACGTGTTAACTTACAAAAAAAAAGGAATAAGAATAGCTATGCAGTGATGACTTTGACGTTAAACTAACAATCGATTTGCAAATTACGTAACGATTCACTGGAGAGTAACACCCACTTACTGGCATTCCAGTAGGGTGTACCCCTGTTTTGTGCCCAGTAGTGCCTGGGATAGGCTCCAGGCCCCCACCCCTCTAACCCTGACCTCGATAAGCCTTTGTAATAACTCCCAAATGCCTCATAACTTATACATTGATTATCAAACTTCTAACAGTTGTCCTACGTTTATGACTAAGCTCACAGGAGTGAATAAAGCTGCGGGACGCCTTTATCTAATCTCTGGAATATCCAAACACACCGAACCTTGAACCCGCAGCAATCTGAGCGGCCGATAGCACCAACACGCCGGACGACCGCAGCTGTACTTTTAAATCTCGCAGCGTGCCATTTTGCCTGACTTTCACTGCGGCTGCCGTTCGACACGCATGGAAATGTGGCTCTGTGGACGACTGCCAAGTCCTTTCACGGCGAGCTACAAAGCCATATCATTATCATTCACCGACAGCGGCAGTCGTCCTTGCCACTCAGCAGCCGGATGTAATCTGAGTTTGGTGTGAGGAGTGTGTCCCCCAGAACACTGTTTCAACTGAGGACCTACTCAGTCTCCTCCATGCCCCTGCTGGTTAGAGACGGCTGCTCTACATAAGTCAGACACTTGGGCTATGTACATCTCTGTCAAGCACATTTGATTGATAGTGCCCCATAGCGTGGTCTCCTCTGTCCTACTCTGCACTAGTCCCAGCATCACCTGCTGCTACAACAGTGCACTAAAGCTGCAGCTCTGGTTATCGCATCGTCATATAAAAAGGCAGAATTTCAAGACGAACGCAAAACGTAAAATCCTCCCTGTCCTGAAACTGGAGGGCAAACCTAAGTTATTCTTTTCTTTTTCTGTTTGTTTTGCTTGATAACGGACGCAGACCCGCTGAGTGCCAGAGGCATCGCCGCTCACACGCTGGCCTTTCTCAGAGGGCGTGTGTCACGTTCACCACAGCGTCCAACATGCCGTCGATTCGCCATGTCGGCATGCCTCATTCGTAACTGAAGCGAATTTCACAGCCGGGAAGAGCAACGACAACATGAAAACAATATGGGAATTTTATCATTAGCATCCAGAGAATCATGTCATACACTTTTTAGCTAATGGGCACATTTCAATAATTTATTCCAGACAGGAGCAAATAAGTTTCTCTTTAAGTGACATATAGTGCTGTGAAAACTTAAATCAATAAAGCAAATTTGTTGTTAATACTACTAATTGTCAGACAATGCTAAATAATGTTTAATAAATAAATCAGATTCGATGCTGGCCCCACCTCCTGACTAGAACAGGGCTATTGTCACATCTTACTGCAATACACCTATCACTGCCCACCAATCAGATTAAGCAAGGGAGGGGAACACATTAAGGTTTGACATCTACACCTGCCCTGTTGCTGATGTTGCTACATCTATCCTTTCCTCCCTTTATACTTTATTTGAATTATGTTCTGTTATATCAGTTAAATTCCCTCAGCAGGTAGCTCAAAAGGGCAGGGAGACTGAATATGAAACAGGTTTTGGTTTCAAAGAAGTGTTTTTTTTTTCTTAGATCTGCCACGCCTCTGGAATAGTATACCCTAATTATAATTCCAAATAATGTTATATTTCAGTGACACGAAAATGTATAACATAAACAAATGATGGAATGTCAAAGGGAAAATCTTCAAAAATAATAAGGAAAGTTGAGATACAACTCTTGAAATACTATACGTTTAAACCAGTATTTTATTTCAGTGTTTTGGGAGACATTACATTTCTTTCACTGACAGAACAATGCGTGAATCTGAACTATCAAGTTCTCAGATGAATGTAGCGGATTTCAGCAGATGCTGAGGGTGTCTTCTGTCAAGTTAAGAGGCCCTAATTTTTTGCTCTTATCATGACTGCAACTTTATAAAAATTTTCCAGACACTCTTACCCTGAAGAAAGGCGAACACTTTAAACTTCTGGTGTTCACTGGATGTCAGTGCAAAGGGGAGTGACTAAATTGTTCAGACTAGTGTTCAGACTAAATTGCCAACTAAAACAAGAGTGAATGCATGAAGGACTACAGTCTAGGAGGCCAAAATGCGGCAGATGATTGAAAATCCCAGTCCCATAATGTGCTGGGCCTTAAACCGTCACCCAGTATTGCACAACAAATGCATGCAGGAGACAGATGAGGACTTGACAGACAAACGCGACTCGAGGCCTTTCAGCTTTCACATGGCTTTCAACAAGAGGCCAGGATCAGCTTTCCTGGGCCCAATTACAGCGGCGTTTAATCACCTTGCCGGTTGACTTCACCCCTTTCCACACACAGAAATACACCATGACCCATGTAGCCAAGAGGCACAGCATCACTTCCCAGTTTATGACTCCAGGTTGGTCCAACCCATCTGAGATGTTCAGAACTTTCTTTCTGCCAAAGGAGACAAGAGTTAACATAGTTGACTTTAGTGAAAAGTCTATCATTTTAAGTAGTTGTACAATTAAACAAAATATTAAACATATTTTTAAAAACAGTCATCATTTTTATGGTACTACTATGCTATCCTCAGGCAGTCAGCTATTAAAAGTCAAGTCACCTTCTTGTCATTTCATTCATATGGCTTATACTGACCATTATAATACAAGGTATCTATAGTGTATTATAGATGAATGCTTCACAGAGTATTCATAATGCATAATAAACATGGTTATAATGTGTATAATTCTGCCTTTTTATAAATAGTTTTTATAAATAGCTATAGCCATGTTTATAATACTTTATGAATACATTATAATGCATTATGAAGGTATCTATAACGCATTATAGATGAGTGCTTTAAGTAAAGTGTTACCCAAAGAACATGGTGTGTTTAAATTAGCCCTGTAGTTGTGTGTGTGCCCTGTGGTGTGTTGGCAACTGCCCTGGGCTGGTTACCTGTGCCCATTGTTCCTGGGATAGGTTCCGGTCCCCCCCACAACCCCAGTTGGGATTGAGCAGTTTCAGAAAATGGATGGATGGTATAAATAGGATCTCTGTGTGCATGTTATGCCTGGCATTGGTTATGACATTGAAAGGAAACAGAGCATGTTATAATTTTAGTGTGTGGAGTGATTACCCAGTCAAAAGGGACAAAACAAAGGCAGTGACTGGCTGAGTGAACTGTGCTACAGAAACTTACTCCCAGAATTCAATGATGGGCGAGCGACCCTCTGCCAGCTCCTCACACGTCAAGTTGCCGAAGCTGGAGTTGCCAATGGTGCCGTTTTGGCACTCATCGTAGCGGAAGATTTCGATGCAGGTCTTGCTGTTCCATGGATTGTTACAGGTCGACCAGGGAAGTGTAGCATTGAAGGACTTGATAAAGTAGTAGAAGCCCCAAGCCAGCACCATGATGTAATAGGTGTTGCAGAAGAACACTATCACCATTGAGGCATAGCCTAACCCTAGAATATGAAGGCAAGAGCAGAAGGTCAGAGCAATTTCAAGAAAAGTGTGGAGTTCATTCTGACCAGCTGCATATCATTCTGGTATGGCAGCTGCACAACAGGAGACAAAGCACCGTTCAGGGTGGTGGGAACAGCCCAACCGTCACTGGAAAATGGCACATCAGGGCATTTGCTTCATGAGCTGCCTCAGTGCATAGTGGCCGAGCCCAAGACAACATGCACGCAACAAAAGTATAAACAAACTGAAAACTGTGTAAAGATATATAAACAGGGACTGAAATAACTGGTACACAAGTATCTATTTGCAGTATAAAGGTTAAAATGTGTGGTAATTTCTTGTCATGACAGCGCAAATGTACATAAAATGAGTAGGTGCGACAAATTTTTTTAGCGCATTTTAACCTTTATACCACGAATGTGTACTTTTGTACAAGTCACGCCAATCTCAGCATATAAACAGGAATCACTTTTCCTGCAGTCTTTCTAAATCATAGTTCCAGTAGTCACTGGGGTGACTCTGGGAGCAGCGCAGTGGCCTCACATCTCTAGGGATGAGGGTTTAATTCCTGCTTTTGCTCAGTGTTTGTAGAGTCTGCTTGGGTTTCTCTCCACCACTCCAGCATGCCCAAAGACATGTGCTTCGGTTAGCTGGTGTCCCCAAACTGCCTGCGGTATATGCCTGTGTGAGACTGTGTGCCCTGTGACAAACTGTGATCCAATCTAGGATGTTCTCTGCATTGTAGCCTCTTGTTTCAGCAAGACCTTATTTTGGATGTCGTTATGCAATCTCCCTCTTAGCGTTAACTAGCAAGACTATAAGAAACTTCTAAAAATAATAATGATAATAAATAATAATTTAGGTTGAAAAAGTTACTGGATGCAATATATACATATATCTTAAAATAGTCATTTTGAAAGTGGTAAGACAAAACCATTAACCATGCTCTTGAACTTATACTTGGCTAGACCAGACTGAAATCCAAGGTGTACGAGAGAGAAAGTACCTTTAAAGAGTGGCGCAATATTCCACACATTGATGCTCCCCGCCTTCATGAACTGGCCAAGAGAAATTTCCAGGAAGAAGATTGGAATACCACCCACTACTACAATCAACAGGTAGGGAATGAGGAACACTCCTGGAAGGGAAAGAAAGAGATTGGTGAAAAACTGGGATCCAGGTAATACTTACGTGTAAGAACTTCTGTGTAGCATTACGTGTTAGGGAGGAACCGATATCAGCAAAGCAGGAAAGTACATTTACTACTCACTTAAGCAAATAACCATTTATAGTGGTATTTATGTAGAAGATGATCCCAACTGATAAAATGAGAAGTGTGTTAGGACTCTTAGTGAACTTCCCTTTAAGATGGAGCAGAGCAGATGCAGGCTTTGTCTATTCTCTTGACCTGCTGAAAAGCAGACTGAGTGAGTGAGTGAGTGGACTGAGCTACAGAGCCCTTTGGAGATTAGCGCTCGCTGCTAACACCGTGGCAGCTGCCACATTAGCTAGCCTGAGGCAGGCCCCGAAACGCAAGCCAGGCCTTCGTCCATAATAACTGAGCGATTATGAAGTGACACCAGTGGCAGAAGCTTACGTTGGCTGAGGGGGGGGGGGCGGGGGG
>JAODLD010000113.1:11412649-11434079 GCA_026781065.1 Mormyrops boulengeri | reverse complement strand
TGAGTCGCTCTTTCCCTCGCCCCGACCCCCCCCCCCCCAGGTCGCGTCGTCTCCTATGCTGAACCCTTAAACGGGTCTCAGGGAGGAGATTAAAAGATTAATGGTCTTCTTAACCAGGCCCCCATGTGGGGCGAAGAGCCAGCTATAACCTGGGGGCATCCACGTGGGTCATCTGCTCACGCTCAGCCTCAAGGCACAGCGGGGCGCTCAGCCTCAAGGCACAGCGGGGCGCCCCCCCCCCCCCCCCGAACCCTCCCCAAAGACACCTTTTATTTATAAAGGATGCCCAGGAAATCAATGGCTACTTCCTGCTGACAAAATAAAATAAACGGATTTGATGGGTGCATTACTGATCGAAAGCCTCACACAGGACAGGGTTATTGGGGTGGAACTATGCTATGCTAGCAAGCCATTATAATTGCTGATAGAATTATTAGCAGGGGACATGCTAGTTTGTCCCCTTTCTGAGAGGACAGGCAGAATCACATGATGCTGGTATACCCTGCATCCATACAGCCAAGGACAAGCGGAGGGCTCCCTGCAGCACTCATAAATCTGAGTGCTGGCATCCACTGCGCGCCGCCTGCTGCTGATGAAGGGGGAGGGGCATGAGGCGGCCCGTCAGTCACGGGCGTGTGCATAAAAAAAAAAAAAGTCTGTCTGCCGACAACGCATTAAACCCACAGGATGAGTACAGCAGCATAAGAGCTAAATCAGGCCAGTGAGTTTTAACAAGGTCACCAGGCATAAGGAACGTCCAATCTTTAAAGTATATATATGACAAGGTAATCTTTAATTATTTCAATAACAATTCACGTAAACAGATTATATAGAACAGGGATAAAAATTATTGCTAGATATTTTATCATAATAAAATGTCTGAAAAATATAGCCTAGATTGAGTATCTTAATGGTATATTATGCTGTTACAGTAGAGAATAGAGAGTAAATTAACCATCATAAAACATGCTTTTTATAGCAAATACGAACCTCCGACCTAGACAAGTGGTTGTGGAAAATGAATGAATAAATGAGTAAAAATGGTACATATATAACCTTTGTTAAGTAAGAGTTGTGGAGTATCTGCTGTGTGTGTGTAATCCTGCTTTCTCGGGGACAGTGGGAATCATCATAGTGCAGGGTGAAAGTGGCAGAAACTGTGCCACTTTACTCAGACTGTGGTGAACTTGGTGAGAGTAGTTTACTGCAAAGGTCTCAGACTATGACCTCTGTGCTGACACAGTTCCCGTGGAAAACGAAGGCGTCTCGTCACGACAACCATGGTGACTATGTCATTGTTCAAGCTGTTCAGCAACACCAGGCGTTAATGTTGCACTAACTAGGCTTTCAATTGGCAGTAAAAATCAGGTCAACATTGCGGCAAACACCCAGTTCCTGTAAATACTGAGAAATGGGAACACACTGCCTACTAAGATTACTCACATTCATTTGGCCATATTTGTCCATGTCTTAAATAACATTTATTACTGAACTATTTATTCTTGGTATTCATTGCACAGCCGCAGCTGATGGATTTCAAAGACCTGACCTCCGAAATATGGTCCCTTATGTAAAGCCATTTAAGACAATTATAGTGAAGATGAGGCGCTTCCAAACACACATAACTGGAAGTTTCTTGTGATGCTAAGCTTACTATTACCGATTCATTCTGTCGTGGGAAATGTCTGTCAACGTCGCTTTTTAATAGCCGGCCAACAAGTGTCATGACGATAACAACAATTATGTAGCAGGCATGAAGCAGGACTAATCAAGGAGACCATCATAGCATTTTTCTCAGGTAAAACAAAAATAAAAGTCTGGCATTCCTACACCCACAACATTTCCTTGATGAATGCAGGTTCATTCTCCTTCACACATGCACACATTTTGATAATAAGCTTTACGCTATACATGACTGTAATGAGACTCCAAACCAGGACTAAAAACATGGCTGTTCTTACCACTGATATGCCATATATGTTCTAGTTTGTTCTGGTGTAAAAAGACCAACGATAACAAACGGGGGAATAAATGTTTGAGTGTCACAGTAATTCAATCATAAGCTAAGGCTGCGGAAATCTAATGCCAACAGATCATCAAGGTGACCGACGCATAGCAATGACTTGAGTGGGGAAAGCGGAGGTGCAGCCTCCACTAGACAGGTACTTTGTATCTGTGGCCTGTGAGAATGTGTCCTTCTCAGCACAGTGAATCTGAGTTAAAACCTCTGAGGAACCTCCAAGGAATGTAAACACCCACACAATCTGACACACAGCCTGGCACCCCGGGCTGAGAAAAACTCTGAGTGTTACCTTAGAGCCCCTCATTGGGGGTAAAGCAAGCATTTCTGAGAGGAAATTTCAGGGAATCAGTCAATGGTCCTCCAGCCCCTCATCAACTTCTTTCTCAGGCTGCCAAGCAAGAGTGAATGCCCCATTGTCTTCCCAGGACTTATGTTTTTCTCCTGTGTTCTTCCCACCAGCTGGCAGCCATGCCCTTTTTGCCCACTGTAGGGCAGGTCAGTCTCAGCCCGATTCCTCCACTGGAGGAATTTACTTTAATCCTTTCCTCTGTGGACACAAGGATGGAAGAGGAGTTCTCTTGTCTAGAGGATAGGAATTACAGCTGTTTGCAGTATACACAATAGGCTCCCTGACTGGCATGACACAAAGAGCCCATTTGGGAAATCATGTTGCCCACAAAATAAGTGTCGGTATGCCACCGGAGCCCAAGTGGAAACAAAAGCAACCATCACCCACTGACAGTATGACTTTTAGGAGAATGCTCAGTGTGGAAAGAATGTACTGGCAAAATCTAGGGATAAATCGCATTTTCCTAAAATGATATCAGTGCAAGATATAGTAGTGAAAAAGTGATGTGCACATTCTTAGCAGGAAAAACGAGACATCATAAAGCAGAAGGTGTTTAGATTACCTGTGATGTGAAATCAGTTACAAGTGAAACGCAAAACGTCTTAATAGCTCCTCCCCATAGTACGAGGAAAACAAAAGTGACCATTAAAGGAACACATGCCGGTGTCCCTCTGGGAAATTAAACATGCACATCAAACTTGGTTTGGCTGACATACAGAAAAGATAAACATATCGAAACATGGAAAGATAACATAATTTGATCAGGCATCCTGCAAGGAGAGGTATAGTTTGCAAAGATAATACTTTGGCTCAAAACAGATTAAAAGGAAATTCAAGAGAACGCAAAAGTGTTTTCATGAAATATCACTTTTCTATTCTAGATGATCAGGGTTGCCTACTTGATTTATTTTACTCTCTATCAGTTGCTGTTACAACATTTTTTTTCCTTTAACAAATTCCCACTGCCTGGCTAACCCAGAATTGAAACAGATGTCTTATTTTGAACCACAAAAACTATCTGGTCAGTTTTCTTTCTATATTATACAGTTTTGAGGAGGTTAATGATAAACACCCTGGTGATTAGATACAATACTACACTATACTATCGTTCATATTTTGAAATACATACCCATCTTAAGATATAAATCAAAATAGAGGTATACTACAACTATCTATCCAAACTTGTTAAATCTGTAACATTTGACGGCCATAATTTATTTCCCAAGACTGATTTTTACACTGAATGTTATTAATGTTATGTAACACCTACTAACCCCATATGAATAATTACTTAACACTTACACTGAATGACTGGTTATAACACCTTTGGCAGTGACGACTATGATCTAACACTTCCTGTACTTACTGAAGAGCTACTTTAACTCAGTCACATTCGTCAGTTTATGATTAAAGACTTATAGTTTCCAAAACATCTCAATGGGATTTCGGTGTGGACATTGACTAGGTCAGCTCAAAATAATATTTTTGTACTGTAGATTCTTCATAGGTTTTCAAAATTTGAAGAGGAGATCCGCATCAATTTAGGGCAAATTTAAGGAATCTAATCATGTGAACTGTTGGGCTTAGTACTTAAATAACATCATAAATTCACAAAATAGTTTGTCATGACAAGCTGTATTTTTCTCCCTGGGACCTAAAATTTATTGGGTACTCCTGCTTAATACCAGGTAGGACCCCTTTTCTTGCAGAACCTCTGCAAAGGTTGGCGAGTTGTACATTTTAAGAAGCATCATTGCACAGCGCTGTTGCAATGAACCGTTATTTCTGTACTTTGTCACCTTTAACAAGTCTGGCCATTCACTTTTCCTGTTTCTCATTAACAAGGCCTTTCAGTAACATAACTGTCTGTGACAGAATGTTTTTGTTTGTCGCACCAGTCTGTGTAAACTCCAGACACTGTAGTGTGTGAAAATCCCAGGACAGTGGCTTTTTCCTGAGATACTGGGACCACCACGCCTGGCCCTGACAATCACACCACATTCACACTTACATCACACATCTTGGCCATTGTAATGCTTAGCTGCACAGTAAGTGAACCCCTCAACCCCGTCTGCATGCGATACCCTGTATATACCGTTTCAGGCTGTTTGTATTTATGAGCAGGTGTAGCTAATAAAGTGGCTACTGAGAGGATTGTGTGAGAAATTCTGCTTTAAATGCACATGAGAATCCTACGCTTAACCATGTCCGTTCCTAGCACATGAAAACTGACACTGAGAGGAAGCAAGGCCTGCAGATGTCGGGTACCCGATAAAATGTTCCTCAGCTTGAAGGCTGCTACATGACAACATAACAATATTCCCATCATGCTTCAGTTATAGCTTAATACATTTCACCCTTTCACTACAGCCATATTGCATATTACAGCTTAAGAATGAGGCATCAGCCCTCAGACACATTTATGTGCTTGATATTAAATTGAGACATAAAGTGATAATGTTTTTCTTTGACAATAGATAAAATGATCAACACTCACCACCTGAGTTGCCTCTGATACAGTATCTCCCAGGCTGACATTTTGTTCAGGTCACAAATATATATCTTTCTCAGCTAGATATGTATTTTTAAAAATTACACACCATTCTAGACAGCATGAGAAATTCATTCAGTGCATAGATTTGAATAAATTACGAGAAAAGTAATTATACCTGCAATTCATTTCTAGCTCAGCCCACCTGATGCTTGATCTTTTGGGCCTGCTGGAGACCAGCACTTTCAAATGTCAACGGGGCAAGTTAACATTCCTGTCTATGTTCTATTAGCAATCCAAGTAAAAATACAAAGGCAGCATAATTTCACAGTTCATAAATCAGTTAAACTCAGGGAACACTTGTATAGGACCATTAAGTAAAGTTTTTATAACATACATCTGTCAAGCTGTCATTTTTACTTGGAAAAAGTTTACCAAGAAGTGCTACATTGCCATAATTATTAACCTTGGTTTACTGCAGGTACTGCCAGACATCTTTCATGATCTACAGCTATTTGAATGACTGAGGAAACCTTCATAGGTCATAGTATATCTGAAACTCTCCCACCAAATCACTTTCTCACCTTTTCCCCTTGTGATCCCGCTGCCTCTCTATCCGTAACTGCACTATATGCGTTTTGTTATTCCACTATTGGACGCTTTATGCTCCCCCCTTGTTTGCACCTTAATTTTCCCTAAAAAAAAAAAATCATTTATTTATCTATCTTTCCAGAATTTAACATTCATATTTGTCTGTCTGGTACATTAATTTAGACTGCTTATTTCTGTTTAGTTTATTTTCAGTGTCTGATGTGTCACTCAGTTATGGGACTTTTCCATGCAGCAGGAGATCCAGAGTGATTCACTGAGCATGGTTAAAGTTTACACGCACACGGTAAATTCAGCCGCTACACCCAGGTCCCAGCCTCCCTAGCATCTAAATATAAACATGAAAGTGTATTGCATTAATACAGGATAACATGATTAAACTAAACAACTCGTAGGTACATTCAGGAAATAATAAATAAACAATTAGTCAATGTTAAACAGCTGTATTTGCATATAAGCGCCTCACCTAACCAAATGTTTCAATATCTTTCTTAATTTAAACACGTTAAATGATTGAGAAAATAAAATACGTAAGTCATGGTGATTAGATACGTAAGTCAGTCAATAACAAATTAGCGTTCACTATCCCTTTATCATTGGCATACGGTACCTAACTGACATATAGATTACTGGAACCTTTGCAGTAAATAATGTAAATGTTTTAACAAGTTAAATATACACATAAATAGGCGCATTTAACATTTTTATGAAGTTATTTTTGCCAAGCTCCTGAATGGTGCGCCAAAAATATCCCGACCCACCCGTGAATTCTGACTAAAAGTAACTGTTTTCGCGCTTTCTCCATGTCAGCCATCTTGGATTCACGAAAAGCACCATTTGCAAATTTTTGCTATTTTAATTACTATTCCGCTATTTCAAACTGAAGACAAGCGCGGGGGGCATTTAAGACGAAACGCCCCTCCAGCGTTGTCACGTGACCTCACACAAACGGCAAGGACCGCTATCAATGGAAATTAATTTGACTATAGGGATTGTGGGTAGCTCAAAGGAGACTAACGATCTTCTCCATCAGTCCGGCTGTCCGATATTAAGCTTGCTTGGTTATTCCCTGTGAAATAAAATATATTGTGTATTTGTTCTAACGGTGAGCTACAAAAGCCCATTTAAGAAAAAAATCACCACATCATTGAAATTGAAATATTTATGTTTACACTGTAGGAATCAGTGGATGATACTGCATTTGATACGCCATGTGTCTATATTCAGCTGAAGATGTTGCATAACTTAGGAAACACGCAGCTCGCACTTTACGCGTGGGCAAGCGCATAACTCAACACATAAGACTGACCAGGCAGGCATCTCATTGATTCAGCATAAGTGCTTCAACGAGCCGCATTCATGGTCACATCCACCGACGTCACGGTAACGCCATCGTTCATGTTCGCATCATTGCAGTGAAAGCAATGCCCCCTCATGTATTCATTTATACGTGATCCTTACTACGTCAGACATGATCACGAGTCAGGGATGCCAGGGTATCTACCGTAATGCGTTACCAAGATGTCAGCAAGCGATATTAATGGATGCACGGCTGTGTCATTATGACCTCCGGTAGCAGGGTACCGAGGTAAGCTGGTGAACAAATGAAAATTTAAAATGCTCACAATATGGAAATAGAACGAATACTTAAAGCGGAAATGCTTCTAAATATGCCTTAGAGAAAGCACAAACACACGCGAACAGACATTGCTTAACGGTGTAGTGTCACTGTGATAATGCAGTGACATAAAAAAGCTCACAGCAGACTTGTTTGGTAATTACTTTCTATGGACATGAAGAAATTTCATTTCATTTCTTCAAACTCATTTAAAATATAATTCGGGTCAATGGATATTTTGCTCCATCGGACAATTAAACATAGCATGGTCATGGTTAATTCATGATTAGTGCTGTGTTACAAGAAGTAGTAAGTTTTTGGGATCCCTCGTGTTTCTCTTTACGGGCAAGGATGTGCCGATATTTGCATTCAGTTCTACTGCGTTGTACTTTATTGGCCACTTGAGAATTTTTGTATTACTTAAGAAAATTATCTGCAAGAGCATGACTATATGCTTTTCTATTACTAAATTGCAACAAGTTATCAGTTCTACACAGTTACATCTCCTGACAGAAACAGTCTAAATTTTGATCATTGACAGACCTTTTGTGAGTGTGGGAAATAGCCTACTTGTCAACTTTGATGAGATAACTGTATGCACCGAACAGAAGGCAGCATCTTCAAAACAATATTTTTGAAGATGTTTTTATAACTCGGTATTCAAGAGCATACTCACCCCCACCGTTCTTGTAGCATAGATAGGGAAAACGCCACACGTTGCCGAGCCCCACGGCAAACCCCACACAGGACATGATGAAATCCATTTGTCTGGTCCAGGTCTCTCGTTGGGGGTACCCTGACTGTATTTGGGGCGTTGTTCCAGGGGCAGCGGCTGGTCCGGCTGTCCCGGTACTTGCAACCAGGCCTCCATTCACACCTTGGTGTCCACTTCCATTTGGTATCAGTTGACCCTTCTTCTCCTCAACAAGGTGGACATTCACGCTGCAGCACTCTCTGTTCAGGGTTGATTTCTCCATCCCAGGTATTCACTCGCAAACAAAGCACTGTTACTGCTCCAACAGCTCTGTTTGATTGGGAGACCAATTAAGATGATCCGCCGATAATGATACAATTCAATACAGTCCCAGATAGTAGAGTCCTCTTTATCGTTTTTCAGAGTTCAGTTCCCTTCCTAGAAATCACACCAAAAGTCCTTTTGTCCTGCTGTCTGCCACCCCTAAATGTAAACACAATCAGATCCCTAATTCGTGTTTCAGTATAGGGGTTTAAGTGATAGATCAACTGAATGGTTGACACTAGTATTTTTATTTTTGATTATAATTTTGAAATTGCAGGTGCCTTTCGATTACTAAACCAAAGAAAGGATCGCAGTGAAACTGGGAAGGTATACGGTTAGATGTACGTGAATTTGTCCGGAAATAAATCGAAATATGCAATTTAAAATAAAATTAGACGCGTTCACAAAAAGGTATCACCGAGGTAGACAGCACCTTCAAAAACAATCCACGAAACACTTAAATGTGAGTCTGAAGAATCGCATGGGAACGTATCTCTCAAAGAGGAGACTGTAGAGGAGACGAAAAAATCAGCGAGCCGTAGTGCTCCCTAACCGCTAAACGTACGATCACATTCGCCTGTCCAACAGCGATCTTCCCCTAGACCATCTTAGACGCCGATCTATCTTCCTGTTGAGCGCGTTAGGAAATTGTCGTCTGTTAAGTTCCCAGTAAAGGCGTGCACCTCGCTTCCCACCGGCTGGCTGAACACTGACCGCATCAGAGCTGACGGCGGCTTTAAAAGGGTAGCAGTGCAATGGGACGTCACTCGGCACTCGCCCTCCCCTCCCACTATCCTTAAGGATACATATCCCCGTTCGTTCCCGCACGTAACCCAAGCAGGTCCCATTCACTCTCTCTCTCTCTCTCTCTCTCTCTCGCTCTCTCTACGTCCGTCTGTCGTCCCTCCGCTTCATTTTCTCTTTGATACGCGAAACGTTACGTCGTGCACAGCCCCGACCCCATTAATCCATCTGCGCCTTGCCTGGTTATTGGTGAAGGTCTCAATCCCCCATCCCAACTATTTCGGTTACGATGACTCGAAACAGTAATTATTCCAGTGCATTCATTTTAACAATGTAACAAATACTTAAATTGTCACATCTACCTTTCATAGAAATACTGAACGTTGCAAATTTTACTATAGAATACACCTCTGCATTTTAAGATATTAAACAAGTTACGGTATGTTAAATAATGCACAGTTTAAAAAATTAAGCTTGTTTCCCTCTTGTAAAATTAAATAGCATTGCCTTTTATTTAATTGATGACAATATATTTAAAATCATGAATTATCAAAAGAGGTAAATGGATAGAGAAATGCAATTGCGATGTGTGATTTTGGTGATTGACAGCTATAAATAATCCAGATGTCTCCTTTATAATACGTAGGATCACAGTTTTTTGAGATTTGCCGAATCACAGTGTGCCGTCAAAATAACATCTCTACTCGTAAAACGCTATGAAGAGATTCGTGGTTTCGTGGTTTTGATGTACTACCATGTGAGTTGACTCGCATCAGAAAGCCCGTCAAGTTAATCTCTTCCGCTATTATTATACAGGGGATTTTGTATCAGGCCACTTTATAAAAATTGCATTCTACCACCAAGTCACATCATTGTTTGACGATATTATTATTATTATTATTATTATTATTATTATTATTATTATTATTATCCTCCCATCTTCCAGCCGTTTATCCTCGTCAGGGTCGCGCGTCCCAGGCACCACAGGGGTAAGGCACACCCCGGACGGAATACCAGGGGACATGCACACAGTCATACACTACTGTTATATATTTATAGACGGCGTGTATGTGGATTATAGGACGGAACAATCGAGGAGAACACATACAATCCCCAACGTCAAAGACAAACTTTTTCATTGTTCATGAGTAATGATGATATTTTTATCATATTAATCTCAAGAGGAATGCCATTCACCAATTTTTCCGTTGCTACTGTGGTATGATTTTTGGCGTCCCCTACGAGGCCTTCGAATTAAATCATACTACAGGTACTGTGCAATATACGCCATTTATTTTTTAAAGTTTACTAACATTAGAAAACTTTACAACAAACAAACCAAATAGGCCTACTTACCATACTTAAATGTTATTGCAACCAGTATTATTCTTAGATGCAATAAACAAGTTGCTTGGAAAATGTAATCAGATTATTAATTTAATTGTTACATTACTAAGCATATTTTGCTTAAAGATTACTGATATCTATTATTACCTTCACCAAGTTATGGCTATCTTTGGTTGGTGTAGGTCAGACCTGGGCAAAAGCTGGTCCACAGACCATATCCAGCCTACAGAGCTATATTTACTGGGCTTCACGGTCTTTAGAATAACCTTCCATAATTACAAAAAAGGGTTATGTTCAAATCTATGAAGATGAACAGACTTTTGACATCCATTATTTTTTCTTTGAATTAATAATAATTATGTAAGTTAAATAATGTGCTGTTTGTATTGATTTCTGCACATGTTGTAGCTTTCTTGGGAGATGAAAACAGTCATTAAAAGTGGTCCCTGCTGACAAGGAGAAGCTCAGATTTGGTCCTCCATAGAACTTAATCGCCTATCTTAGGATAATTAAATCCATCAAATACCTTGATTACCTCAGTTGTAGGTTTCGGGCTTAATGCTTGATGCCTGGCAGATCGGATATCATCTGGTCCCTGCCCTTTTGACCCAACTGGCGTGAGCTTATCAGAAGCATGAAGTAATTACAGCTAGTGAGTCTGGTGGTCAGGCTGCTCTACTTCAGAACACCAGTCACAATAAATTGGGGGGGTTGGGGTCATCACAAAATTTCTCACGGTTCGCGAACAACATTTAGCACTGCCACAACTACATGAACACCTGCCACAACATCTGAAAGTTATGAAATTTGTTTATTGGCATGCAAAACCAGTGCCACTCCAACATTGTGCCTCAATGCTCCCCAAGGTCACAGATCAATCTTTTGCTTCACCCTGAGTCAGCTTCGGCACAACTCTGCACAGAGCTACTTCTTTGGTGAAAGTCTTGTTTTATTACATTGTCTTGATGTCATTTCAGTCTATAGTTTGACCTGGCCAGTTCAACACTTTTTATCCTTCAGTAATTCTGATGCTGTTCTATTATTATCCTTTGGGATACAGCCTGGCCGCATGACCCAGCTTCAGTTTCACTTCTTGGACATATGACCTGACAGCCTCCTACAGATTATTTAGTACATTATTTCATTCCTTCAATGACGGAAATTCCTCCACGTCTTGATTCAACGAAGAATCCCAAAAACCCAATAAAACTGATTTCGTCAGTGTTCTAGAAGATTTTTTAAATATGCGTATCACCTTGTTTTTAGTGAACGATGTTTCCATTTTGTCCTGCCTACTTTGCCATACATCCTGTTTTTTTAGTGCTAGTGATGATGGTGTCAGGAAGACTGACCCAAATAGAAGACAGAGAGGTACATACATGGCTGCATGCAGTTCTATTCTGGGATTTACTGCAGTTACAAGCATTTTCCAGTTGGACAACGTGGCATTGATTGATTTTGATGGAAGCTTTCGATATGGCTTTGAATCCTTTCCAGAATAACAGTAATTTAATAACATATTTACAAATAATCATTTAAATGACAATTTAAATTGTAATTTAAATAATCATTTAAATGACACATTTATTTTTTGGATATTGTAACAAAACACCCTCCATACACTTGAAGATTTGATGCTTGATTATCTTGCACACTACCATGAGACAAAAGAACCACCCAAGGTTTAATAGTTTATTTTTAAGATTTTTTTTATTTTATTTTTTTTGAATGCAGATTCCCTGTACATGCTCTTTCAATCCACAAAAAGAAACCATTCAAAAATGACATGGGTGAGAAAGACTATTTAACAGTGCTGAATGTATTTATGTAAAATTGACAAAGTGACATATGGAGGCAGCTTGGCAGTCTCCCACGGAGGAGGCAGGGGGCTCCTCTAACTCTTCCTGCAAGTTTGCTTGCTCTAAGTTTAGTGCGGAGTGGACCTCATGACTTAGGAGCAGCTGCATTAGAAAGGTTATACCACTTTTTTATAGCACATTTGAAATAGCGACAGTGTAGGGTCACATGACGATCCTTTACAAAACCATGCCTTGACAGCATGACAGATAGCATATGATGTATCTCCGTGTTTCCCAACCCGGTCCTCGGGGACCCCCAGACAGTCCACGTTTTTGCTCCCTCCCAGCTCCCCATAGAGCAAAAATGTGAACTGTCTAGGGGTCTCCAAGGACTAGGCTGGGAAACACTGCTCTATCCGACAGTAAGGACTCCTAAATAACTTATTCATAAGACATAGTATATATAGATCTTGTGTATGTGCTACTAAATTTGAGATGCGCAAATCGGATGTGATTTATATACAGTTTACTATGTCAGGTTCAGACTCTTGTTTCCTGAAACATATAATAGTGTAATTTACCAATCCTCTTCATTTGTGCTGCTATACTAGGTCTAACCGAGTAGTACGGCTGACACACGCATTCATTTTTTATCTGTTTATCCTGGTCAGGATTGTGGGAGTCCTGGAGAAGATCCCAGGCAGCATAGAGCACAATCCTGGGATGGCACCCCTGGTGGAATGCCAGCGCATTGCAGGGCACATACATACAGAGCTCACCGAGAGTCTAGGGATGCTAGCTTAATTCTATAACAATCTTGCAATTTATTGGTTTCCTAACAAAAGACCGTTGACAAGTAATGTTTAACACATCTTCACATATCCTCTACATGGACATTTTCTTTCTATATATTGAGAGTCACATTTTTTGACTGACTCTTTCAGTTCTTTTCTTGCCGTTTTGCTATTAATTGTGATTGCAGTTGCTGGCTCCCAAAGCGATACCAAACACAAATATTTGGTGTTTTATGTTATTGCAAAGGTGATACTAATTAAAAAGCACCCAATGAGACGGCTTGTCAATGAACTTCTTAACTCAGAACAGCTCTTTAATAACTATATAATAACTATAAATTTATTACTATTTGAAATGAATGTTTTATTTAAAACTACTGGCTGTTTCTAATGTTGTAAACAAAAGAATAAAGTAATGATTCTTCTTTTAAAACCAATAAATTAGCAATAATTCGATTGAATTAAGCATCCCAAGACTTTCTGTGAGCACTGTACACTTAATCATACTCCATGGAAAATGTATAGACACATATTAGTCTAACCGCATGTCTCTGTATTGCAGGGCTGTACTGTATATTGTTTATGCTGCAGCATGCACATAACTAACAATTAAACTAAATCAGATGAAGGTAGCAGGCACTTTGATTCACTTAGAGGACAATGAGTCCCATTCAGAGTTGAATCTCATTGCTGTCACAAATCAAAAATATTTACTCTTAACTACGTGACTCCACTCTATTTGTGATCTGGGAGCCAAATCCGGAAGGTTATTTATTTGACATTCTGCAACCCTAACCAGCACACGCTGCTGTTAGGTGGGGGAATGGAATTTCACAAGGATTTACTGGATAACTTGCATCTGTATTTGTGTTCATTTGGTTTCCTTTAGTTATTCCACAACTTTGGCAACTTGTTACATTTTCCCCCGCAGTCCACATACACTAATCTTTTGGTGACAGTAATGTGTTTGTGTGCATGTGTGTGCGTTCCCCTGCCTGCATGTCATACAGTCGACTTGTGTTGTGTCCTGATTTTTTGAGAGCCCTATGATCCTAACTGAGGAGGTTATTGTTGAGAGATAACTGTCCTCCTGGCATTGCAAGTTATTAAAAATATATGGTACTGTGTAAAAGTCTTAGTAGGTCAAAGACAATAATATGTAAATCATCTTCATGTTGACGTAAAACTGTGATGTCTGTCAAAGTGTGTTTGCTTAGCCACTTCCAAACATCTCAGAAAGTCATCCCAGGATTCACAGAGACTATCCAACATACCAATACAACTAATGTATTTGATGACTCAACTGCTATCATACCACGTCTGACTAATCAATATCTCATCGACTTATTCAACTAGTTATGTCAATTAATTAAGTCAGCTGGTGGTGAAATTTAACAAATACATGGAATAATTGAGGTTCCACTGAGGAGCAGTTTGAAAGCTGAAGTACAGTTCTTCTAGTCGTCCTACAAGAAGCCAGGATTTCCCCTGGAAATTCTTGTTTTTTATTGTGTTACTGTTCACTGGTTATAGTATATATAGTACTAACTGTGTATAAACTATGTTATAAACTGTGTTAAAGTATCAACTGTGTTATTTTTGTCTAAGGAGATATACATTCACTACACATATAAACAGCTTTAAACATTTTCTATCCCTAAGACTTTTGCACAATACTATATGTTTTAAATCTTATACTTACATGTATGTACTATACCTTTGTAGTAATAGTATCAGTTTTTAAGCAAATCTTTTAACTGATCATACTTGACATGTAAATTAAAAGGCCGTTGGGGATAACAACACATATATTGTTTCATTGTGATCTACAGTCACATGAATGTGTGGCGATTGGCTTAGTCTCAAGTATTTGACTATGAGTAGCTGTGATTGTTATGCGTCAGCAGTGCAGTTCTGATCACCATTCAAACTCTCTGACCTTTGAACTCTGGGACTGTAGACAACGGGTCTGCAGTTTATCTGTAATGGCTATTATCAGCGGCATTATGCAGCACTTTCTTTGTATGGATTTTTTCACATCAAAACAGTGGCATCTATAATATGCACTAGTGGGTTTACTGATTGAAGATATCCAGAAAATCATAATAAAATTGGATCTTTTAATGAAACAGTATTTAGACACAAAACAATCATGAAGAAGGAAAGAGGCTTTTTAAAATCTAAATGATGGTCTTCAAACTAAAGGCTATTTTATAAGACACTTCTGGGCTTCGCTAAAGCAGTTGAAAATAACCTAGCTATTACTGTTTAGCCATAGTCGCTGATTAGAACGTGGGCATCCAGGGGTGAGGCTGGACGACACTTTAGCAGTCAAGGGAACTGGCATTCACAACGAATGATGAGAATTGGAACTGGCCGAGTATTAAGAATAAAATACAACACAGACTGTATCTTGATATTGTGGACCTTGTACTATATATGTTAACCTAGCTGCAGTGAAACCGGTAAGTGTGGTGATAACAAACTTATGATAAAAACCAGCACAGCCATCAAAAAAAGTATCCCAATAGACTGTGGTGCACCGAATTTTGACCAATACCAATTATAAACACGTTCATTTTATGGCATGTTGTCATTCCATGAGATTTACATGCCATGGTCAGAGACAGCAACATGGGCTAAAAAACGATTCTCACAGGTGTAACGTTAGACTGTGCTGCACTACTGCATTTGAAACTGGAAGACTGCATAAAATGGATGAGTGGCTGCTGCTCCATCATACCCAAGGAAGCACTTGTCCTCTGAACCCTGTCGGCAGCAGCTGCGGCTCAGAGCTGTGAGCAGCACAAGGTGTTCCAGAACGGTATTCAAATAGAACACTATCATCTCCATGGGGTTTTATTTTGGACAAGTGTCAACAATGCATAGGCTCGTTATGAACCTATGGTTGAACTTCAAGTGCTGTGCTATGACAACACCACCAGGAGGCAAGGATCCAAGCCTGTCCATACGATATACTTTCAAACATTCATCCAGCCATCCTCCAAACACTCATCTAGTACAAATACTAGGAACCAGGTAACACAGTGGGCAGATCAAGAAACTAAACAACACAACAACATGCAGCTATCTAGCACACGATGACTAACTATGGAACTGAACACAGACAGACACATAAATACACAGGAACACCTGGGCAAACAAGGGACAGCTGCAATTAATAATTAATTAACCATTCAAAAGAGGAACAGGAACAATAAGAAACAGGTGGAAGCGGAAACACTAAATGAGCACAAAGACTAGGGAGCTATAACAATCATCAAGTCAGGGAAGCACTGATGATTAGGGCCAACCAAACAGGGAAGCAAAGAACCAATAACAAACACTAAAAACAACAAAAATCAGTAATTAAACAAAATGGGTCAGGCTGGCTTTGAACACGTAACTGTAGGATTACAGCGTCGTTGCCGCACACTGAACCCCCTGAGTCATGCAGCAATCTGAGGAACAGGGGAACAAACAAGGCTTAGACAGGGAGTAAAAAGGTGGGATGACCAGTGACACCTGCTGGTCAAACAAGGTAGGGACATGAAGGATAGGGTCAGACAGGCTGACTAGAGGAGCACCAGCAGGGATGTATGACACAGCAGTGTATCAGTTATGATTTTAGGTCAGCAAGATCTTCATTCGCTGTCATGCTTCTTCTTCAGCACATGTCACCACAGAATAGATAACAAACACTACCAGTCAGAAGTTTTTGCACACCACATGTTTTTACCACTTACCCATATATTTCATAAACTGCAGATTTTTTATTCTTGTTTTGGAAAGTCGAGTCAGGTCAGGTCAGGGAGCATGCGCTGTTGCAGCGCGTTGCCGCACTCACCACACAGTGAAACTCCTCGGGATCCCGGCCAGTGATCCCCCAGGCAGATACATGGTCCAGCCGCATCCTCCGGAAATGGCAATCCATCTGCCGCAGCCAGGTGTTATGTGGGCGTCCCCTTGGCTGGGTCCAGCCGCTTGCTGAGGACCTGCGAGCCGGATCACCCTCAGGGAAACGCGCCACATGGCCGTAGTGCCATAACTGACATTCCCTTACAATGCAGGTAATGTCCCTCATTCGGGACCCCTCTAGCAACCACTTGTTCTACACAAAGTCAAACCAGCAGTGCCCAAGGATTCTCAGAAGAGACACAGTACTGAAGGAGTCTAGTCTTTGTCTCAGGTCACTGGATAGCGTCCATGTCTCACAGCCATACAGCAAGACAGGGACCACCAAGACTCTAAAGACTTGGACCTTCATCCTCTTACAAAGATATCGGGAATGCCACACACCCCTTTCCAGCGACCTCATGACCCCCCATGCTCTTCCAATCCATCTACTGACTTCATAGGAAGAGTCACCAGAGACATGAATGTCACTGCCGAGGTAGGTAAATCTCTGAACAAGGTCGACATTCTCCTCGCAGACAGACACACTACTGATGGCTGTGCCCAAAAAGTCATTAAATGCCTGGATTTTGGTCTTTAACCAGGACACCCGCAATCCCAGACACTCAGACTCCTCACGCAGTCTCTCGAGAGCCCCCATCAGAGCCTCCATTGACTCCACTAAGATCACAGCATCGTCGGCAAAGTCAAGATCAGTAAATCTTTCTTCACCAACAGATGCCCCACAGCTGCTGGACCCCATGACACCCAGTCCATACAAGCATTGAACAGAGTAGGAGCAAGAAAACACCCCTGGCGAACCCCAGAATCAACTGGGAAGAACACAGAGGTTCTCCCTCCACTCTGCTCAGCACTCACAGTACCAGTGTATAGGCCGGTCATGATGTCCAGCAGATGAACCTGTCATGGGGAGAAGCATAACATGCTGCCAAGGACCGCATGTGATGGAGAGAGCTCACTGAAGCCTTATGTCCCATAAGGGACTAAGAGGATTGATTGATTGATGATGTCCAGCAACTTCGGGGGGATCCCACAAAGTCTCAGGATGTCCCACCGGGCAACTCGACCAGCTGAGTTGAACGCTTTAAGAAAATCGACAAAGGCTGCAAAGAACCTCTGCCTATATTCGCACTTGCGCTCGATGAGAACCCTCAGTGCAAGGATATGGTCGATGGTAGACTTCTTAGGCGTAAAACCCGACTGCTCCGGTCGCTGACAGATAATGTTCACGGATCCTGTTAAGAATGACCCTGGCAAGGACCTTACCCGGCACTGAAAGCAGTGTTATCCCCCTGTAGTCGCTGCAATCCAGGCGATCACCCTTCCCTTTCCAGATAGGGACCACAAGGCCCCTTTTCCAGTCAGCTGGGATGATGCCTGACTCCCAAATGGAAGCAAAGATTGCCTGCAATGCCAGGAGGACAGCCTTACCACCAGCCTGGAGAAGTTCACCCCGGATACCACAGATCCCTGCAGCCTTCCCTGCTCCCAGCTGGTTCACCACCCATGCAATCTCAGTCAGATTGGGTGGTTAACAGCTGATCGGAGGGTCAGCTTCGAGAACCGTGGACCTAGAGATGTCCAACATCCTAGCTGACGGTCAGCTTTAAACAACTGCTCAAAGCAGCCGGCCCAGCAGTTCACAACTGCAGTGTCATCCGTAAGGACCGTTCCATCACTCGCCCTGACTGCAAGTCTCAGAGGAACAGATTCAGATGTGCGTAATGCTTCAATTCCTCTGTAAGCCGGTCGTGGGTCACTAGACCACAGGCGGTGTGTCACCTGCTCACAGATTTGTCTAACAAATGCCTCCTTATCTGCCCTCACAGCCGTCCTTCTCAGTTCCCGGTACAGACTGGAGTTACCCTGCGACTCCTCTCGATAATATCCAGGGTGCCCAGCAAGATGAAACACCTCCGTCTGGGAACACTGCCAACACCAACACAACCCTCGGCAGAGTCTTACCACGAAAGGTCTCCTACATCACATTAGAGTCAGCAGTCGCACCCAAGTCTGGAAATTCTTCACACAAATTGCACGCAAACTCATCAGAAACAGCTTGATCTTGAAGTCTGGTTAAGTCCAGCCTCATTCTCCTAGTAGGTGGTAGCCTACTGGATCTAAGCTGAATCTTCAGAGTAGCAACAACAAGTCTGTGGTCAGAATTCACAAACTGGGCACTTCTGTAGACCCAGCAGTTCTGCAGGAACCTCCAATCCTCCTGCCCACAAGCATGTGATTGATCTCCTTCGCAGTACTGTACCTCCAGTATTAGAGTACCAAGTCCAACGATGCAGCTCAGGGTGTTGGAACCAGGATCCAGCGACTCGCAGTCCCTGACCTTTTGCAAAGTCAAAGAACATGGAGCCACTTTCATCACGGTCTCCAGACCTATGGGGACCGACACAATCCTCGTAGTCAGCCCTGTCAGTGCCAGTGGTCGCATTGAAGTCACCCATGACCAGAGAGGAGTGTCACCTTGTGGGCACCCTTCAACCACCGAGGGAAGTTGCGAGTAAAATGTCTCCCTCAACGAGACATCACTCACCGCAGTTGGAGCAGATACTGAGAACACAGACAAGACACCCAAGGAGTGCCTTAGCCTGAGTCTCATAATATGCTTGTTGAAAGGAGTGACATCAGACACCATCGGAAGGAGCTGATCTGCTACGGCAACAGCTACTCCCTGAGTATGGCAGCCATCAGACCGACCAGACCAAAAGTAGGTAGACCCACCTACAGAGATCTGACCACTCCCCTGTCTGCATACCTCAGAGAGGACTGGCACCAAAACGCGGAGTTTACGAAGCCCCCGACAGCAGAGGAAGTTGGTCATCTTGCCGGAGAGACAAGACGTTCCACGTACCTACCCAGATGGGTCGCCTCAATCTGGGACCCAAGTGCCGCCATGCAGCAGGTGATGCCTCAGCATCGAGTGTTGTGCAAGTGTTATTGGTAGCTGCGGGTGTTGCGTGAGCGGCATTTCTGTCCGTGTACCTTCGCATCAAACACCTGCGGGGTAATATCTAATGACGTTAACTTGGAAAAAGACAGTTGCTCCTGAGCTTTGCTGAGTCACCAGTCAGGGCCGGGAGGACATCTTCTATTTTTTTCTCGCTCCGGCTGTAGCCTGCTTTGAAAGGGTTTTTTGTGGTTTTTCGGCCTCCCAAGAGCAACTTCGCTTTATTTTACTTAATTTAAGTTAAATGCGGTTCAGTAGGAAGTTATTCTTGGGTAAATAATTGTTAATTTGGTTATTTTAAAAGTTTAATTTCTAAGGTTGTTATCTCTGACCCTTTCGGATACTTTAAAAAATTCCGTTTTAACGCAAGTCTTAATTTAGTGATTTATTGTACTCGGCACTTTATTATATTAACTATTCGTTAATTAAATCAAGTAAAAGTTAAATACACTATATAAATATACTGGGCTGGGAGTAAAGGACGGAGTCATAATGAGCTAGTTAATTATGGGGCCAGCTCAGTGTTGTGTTTGCAAGATGTTTGCCCTTCTGAATGTTTGCGTCCAGTCGGACTTCAGCTGCAAGCGATGTAAGTTAGTGGACTCACTCATGGTCAAGGTTCGTGACCTCAAGGAGCAACTGACTCATCCAACACAGCAAGGAGTTAGATGAGAGAGTTAATATGCCTTTTAGGGAGACAGTGTGTACGTCACAAGCGGGGAGAGGGGAGAATGAAGAACAGATAGGTCGAGAGGGCTGGGTGACCGTAGGTCATAGGCGTAGAAACGGGCGTACACGGTTTACGGAGGCAGCATCACCTGAAGTGACTGTGTCAAACTGCTTTCAGGTGCTTCCAGCTTTAGAGCCGAAAGTGACTGGGGAGGTAGGAGGGTCCTTGGCCACTGAGAAGCCCCCTCCCCCCAGGAAGAGGGAGGTTGTGGTAGTAGGGGATTCAATTATTAGAGGTGTAGACAGTTATGTGTGCACCCATGATAGAGGGCCCTGTACAGTGTCTTGCCTGCCTGGTGCCCAGGTGGGGGACCTTCTGAATTGTGTGCACAGGCTTTTGGCCCCAGCTGGGGTGGATCCAGTGGTTGTGGTGCATGTTGGCACCAACGACGTAGGAAAGGGCAGGAGGGCTGTTCTGCAGAATAAATTTATAGAAGTTGCGGATAAGCTTCGAAGCAGAACGTCCAAGGTGGTATTCTCTGGAATACTTCCCGTGCCAGGTGCAAGCCAGGCTAAGTTAGCTGAGATAAGGAGATTAAATGCATGGCTAAAAGGGTGGTGTAGGAAAGAGGGGTTTAGGTTTATGTGGCACTGGAAGACCTTCTGGAACAGATGGGACTTGTTCAAGCCAGATGGGTTGCATCTAAACCAGAGGGGAACCAGTGTATTGGGGAGATGTATGTGTAGAGTAGTTGAGGAATGTTTAAACTAGGAACTGGGGGGCAGGGAGGTTAGTTATGAATATAGGTAGGGGGAGACAGAAAGCCCCAATTAATAGTAAAAGTGGGCACTGTAAAAGGCCTACCCTTTGCGGTCTGTATTTAAACGCTAGGAGTATTAGAAATAAAATTCATGATTTAGTGGCTTTAATTTCATCAGACTCTTATGACATTATAGGAATAACAGAAACATGGATGAGTGACAATGCTGGAGAAGAATATAATATGGATGGTTGCATGTTGTTCCGTAGAGACCGGATAGGCAAGAAGGGAGGTGGTGTTGCAGTATACGTAAAAGAAAACTTGCAGGCAA
>JAODLD010000113.1:11401802-11412549 GCA_026781065.1 Mormyrops boulengeri | reverse complement strand
TTAGGACCACTATTGTTCCTAATTTACATTAATGATATTGACACCAATGCATACAGTAAACTGGTTAAATTTGCAGATGACACTAAGGTGAGTGATGTAGCAGATACTAAACTAGCAGCACAGAGGCTACAACGGGATCTTGATTTAATTAGCGACTGGGCTAATACCTGGCAGATGAAATTTAACATAGATAAATATAAGGTAATCCATACAGGGAGCACAAATATAAAGTACAGATATTTTATGGGTTCCACTGAAATAAAGGTAGCTGATTATGAGAACGACCTCGGTGTATATGTTAATGCTTCCATGTCCCACTCTCGTCAGTGTGGGGAAGCAATTAAAAAGGCCAATAGGATGTTAGGTTACAACTCTAGGTGTGTGGAGTTTAAGTCAAAGGAGGTGACGCTATGATTTAGGGATTAATACTACTTATCTTCCTTCAGGAATTAGACCTGGGAATATCATATACAATAATGCCATGAAGTCTCTAACACTGTCAATAAACAGGGAAAAAGAAATTAAATAATGTAAGCAAACAACATTTTATCAGTAAAATAAATGTATAAAGTGTATATTCAGAAGAGGACTTGTGTTTCCTCTAAATGGGTAAGATTGGTAACAATATAAGCATATTCCGCTTTGGCTGTTGATAACTATTATGTAATGATTATATAATTACAGTATCTATGTATACACAACTTTGTCAACATGTGTTACTGCTTTGCGTATTTATAAATATTTTTTTAATCGCTTGATGTTCTTTTGGAGTGTACATAATGTTCTAGCTGATATATGTTAAATGTGTGCTAGTGGCGCCCTCGTGTGGTAAAAATGGCGCAGTGCTATAATGCGGCCGTTCGTAGATATATTGAAAAAGTGTTTCGATCGTCCATTGAGGAATACATTGAATACATTTTTTATTTGACTTTCGTAAAATCTAACATTTATTATCTTTATTACCTTTATATGTATATTATATGTCTTGCTCATTTGCTCACTGTTTTTACTGTTAATACAAGCTATTACCTGTACAATTACTGAGTAATTTCAATTTTTACAATTCGTTACATTGTCCACACATACCTAATTGCTTGATTCTTTTGAGTTTAATATCAGTGGATACGTGGTATCATAATGAATGAGACCTTGTAGTCGAACTCAGATTGAAACAGTTTTGACCTGAGATTTGTTTTTAAATGAATTAACAGGAAAATCAAAAATACAAAGCCCTACCTTCTGGCAGTTTAATAGTGGTTCTCGTATCCTGGCAACAAGTTGTCCTATGTGTCTGTGGAAAATGAGAGATGCACATTATGAGACCCTAATACCTGAAATCACTGAAATCTGAGAAGCTTATGAGCCAAACACAGGCCTCCAGTCATGGCTGGTTTCACTGTCTGACAGGGAAGCACAGGGACTGGCTGGTTTCACTGTCTGACAGGGAAGCACAGGGACTGGCTGGTTTCACTGTCTGACAGGGAAGCACAGGGACTGGCTGGCTTCACTGTCTGTGGTTAATGCATCTGCCTTCTTCACACTGAAAGCTACTTTTATGTAAAAGAAAATAATCTGGGGAACTATGAGGGAAGGGCACAGGGTGTCCACCGTGTATATGTGTGTGTGTGTGTGTGTGTGTGGGGCGGGAACAGTAACAGCTGTCAACCAGGCGGAGGTGAGTGATGATTAAAATTATTCTCCCTTCATGTACGAGACAAACTGAGATACACCTCCATATGGGAAATACAAAAAAATTAATCTATAAATAAAAATTAATATTAAAATAAGTGTTATGTGGGCTACACTTTGGCTCCCAGCAGGATACCAGTAGCTTGCCACCACTGTTCTAAGGCCATTAAAATTTTCTTTCCAGTGACCGTGAAAGGAATCCAGGGAACAAATCGCTCATTGCTGAGTGAAAGGAAAGACGCATGGTCACGTCTTTGGGCAGGTGACAGTGCAGGGAGTCGGCTGTTTGGATTCTCTGTGCCAAAGAAGGTTAGATGAATGTGCTACTGTGATGGGTTACCCTGTGTCCTTACAAGGAGAGTATAGGTTTAGACAGAGTACAGAAGACCAACATCGCAGTGTAAACACCACAGAGGATTTCCAGTGCTCCTAGGAGGGGTCATTTTGGCGACCTGAAGCGATAACGCCACGTACACTATATAGACAAATGTACTGGGACACCAGCTTGTCCAACATCTTGCTTCGAACCAAAGGGCATTGATATGAAGCTGGCTAACCCTTAGTCACCATGATAGCCTGTACCCCCCTGGGAAGGTGCTGGAACATGCTGCTGGGATTTGCTGCCGTGCAGGATGGGTATTGATGTTGGGTGATCAGGTTCCTCTCTGTGAGCTTGTGTGGCCCCCCACCTGGCAGCTGAACTTGCTCCCCTGTTGTTTCCATCTCACTTGCAGTTGACCAGGGCAGCTCTAGCAGGACAGACATGTGGAGAACTGACTTGTTGGAAAGGTATCCAGTGGTGTCCAGTGACGTTCCTCAGCTGACTAACCTCTTCTGTATGACACCCCATTATGCTGCCATAATTTAATGCTGCCGATTGCATGTCTGTGTGCTTAATTATACACCTGTACGTCAGCAGTGGGTGTGGCTTATGTGGCCAATTGCGGTAATCACTATGGGTGACCCAGTACTTTTGCCCATATATTGTATGTATGGATATGCTGCAAGCACCATAGCATTCACTCTAGTAAAATCTCTAGGTAACTGAAAAATAGTAAGACACACTTTTAATAGTAAGACGCATGGCACTTACTGTAACATGGGCTCTGTAGCTCTGCTTTGTGGTGTGATTGTTCTAGACAGGGAAGATTCTAGGAATTGATCCTTAGGGGGGCTTAGCCCCCCTTCACCTGGGTTTCCCGCGATTAAATTTGCTTAAGAGGGGGGTTGAGGGGTGGGGTGTGGTGGGGGGTCTCCACGGCACAGTTTGTTGAATGGGAGTGTACAAAATGTGTATGAAAACACAGGACAGAAGGCAACATGGTTTAATAATGATTATTTTTGGGGGGAGGGGCTGCTGCCCCTCTGAATAGAGTCCCGAACTGCCAACGGTATTAAACATGTTACAAGCAACAATATTTCAGGTTAAATAATTCAGCTGAGAAACGATCCCTGATGTGCTGCAGCCCCATGCCATGAATATGTCGGCTTCACTGACACTAAGCATCCCAGCTAATACTCCATGGAATGAACAAACAGCCGGACTTTTAGGGGCCATGGCCAACCTCAGCATAACCAGCCTCCTTTCCTGTCCATGTCTCTCTTTCTTCCTCTCTCACTTTAAAAATGCAGTTTGATCTTTCGACTGTGTATGTGGGAGGGAAAGGTTAGCCATGAATAAAAGCGTGATATTCAATTAAAGAGGAGATATTTGTAAGGTACCAGTGAGGAAGGTGGAAGGAGGAGAGCAGATAGAGGTAATGGCAAGATGAACGGCAGTGACAGGCAGCAGGTAAACATTCAGCTTCCTGACAAACTCTAAGATACAAAAAACATCTAGAGAAACACTGTGATTGCTGGGTGGTTGGGCTGATTGAAATTGCAGGACAGAATTTGTTGTGCACATCCATTCTCCACAGGAGAATACCATGTAATCTGTTCATTATCATGATACAGATACAGACAAGGACACAGGAGAGAGTTTGATATTGGGGGGGCACAACCTAATAACTCAAATGTAAAGGCTTATGTTTTGGGTGGGGGTACAAATTAAGGCAAATTAAATATTGGGCAGTGCATGCCCCCTATGCCAGTGGATATATCACAATGACTAATTGGATGTTAAGTATAGGATTGGTACTGACTAATTATTAAACTCAAATAATAACGATGGTCTACTGCAAGGATTTCAAGAGGAAGACAAATTTCTCCAAAAACTGGACAGGTAAGCCGCTTTTCTAGAACTTCACTCCAGTATATCTGCTATATGCTAACCGTTTCCAGCAAATGTTTGAAAATGAAAAATGTAGACATGATCATTTCATGGGCATGATGATTAGCTGTTGGAGATAATCTTGCAAATGTTCAACTCAGGTGAAGTCTTGAGGGGCAATTTATTATTTTAACTATTAGAAATCAAGGGTTAACTGTTTGACTGTGATAAACCCATCAAAGCTATGTGACAACTGTGAGCTCGGAAAACAGATAGTAACTTTGGGAAGCAGATAAGTAACATATAACCAGGACCAGAGATGGATAGTTCAGGTCCAGAAAGTAAAAATCCAGACCAAGGTTTTGTTTCAACCAACCAGCTGTGCATGAAGAGTCGCATTCACAGAGTACTCAACTGGGTGGTTGAAAGAAAATCTTTGTCTGGATTTTTCTTTCTGGATCTGAACTATTGACCTCTGGTCTTTATAACATATAGAACCACTAACCACTGTGTTTTATGCCATGTAGCGACTGTCAGATAAAGAGGCTGTGGGAGCAGGATCAGAGAAACCGAGCGAGAAACAGCGAGGAAAACAAGACGAAGAGAGCAAAACCAGAGGGTCAGAGAACGGGAGTGCCGCATCTGCGCTTAATAATCAGGTTCCGAATGGCTGCTGGGCGTCGCTAATCAAATCAGAGGGAAATTGCACAAATGCAATCGTGCCCTTTGATTTGTACATAACAATCATCAACGTAATCAAACAACCCTAAAGCAATCACGATATCTGACTTTTCACTGCAGCGAAAATGGCACTTGACAACCAGAAATTACATTCTGTGAGTATGATACGGACATTAAATATTAATATTATAGGGAGAGTATTATTATGTCATTGTTGGAGAGCAGCAGGCACTGCTAGGATACGTATGGTGTGTCTTGTAAGAAGTTGGTTCAAGTGGCAGGATTACTGCTCAACAAGAATTCATTGTATAAAGTGCCGTTCACATGTATTAGGAGAAATATGTTTGAATTGTTGTTTAAGTTCTATACTTAAGCGGTTTGGGTATTTACATTAGAAATGAAATTAGTTGGGGCGGGGTGGCGCAGTGGTTGCCTCACAGCAAGAAGGTCCTGGGTTCGGTCCCAGGTCCTTTCTGTGTGGAGTTCGCTTCCTCCCACAGTCCAAAAGTGTGCAGGGCACGTTGATTGGCGAGTCTAAATTGGCCCTGTAAGTGTGTGTGTGTGTGTGTGTGTGTGTGTGTGTGTTCGCCCTGCGGTGTGTTGGCGACTGCCCAGGGTCGGTTCCCGCCTGCGCCCCTTGTTCCTGGGATAGGCTCCGGTCCCCCCCCCCACGACCCCAGTTGTGGTTAAGATGTTACGGTGATGGATTGATTGAAATTAGTTTAATGTAGCAGGTATAGATTTAGCAGTATTGCACTACTTAGTTGCAGTGTATCTTAAGATAAGACCGAAGGTATTTGCTTGTACTTAGGCAGACAAAATCTTTCTTTTCACTGCCAAAGTCATACTGCTGCTCCCTACTGACCGTCACTGGTCAATAAAGAAGAGTGAACGAGAGCAATCAAGTTTCAAGTCTTATTTGGCTGTAAATGGTTAATCATAAAGTGCAAGCACACCGATACCTAGAAGGAAAAGCTGATACGGAATTAAACTCATTTTATATAAAAACTTTTTGAGCACAGATTTTGGCAGCTAGAAGCAGTATAGGTTTAAATAAGGACAGTTAATGTTCAGTAAAAATATGAGTGAGAAAAAAAATCATCTTTTTATCTCGAATCCATATTGCTTGAGAGTATGAGAAAACTAGATGAAGATTTTGACTTCACTGCCCCTCATTTACCAGTAATGGACGCTGTTGCATGTGTCTCTATTTTTGACAGGAGATGGCTCACATGAAAAGCGGTGGGAATATGGAGGAAGATATTACATCAGTCTATGAGCTCAAGGAAAAGCTTGGAGAGTACGTCTGTTCATGAAGAGTTACATTAATCTGTTTCTGAGATTATTTGTCAGAATAAAGAATTCAAGGGTGAAGTAATATTTAGGTTACTCATTTCAAATTTATTCATTGTAGTCATGTTCTTGCCTCTGCACAATAGTGGATTATAAAAAAAGAATCGTTCTATTCAAGGGAACGACACTGATAACTTCACAGATCACGGAATGTGCATGTGTAGGCTACTTGATGTTCTTGTAACATATGGCCATTGTGGAAATATCGCTTTAAATATTTTAGGGGTTATCGACACCCACAAAATGACGCTGCCAGTGTTTCCACTAAATCCATGATCCTGGATGCTGCGCATTGCCTTTTGTTACAACCAACGTCTTAATGAAGTTGGTCTCGCTTGAAATGATTATCTTGGTGTTGCAGTAGGAAGTTGGGAGCTGCAGCTAATTTAAGGAGAATATATGCAGGGCTTTGCGAGTAAAATGTCAAGTGCGTTCATTCAAACTGGGTCATGTTGGATCTGAAACAACGGTAAAACCATCCATTCAAGTTAATTATAGTGAATAATTTATTCAGGCAATTAGTTATGTAAAGCACTACCAAGTACTTCATAAAAAATAATAAAATAATTGTTGCGATTAACACATCATTGTACCTCAGATAAATGGTATCGTTAAGGAAAATCATCAAACCAGCATACACAGTGGTCCCCCGGGACAGTATTTAATTCCCGTTTATCTTTATCTTCTTACTCAAAACATTCACTTAACTGAATGCCAAACCACCCATCTATTACTCTCCCACAAAGTACTTTCCCCTGGAACACAGTAAAAGCTGAAAGCTCGTGTGTTGTTTCTGTTTCAGGGGATCCTTTTCGGAAGTATGGCTGGCTCAGCATCGGCGCTCTCAAAAACTTGTAGCTGTCAAATGCATCCGCAAGGGGGCGGTGGCGGGCAAGGAGGCCATGTTGAAGAATGAGATCGATGTGCTGCGCAAGTCGGTACCCATTTTAGTCGTTTGGTACTCCTCCCATTCATTCACTGTACATGCCACAGCCACCAAACCTCATAAACAGCCTACGGCCACGTCGCCGACCGCTGGCTGAGAGCCTAATTGGTCTACACTCATATTGTTATGTCTATTTTTTGCTTAAAATTTAACAAAATAAATTGGAGCCCTGGTCCTGCACAATTATGACCAGATTTCATGATTAATGAAATATACAGTACGAACCTCATTTAATCTATTCAATATCAACTACCATTGTGTTCTATATCTTTACTCCAAATTAAACAGAACATGGCTCATTTGAAATAAGATCTATGGCAGACATTTTCAGTCATATGCGAATGTCTAAATACCTGTATAAATAATGTTCCTCGTTGTCTTCAATCATAGGATTGACCATGAGAATATCGTCTCCCTGGAAGACACCTTTGACACACCAGCCAAGCTCTACCTGGTGATGACTCTGTGAGTCCTAATCAAACGCCGTCCCGGTTTGTGTGCAGTCGGTTCACGTTTTATGAGTTTGAAATACGGAAAATCTGAAATATGGCTACAATTCAAAAGTAAATTGAGAAACTATCTATATTTTACTGACTTCTCATTAATGCTTTCACCTTATCATCAAGATGTTTTAAACCTTAACTATATAGTTATAATTGTGGATGTGGGGGTTTGTGTTGCCTGTTTGTTATTTTAAGATGAAGCAAGCGGCCATGTTACATGTGTACAGTAATGTATGTGGTGATAAAGAAAATTCTGATTCTGCAGTGTAATATAAAATGTATATGGACACATTCGATAGAGTTCTGGGGCAGCGTCTGGCTCAGTGGGCTAAGCCTGTGTGCCTGTAATCAGAAGGTTGCCGGTTCAAATCTAGCATCACCATGTCTGCGGGTCCTTGAGCAAGGCCCTGAACCCCCAGCTCCCTGGGCGCCGCTACAGGTGGCAGCCCTTCGTGGACAACTTACTCTACAAAGAGCAAGTTGAGGGAGGTGTAAAAAGAGAATTTCCCCACGGGGATCAATGAAACTATCAATTATTATTATTTACTCAAGTGAAGTGTAATTTAAAACGCGGAGATGAGCGCAGGTCATTAACGTACATTCTAATGTCCTGTCATGTTTCTAACATGGGTGCATAGCGCCCCCTAGCCCACAAGGGCACCTGTAGCTGATGACCGTGTCACTACGGCAGGGTTACTGGTGGTGAGCTGCTGGACAGGATCCTGGACAGAGGCATCTACACGGAGAAGGATGCCAGCTGTGTTATCTGTCAGGTGCTGGAAGCAGTCAGATACCTGCACAAGCTGGGTATTGTGCACAGGGATCTGAAGGCAAGGTGCCACCTCCTCTCAGGATCACCACATCCAATTATTGGTGAAGCCACAGCCTTGGGAAGTGACATGGCACTCTGTGTTGGGGAAGTGGCTTATGGAAAGTGCTGAGGTTTGATGAGGCTGCCATGTTTGATGGCAAACGGGGATGGCAGTTCATCACAGTGTTACGGCGTCAGCCTGCCTCTCTGCTCCGTTGCCGTAGCGACCATCTCGCCGAACAAAATAAACAGATCAGTCTAGATCAACTTTGTAATGAGGAAGCATGTGGAAGCAAAGATGATATAGGATAGAGTAGGTTGGTGCAGGTACATCAATGCCCAATGACGAAAGCGCAGAGTAGTTAATCACTGCTGTTTTTGGGCTACAGTTCTGGTTCCCCTAGTGTGCGGTAATTCCATTATGGTGTCGGCACGTTGCTGTTGTAAAAGTTTAAGTTTAAGATTTTCATACAAACCATAACACATTTTCACGCGTCAGTCACCAAACTGTGTGCCTCTGGATCTCCTTTCAGCCCGAGAACCTGTTATATGAGACTCCATTTGAGGACTCCAAGATTGTCATCAGTGACTTTGGCTTGTCTAAGATGGAAGACCAAAGAGTACTATCCACGATCTGTGGGTCTCCCGGCTACGTTGGTGAGGGGTCCTGATGCCTAATGCTCCTCAAGGTTTCCTCATGACTGCTCAGTGTGCTAATAGACTCGTCTATGCCGTACATTTCACATCTGTGTAGCACCGGAGATCCTGCAGCAGAAGAAATATGGGAAAGCCGTGGATCTTTGGGCTGTGGGCGTAATATCCTACATACTGTGAGTGTTAAACAGCCGCTTAGTCATTGTTTTCCGGCTTCCACTGGAATTCAGAATCCACCGCATGTGAAAGTCTGTGTGTGGGCACCTTGCATAATGGGTTTTTCTCTTTTCAGACTGTGTGGGTACCCTCCCTTTTATGATGAGAATGACACGGAGCTCTACAGGCAGATAATGAAGGGCGAATATGAGTTTGACTCACCTTTCTGGGATGATATCTCGCAGTCAGGTGGCTCCATCTTCATTCTTCTCAGAGGAAACCTGCCTTGTGTTGTTGTTCATTTTCTTCAGATGGAATCCAGGAAACCGTTTCATGCCGTATAATGTATTGCATTGTCGTATATAATTGTTTGCTGGAACAGATTTTTAGTTGGAAAATGGTGTTGAAGTTCTGCATCAGTAAAGTGTTTTACTTCTCCTCTCGATTTCCCCTTTTCCCTTGCTTTGCCCCCTCTGTCGGCCCAGCCAAAGACTTCATATCACACCTACTCCAGGTAGAGCCAGAGAAAAGGCTTGACTGTGACCAGGCATTGCAGCACCCTTGGTAAGTCACCCCTTCAAGTCACTACGTTTCACTCTCTCTCTGACTCATACCTTAATGCTGGGAAGGTGTCAGGGGTGACCTTATCTTAATCATTCATCCATATTATTGAAATGCATACTGTACTTTTAATGATCATATTTGTATGTATTTGATTAATGGCAGCATGGTGGTGCAGTGTGTGGTACAGTACTTGTTCCTCACACATCCAGGGCTGAATCCTGACATCGTGCTCTGTGTGTGTCCGTGTGTTTGTGTGTTTGTGTGTTTGTGTGTTTGTGTGTGCGTGTCTGGATTATGTACCAAATATCCCCCACAATGTAATAAAAACCTGTTTTTTTGATGTTGTGGAGACCATTTTTCAAGTCCCCACAAAGATCTGTCGATGCAATCAAAAAAGTAAAAATGGCAAAAGTCTCGTATTGTGTTTGGTTACTTATCGTTAAGGTTAGGGCTGGATAGGGTTTAAAGTCATTATGCTTGGATTAGAGTTTTCCCCATAGGAATGAATGAAGAGTCCCCACAAAAATATAATTACAAACCTGTGTGCGTGTGTGCTTGCTTTGCTATAGCCATCTCGTCCTGTGTACACCCCTACCCTGTTTGCTGTGCTGTCTGGGACGTGCTCCCCTGTTAACCTGGCCTGCATCAGCGGTCGTAGGATACGACACAATGACATGAGCATTTTAGAAATTTTAAGTATTCTTTTAGACAACCTACTGCATAGGACCAGTCAAAAGTTTGGACGCACCTACTGCAAATCATTTCTTTTTCAACAAGATAAGGACCGTAGGCCCACTCCGAGGTGATGTAAGTATTGTGAACAAGCAAGGAGATGGAGAGCTGCGACAGATGAGCTGCCCCTACAACCCCCCAAACTAAATCCTAAACAGCTGCCTAGAGTCTGCATTGCTGTCAGTGAAGAAAATGGGGGGGGGGACTATTTTCAAGTCTAAAATCTGTGAAAATTTTGAGAGTACACTGTGCTTATAAACACTAAAAATACTGAATGTGGTATAATCATTGTTTTTCTGTCCACCACAATACTGAGGGTTGCAGGGGCAGCTTGGACCCCCTGGCTGCAAACAGGCAGCATGAGGCTGAGGTGGAACTTGGGAAGGGACACCAACCAGTCAGAGAGCCCACACACAATGGGGGGGTGGGGGCATGGGGGGAGCATG
>JAODLD010000113.1:11372273-11398381 GCA_026781065.1 Mormyrops boulengeri | reverse complement strand
GTATCTTTGTGTTCACTGGCGTACACTGCGGTGTGCGTATCTTTGTGTTCACTGGTGTACACTGCAGCGTCAGTATCTTTGTGTTCATGGGCATACAGTGTGGCGTGCGTATCTTTGTGTTCACAGGCATACAGTGTGGTGTGCGTATCTTTATGTTCACGGGTGTACACTGCAGCGTGCGTATCTTTGTGTTCACAGGTGTACACTGTGGCGTGCGTATCTTTGTGTTCACTGGCGTACACTGTAGTGTGCGTATCTTTGTGTTCACAGGTGTACACTGCGGCGTCAGTATCTTTGTGTTCACTGGCGTACACTGCGGTGTGAGTATCTTTGTGTGCACTGGTGTACACTGCGGCGTGAGTATCTTTGTGTTCACGGGTGTACACTGCGGCGTGAGTATCTTTGTGTTCACTGGTGTACACTGCGGCGTGAGTATCTTTGTGTTCACCGCTGTACACTGCGGCGTGCGTATCTTTGTGTTTGCTATGAACACAGGAGGGTTATTGCCAGGCTCAGTGTCTCTATTGGGGGGGGTTCTCTGTTCCAGAGGGCATTCAATGCTACCCTGGTGGTGAAGCACCTCAGTAAGAAGGCCACCCCCACAGAGGAGGAGGAGGATGCAGGCCTGGCTGCAGCCGGTGGGAGTCTGCAGAAGCACTCATGAGTGGAGATTTGCTCTCAGCTCTGACAATAGCAAAAGGACACGTGTGACGCGGAAACTGCACTGGGGTAAACGTCTGCACGTCTTTCCACAGAAGGTGCATTCGGGCCCACGTGGTCCTGCGATTTGGCAAATGCACATAAATTATATTGCCTAAATGGATGCGGTGTAGTTAATGTAATTTTAAAAAAGATTATAAATCCATTTCCGACATACAGGATACTGGACTGATATTCAGCTTCTCCTGCTGTTTTTGAGTCATAAATATCACTGTGCATGCAAAACTATAATAGATTAAAATGTCTGCAATTGTGTGGGAGGATTTTTGCATGATTTGTTATGTCCAACAAATAATCTAAGCATCACATGCGTTTATGATTATTTAATCGAATTTGACCGTGTGGTCTCCTGATTGATAATGAGTGTGCTGCCATCAAGTTTAGGCACAAATTATGATATGTAACTTTGGAAGACTGTTTTGATTCTTTTTTACGGAGATATAATTAGCCGAGAGATAAACGCTCATTGTTCGTCACTATTGAACAAGTCACTGGATTCTTTTCTTTTCATTAGTTTTTTTTCCATATATTTTCTATTTTGGATTCATTCATTCTGAATTTTCTTTAAAATGGACATTATGTGAAATCTATCATATTCCACATAATATGGTACTGTTGATGTTCATATTAAAGCAAATATAAAATCTGGCTTTACTTGTGAGAAAAATCGCACAATAATAGATTAAACGTATTTTGACAGGTACTTTTCCTGCATTTATATGTAAGAAAGATCAAATTGAATATTAAAATGCCCTGCAGTTTTGCCACACAGGCAGCCATATGGATTAGCACTTAACTATGTCATCAAATGGCTTTTTAAAGACAGAAATGTCTGTATCTTCAAATAATTCGTTATGCTGCAGTTTGCATGATGTCATAAAAGCCTTTAGATGGGCGAGAGAGGGATGTTTGATCTCAGGATGTTACATAAGTTTAATGTTTATTCATTTATAGGCATGGCTTATGACCAGCCCACATCTTAAGGTTATTACCATGAAAACATAAGCAAAACATTGAACTCTCAATGTCAAATTTTTATAAATGCTACTTTTCCATTGTTTTTATGAACATATTATTTGTTGAAGAATGGCTTTGTTTGCTTAATCACTTAGAGAAAATACATTTTTACTTTGATGTCTGTCACTAACACATTTAAAGATCGACTCTCCTAAAAGAAAAAACAATATGGAAAAAAACAGAGTTATAGGTAATGTTCATTAACATATGATATGGTCATTAGTACACAGGTACCCTACAAATTTATAAAGTAATCCTCTTATTTTTGATGCTGAGTTCCAAGCTAACACACAAATATCAGTAGCATATTACAGGCTAAAAAAATATACAAAGAAATGATTTACACCACAGAACAAAGGAGCACTGTTTTTAATTATTTGCCTCTGAAATGTTGCCTGTTAATTATGTATGTTTACTTTTGTATTGGTGGTTTTCAGCTGCCAGCAGGGGGCAGAATGCTCCATCATTTTTTTCTCCCAGTTAGCTGACAGTGGTATAAATGCCTGAGTGTGTAAGCCGTCTCCCCTCCTGTTCATTAATTTATCAGCAGTTCATTGCACCTTATGCAACTGCTACGCCCCTGTGTTTCGACTGGCTGTTTTGTTTTTGAGCGCTTGAAGCGTGTAATCAGTGAAATGTGTAATCCGGTATTGATTTCTTAATCGCTGGCGGAAGGTAAAAATTGATGTGAATAAATAATATGCTTCAGTTTATACCTGTTATAAACACAGATGACAGTCATTTCAATCCTGTGAAACCGTTACCATAATACCCCGGAGATTATGTGCAAAATTTTATTTCACATCCGAGTTTACGTCCATGAACTGCGGTGCTGGTGAGCGAGAGCCAGAAAGGTAACAGAGATGCTGCTGTTTTCTGTAAAGCACAGGAAGCACGAGACCTGAAGGACCCTGGAAGAGCTGCTTTTGTTGGACCAGCAAACAAACGCGCGTGATGCCCGGCTTACCTGACAAGGGCGAAAAGCAACATCAGCATTCTTCTGGGATCTAACAGAGAAACACCGGAAGCTGTCTTTGGCCCCCAACTGAGAGCAATTCAATTTTGTTCTAGAGTAATTAGGGCCCTCGCCACTCAAGGGTCCTTGGAATCATCCTAACGTCCCCCTTTACTGCGCCCCTGGTGGCTAAAAAGGATGGGCTCAAGGGTGTCACTGAAAGCCAAGTTTGATCTAGGGAGACTATCCCAGACGAGAGGGTTCCAGACCACCAGTTATTTTTTAGGTAAAGTGGGGAGTTGATTTCTTTCAGATACAGTAGGCACTGGTTGGGTATCAGCTTTGGTAACCTGACTTGGCCCCACCCTAGGAGTCTCCACCTCCCACTTTACAGTATTAGGATAGTACACCGTATTAGTGTAGTACACATTACAGTATTTGTATAATAACAAAGGAGCCATTTGCAGCCCAGTGGCATCAACAGTTTTTAACACTTTTACTTTGAGCCAAATGCAGAAAGCTTCCTGTCTGAGGGGAAGCCTCCTATTTCACAGGCCAAGTCCTGAAATACGTAACACGTTCACTGGAAAAAAAACAAGAAGTACTGTGTTAGTAAGAGATTTTTTGTAACAATGCCATGACAGGACATTAAGAAACAGGCCTCCCTCCTTTTTAACGCCCATCTCTCTGTCAATCACGTGGAAGCTATTTAGCAAGCCCAACAAGCAAATGCATATTAAACATTTCTTTAAAAAGAGTGGACTGCACACTGCACTTAAGTACGTCGGGAAGAGGAGGTAGAAGCAGAGCCCTGACTGGATAGAGCTGAGATCATAATGACCAATGACAATGAGCAAGCATTTAAAAAGATTATTTAAAATATGCACACGCTCTCTTGCTTGGGCCGTGGCTAATGCAGTGAATATGTAACTAATGCAGTGAATATGTAACTAATGGAAGAAAGTGTTTAATCACCCAACAAGTAGCTGAAGTGAATTTGCAATGACAGAGGACACAGTTGACTTCAGATAACAATAGTTGTCATGTGTAGGCTGATAACTCTTGCTGTGCACGTGTCAGCGTGTTAACGTGTGTGTGTGCGTGTGCATGTGTGCACACGTTATTCACTGTATGCTCTATTAGAAGTGTTTGTGGCTAAACCGTGTTTATGGCTAAATTGGCTCTTTTCCATATCACAATCTGCTTCCCATCTGGCATAACTCGTTTTAATTAAGTCAGTGATTATCCCCCCAAAAATGTTAGAAGCTTAATTATTTAAATGTCCTCATTTTGGTTCTCGCTTGATGTGCAGTGACAGTGCCCACTGCCGCCTCACCGCGCTGCTTCTCTGACACCTGCCGGCGGCTGCGTAACTGAACCCGGCCGGTGCCAGCGTGCGTTTGCCCAGGTCCCAGGCGTGCCGGTAGGCAGGCACAGTGCCCATCTCCAACGCCTGACTGCACATCAATGTAGGCAGATGTTTTTGGAACAGAAAAAAGAGACAAAGGCCATTAGTGTGTCTTTTTTCCAGCAACGGAATGACTTAGCGCTTCGTAGTGAAGATGTCCACCGGCTGCAATTTCACAGCTCGTTTTGGTGATTAATGGCAGCGAACATCCACGCCACCAGGCGTTCTTGGTGACCAGAGAGTGGCCTGGCCCCGCTTAAAAAATAATAATAAAAAGACACTGGCAGTCAGCTGCATGCAAGAGGATGCCCTCCGCTGATTGCTGTGCCTCCGGAGGTGAAGTGCAGATGTTTAAGTATGGGGTATTCAGGGACTTCCTGGGGGCAGATGCCTTTGGAAAGTTCTGGTAACTTTGCACTTGGGTCAGGCATGTACATGGTTAGCACCATGAACCTTTAGCAGAAGAGGCTTTAATCAGACAAAACTATGATACTGAGATTGAAATGATGTCAATTCTAATTGTATTCTGTTGTTTCATTCTCCAAGTCCTTAAGATATAATTTGGGGACCTTAACAAAACAAATAACCAGTGTAAAGTCCCTTACTGGTTTTAAATATCAGCAAATCTGAGGTCTTGACATTGTTATGAAAGCCAGAACACCTTGATCCACTCAGTGACCAAATCTATTTGCAGCCAGCTGATTCTGTCCTCTGAAAGCATACAGAGCAGCATAAAAACTCAATAAATGTTTAAAAATGGAGGACTCAAAAACTCAAAATCCACAGCTAAAACAACACTTCACAAGCTATTCTTTATGCTTGAAATCTCACAGTATCCATTTGCTACATATACAGAAGTTTACTTTTACGATTATTTGGATCTTTCATACAGTGTATATACAGTGTTTGATTTAAGTCAGGCTAAGGAAGCTCGGTGTTTGGAGAAGAACCCATTTAGCTGTAAATGAACATGACACTGTTACTAAGGGAAGACTACGGTGTGATGGATGGACATGATAAACAGAGCAAACAGCCCTTCAGATGACTCAAATTCAAAACAAAACATTTCACTCAATTGCTCTAAGTGCATGTTTCTGTGTGTGAGTGTGTGACCTGCAATGGCCAGGAATCCTTTTCATGGTGTCCCCTGCCTAGTGCCCTGTGTCTCCTGGGACAGTCCCCCAAGCTCACTACCACCCTCTACTGGAGATGGGGCATGGAAGGAGGCGGAAAATAGCTGGAGGGAAAAATTAAAACAACAAATCATTCTGAACCACAAATGAGAAATTTAAATGCATGCCTTGGAAAATGACATTTTGTTTTAGTAGACATACGCATACATACAAACGAACACGTACATAGACGCTGCCAGACGACAGACAGATACAATGTTTCATGCAAACAAGCCTGGTGAATATAAATTCACTGTTTTTCCTGGTAGAAATTTCTGGATTTGCTAAAATATGTCCCAAACAAATTGACCTTTGAGAAAAATAACCAATTGGCAAAATGTCATCGGGGCTGTATTACTTGGCAGTGTACCACTGCTCTGTGCCTGGTCGCTCCCGTTCTGCTGAACCTTCCCCTGCTCCTTATCAGCTCAAAGCAGGACCCTGAGTTTGGCAAATCTGTGATGGTTCAAATTGGGGGTAATGTCTTCCTTTCTGTATGAGAGGCAGATCAAATCGCATGGATAAAACGATTATGGAAATCCTAGGGCTGTGTAAAAATCAGCTTTTAGGTGCTTGGTGTTGGAGGGGAAGTTGACATTGACTCATACGACGAGGATGGGAGGAGACTTTCTCGCCGTTGTTTCGTCAATAACTTGTTTGTGAAGTAAAGATAACATGCTTTGTAGCAGCACACCATTTTGCCCCAGAAACAGCCAGACCGTCTAGATATCCCCAGGAGATGACTACAGTAGAAAGCAATCTGATCCTCGCCTCCTAATGTGAGCCCTGTTTGCCACTTTCTGGAGAACCTGCCATCCATTGCAGGTAACACCAGGAATCCAATATCCAAGGAAAACATGGATTTCTTTGTTTATAAGGAGTCTATGTACATTGTTTAAGTCTCCTAAGATCTCTGTGGAAGTAGCCTGGCTTAGGAGGACATCTCTTCCTGTTCCATATAACCCACCTACCATTCGATGGCTCCTCAAAGACAGTAACACTTTGCTTTAGATTCTTATGAAGATGTACTATTAGTAATAATTATGTAAGATGTTTAGGTTGAAACCCTGTGGCTGGTTGAGTGAGTTTGCCATTGTACCCTTGAGCAACGTCCTTAACCTTGGTTGCTTGGGACACTGCCTGACCCTGCTCTCTGATCTTCATCTGTACGTCGCTTTGGACAAAAGTGTCTCTTAAATTAAGGCATGTACAGTGACGAGCACGAATGAACAGTGGGCCCATGGTAGCTCAGTGGGTAGCGCTGTCGCCTCCAGCAATGGGGGTCTGAATCCCACCTCTGCTTCAGTGTGTGTCTGAACTTGCATATTCTCCCTGTGCTGTACTGGTTCTCTCCAGGTACTCCAGTTTCCTCCTGGAGTCCAAAGATGTGCAGCCAGGCTAATTCTGCATAGAGTGTGATTGTGTGAGTGTTTTCAATGGACTGGCTTCCCTTCCAGGCTGCCCCCCAGCCCCGTGTCCCATGCTGCCTGGGATAGGGTCCAGCCCTCCCAGGATCCTGACCAGGATAAGCAGTTATTATGGATGGATACACTAATGCAGTGTAGGGCACAATGTACAAATTCTATTTATGACAAAACAGTAGAATACAATTATTATAATCAAAACAAAAGCCCAAATTAACTAGCATTCGAATAATCAGCTAATAAAGGTGCATTAAGGCACCAAATGCCTGCCTTGTATTTAAACTCCAAGGGTTAGTTGTCTCTGACTTTGTTATACATTTAATTGTAGTCTGAGGGCTGGTGAAGCTGATGAAAAACACAGGTGAATCTGATACAAAAAGGCAGCACAGAAGCATGGCCTCTTCAGTGGGATCATTTGGACAGATTTGCCCTGTCTTGATGGAACCACTAAGCACATTAATTTAATGCCCCTACAACCCCCATTTTTTCTGTGTAGTGAAGAAAAAAAAAAGCGGGAAATGAACAAGGGATTTGCCACAGCCAGGGATTAGACATGGAGAATCCTTTGATGGTTTCAATTATTACTGAGAGTTTATGAACTAAAAAAGGGGGACATCAAAGAGCACAAGCGATTAACATCCCCCCCAAATTCAAGGCGGACGGAGGCTAATCTTGGAGGTGACACCCAACATCTTGTCAGCACAAGAGTCCAGATCCAGACTCGTCAGGGCTGAGCTAGCGGGCTAATTAGCCAGGATACCTTCAATCCAGGAGGTGGAAATAATGGAGGCAAAGACGCAAGTCCGAGGTTTACGTCTCTGCACAGTGAGAACGAGCGCTAGCATCTTGACGCTAAACAGGCCGCAGTGAGAATGTAGCTATGCAATGCAGTGAGGTGGGGCATGTCGGTAATTTACAGGTCTGCTGCTCAGCCAGGCGTGCAAAGAGGCTGCAGGAGAGCTTGTCTGGTCCCCTTTGGTGACTTTATATTCTTTTCTTTATGTTTAAATTCAGATTTAAAATGGTCTAGCTGGTAATGCAACTAGACAGATGATCCGGCTGCATTTCTCATGGAAAAAATAGTAAGTTATCACCTTTTGCTCATCCTGCACCCAGAAAACATTAACTGAAACGAGCCTTTGGTATATTATGCACAAACCGTGCTCTGTAGCATTTATCATACTTTACTAAAGGCTACCCCTTAACAAACTTAATTTAAACAAGTCTGTCAACAAATAAACAAGCAATGTGAAAAAAAATAAAAATTGTGTGCTAGCTTTTGTCAGGTGATTCGCAAATATCCAGACATCCTTGACGCTAAACAGGTCGGTGAGTGTGATCCTGGTGATACTGGTGGTCCAGAGCACTCTGTGTCTAAAGCTGACCTTCAGCTTTTGGGACTGCACTTTACGAAAGCAATGGGAATTGCGCTAGGAGTTTGCCGAACTGTGGCTTCAAGTCACGATCACGATAATTACCTGCTGTTCAGACATCAGTCTGCCGTGTGCACATGAAGGAGCCCTCCATTCAATTCTCAATACGGCGAGCCGGTTGCAGGCCCCACGAGGCACAGAGCAATGCACACTATATCTAGCCAATATATGTTTTTGTCTTATTCCACAAAAGTAAAACTACACAACTACAGAAAAAGCAAACTGTACAAAAGGGTGTAACATCTATCGCATTAGATTTAGTATGAACCTGGCCATCATAGGTTATGATTTTGCTATTACTATACTAATGAGCTGAAATTCTTATGTGTGTGCTTCCTGTAGGCCACAGTACCAAACAGAGCACAATAAATACACAAAAACGTGTGGCAGCTAATACAAAATAACAAATCACAGAAAAACACACCACCATAGACCAACCCTTAGCATTTGCTTGAATTCTACACTTATATATGACACACTCAGCATTTACTGTATATACTTCATTCTCCCATTTTTCAAGCAGCTTATCCTGGTTGGCTTGTGGGGGGGCCTGGAGCCCATCCCAGGCAGCAGAGAGCACCCCGGCACGGGACACCCTGCTCAGGATGCCAACCCTTTTACATACATTTTATAGATGGTTCATTGGGTAGCACTGCTTCCTCTCACCTCCAGGCCTGGGGGGTACAAACCCCACCTCCTCTCGGCGTGTGTGGAGTCTGCATGTTCTGGCCTTGTTCTGTGAGTTTCCTTTCACAGTTCAATGACACGCAGTTAGGCTAATTGGTGTCTCTGGATTGCCCATGGTGTGTGTGTGTCTGTGTGCCCTGCGGAGGAGCGGCACCCTGCCTTCTGGCCTGTGCCACCCAACTTAGGTTCCAGGCTGCCTGTGACTCCAAGATAGATATATATATTTCATCAGTTTTATGTTTAGGAGACTGTGATAAATTGCATGCTGTTGTATGTACAAGTATCCAATATCTACCACTTTACTGAACGTTCTGAATTCACATTAGTAGGATATTAAAGTGGTAGCAGATGATGTCTGTGTTGCTTATTCCTGCATTTTATTTGCAACAATGTACATTATCGTGGTTAGATATTGCTTTTGTCATAGACCTTTACATTATTTCTATTGAATAACAAACCTCCTGGGTAACAGAGGTGGAAAGTTCAGGTCCACAAAAGTCAGTTATGACTACCCAGCAGAGGTGGAAAGTTCAGGTTCAGGTTCAGCCTGTAGCGTCTGTGCGTCCGGACCTTGGCACAGCATATCATCAAGGAATAGCCTTCTTTTTTCCTGCAGTGTCTCTTTTCCTTTACTGAAGTGCTAATCGTTTATTTTGTCCGGGAGGATGAGCGCCATCTACCTGTCCACCAACCAATGAACACAATAGACTCTAGATAACAATTTGTAAGAATCAAATTGCAAAACCACACACTTCCTGTTTAGTTTGGCAGCACTGAATAGGAAGCCTCCATGACCATAAATCTTTTGTCAGAATGCTTTGCATTGTTATTCAGTTGACAATATCAATGAGCTTGAAGGCAAAGGATAAGGCAGGGATTTTGCATATGTAAGTGAATAATGCATGGAAAATTAGAAAGTGGTTTACAAAATCCTCAGATTACCCAAAGAAACCAAGAACGTCCAACCTGTATAAGAATGGAGGACCCCTTTAAAAGTGTGATCTCATCTGGGTGAAGGATGAGAGTGTTGTGTTACTGGCACACAAAAGCTCAAAGGTCCGACACTGACAAATGGGAGTAACTTGTAGGTATCAACTGCTATTCCGCACGATGCTAACCCTAGCATGTATTGCGATTTAAGAAATCAAGTAATCCAACACGGCTCTAAATAATGAGAGAGAGAGCAATAATTAAATGAATCAGGCAGAATGGGAGGCTATTTTTCACCACAGTCCATAATAAGTAATTGTAATCAGGACGTTTAAACTAAGGAACTTAAATACAGGAAAATGCATGCAGTGTCATTAAGTGGTGCATATGGTCTATGTGATATAGCGTTAGAACAGAATGGATTTATATTCATTTAACATGCTTGCACAGCTAGAGTTTCGGTATAACAAAAAAGCGTGGTTTAGGGTATGTTTTCTTGGCAGTGGGGATGTTACTTTAGGATGTCCACATGATTGATATGTGCCTTTTGGATGATGGGATTGATGAGCACCAGGAAACAGCAAATCTTATCTTGCAAAATAACGTTTCCTTCCAAATTTCCAGTGGGCCGCGTCACGGGAGCAGTGCAGCAGTGTTTTCCGCCTGAGCACTCCCGCAGTCCCACCACATGCCACGACGTGTAGCATTTGCCCATTGGACCTGCGGGGCCAATCTAAACATGTTTGTGACTCAGGGTTTGAAAGGCAACAGCTGTCTTCCAGAGCACATCTCTGTGTCGGGGGGAGGTGGCAGATGCAGTGTGGCACAGGTGGGTGTATTGTTGAGGTGAAGCATATGCGCTTCATTTAGCGGTGATGCAGAGGTTTAGCGTTGATTTATACCGCTGCTAGTAGAGGCGAGCCAGTGCAAAGGCTGTGCCCTGCACCAGGATCTCCGTCCAGGTCCTGCAGACCTCCCATGGGTCTCATAGAGTGAATGGCACAATAAATGGTGCAAATGACACTTAGCTCTGGCTGGCATGTTCAAGATTCAGAAGTCGTGCGATGAAGACTGCTAGGAAATCTGCACAACATACTGAAAGTTAGTACAGGAAGGAGTAAGGAACCTACCCAGAAAGCCAGTCTATGGCAGGACACTCGCTCAGACATGCTACGGCCGGTTTACCTAACTGCGTGCTGGAGATAGAGAGAGAGAGCTGAGCCTGAGGTAGCACTGTTATCCATGCTGCCATTACAAAACACAACAAATAGTTCAACAGATGCATAGTAACAATATCTAATATATCGCAAAACAAAACTTTGTTTATACATTATTACTATTTTTGTTATTATTAACAACAACAACAATACTACTACTACTATTAATAATAATCATTATTACTATTATTATTAGTATTAGGATCGGTATAGGGGGCAGCATGCTGGTGAAGTGGTTAGCTCTGTCGCCTCACACCTCTGGCACCTGGGTTCCATGTATGTGGAGTTTGCTCATGTGAGTTTTACTTACTCAAAAATGTTCTGAGGGCAGAAGGAGAAATGATTGGTTTAGAGAGATAGCCATTCAGATTGTAGAGGAGGTGGGACCACCCAATCACATGTTCAGGTCATCTCCCTGAACCAATCACTAGCATGTTCTTCCTGTGCCGTCGTGGGGTTTCCTCTGGTTTCCCCCCCGCAGGCCAAAAACGTGCTGAGGCTAATTGGAGTCGGTAGCACCCAATTGCCCATAGGTATGCATGTAAGAATGAATGGAGTGTGAGTGAGCCCTGTGATGGCTTGGCGTCCCGTCCTGGGTTGTTCCCTTACACCTGTAGCCACCGGGATTGGCTCCAGACACCCAGCGACCCTGAAAAGGACAAGCAGTTACAGAAAATGGATGGCTGGATGGATGGATGGATTGATTGATAATGTAATCCTCCTTTCTTTCACTAGAATATATTTAAACTGAGTTAAAATAACTAAACTAAGTTTTTTTCTTAGGTGTTTGATATTTGTCGTCCAGTTTCTCAGAATAAGTCCTATTAAAATCGTTTAATATAAACATTGCTTAAAAATGGCACGGTTTCATTTCTGTTTACATTGTTGGAGAAACAAAATGCAAAACAAATCAGAGCAAGGGGGAATCTGAAAGTGATGCCCAACTCATCAGGCGTATCTGCACTTTATGTATCTGCGTTCTTCAGGCACCCCTTCCTGCCATGCAGGACGCAATCTTTACACACACGGAGTCATGGAGGAGCAGGCTGTGGTCATGGTACCAGCATGGGTGTGAAGAAAGCCTTAGAGAACTTACCCACCCAAGTTACCCACCATGAACTCCCCGGCTCAACTGGCAGATGACCCACCTCATACTTAAATCACTCCCTTTATTGTAGTGTTCATAAAGAGCCCCAAACTAAAGGACTTTAATGTGCCATTATCAATCTCTGCCGGTGTATTAGCGCCTCTCATGAGCAGAGCTGCTGGTTAATGGATGGAGCCTAATGGTTCAGTGCGCTTCACTGTCAGCAGCCCAGCATCATCTTTATTAACATGGAACGTATAGAACAGAGGTGATGCCGTAATTATAAATGGCTGAATTCTTGGACCTTTAACATGAAAAATATGAAATATAAATGAGTAACTCTTTGAGTGTGATTCATTCTCATGTTCCAAGGTGTTGACCCTTTTTAAGAGGGAGATTTTATCCTCTTGTGAATGACCTCAGGTTTGCTCATCATGCATTATGTATTTTTACTACATTTTTTGCAATAATAACCAAAATGTAAAACTAATAATTATCCAGTTCCCGTTGACATTCCTAATAACATATATTAGAGAAGGTGACATGGTGTCTCAGGAGGCAACATTGTGGCCTCATGTTGCTGGTGCTGTTGGCATTCCCATCCAGTTCATATAGATAATTATCCAGGGTCTGAGCAGTCGGTGGCTTGGTGTGCCAGTAGGGGGCACTCCTCTCTGCAGACAAAATAAATGATCAGTGCTTCAAAACAGTAAAGGGAACACTATGGGAAAAGAGGGTCTAAGCCAAGGCTTTAATTCAAAATTAACATTAAAGATACTATGGTATTTGCACAAGGGTAGGGATGTTGACCCATTTCCCAGGCAGTCCGTTGATTGCAATCCCACTTCTATGTACACGATAAGGAAATGAGTCTCTAAACTGCAGCTGTACTGAATGTACGTGTGTTTAAACGAGTGTTCTTAGGTGAGTCTAAATTGCGTTTAGTGTATGTTATTCTACACATAATGCTTAGGCTTCCTGCCATGTGCTTCATGCTCCCCGAAAGTGTGTACTGGATAAGCAGTTTGAGAAAGGGGACAGTCTAACGTATAATCATACTCAATCTGCACCAGTTTCAGGATGTTTGCTGAGTGCCGTTGGATGATATTCCAACAAAAAAAGCCATTGAGAAAAAAACTGCCATTGATCAGCAATCATAAGTCAGTTGTGCAACATAGTATTATTTAAAATGAGCATTTTATACCAGAAAAACGAAAAATAAAAGGGTACACTACCTAAAATGTTTTATTGATAGCAATAAGTATAGTGTTTATCTTCTACATTCATCCGTTTATCTGTCCATCTAATAAACATGGAATCTTAAAGGAGACTCTCACTGTCGTGTGGTATCCTGCATGTAAATTATATTGTATAATGTCAGTTTATCTTTGCAGACTCTGACGGTGGAGTGAAATGTTTATACCTCAGCCAAATAAAGTGTCACTCTGTTCTGTTTACCGCCGACATTGACTTTCACTCCTTCCCACATGATGGCTTCTGCCCCTATGAATTATTCTGAATAGCGTGATGTTAGGGAGAAGTAATGTCAGTTCTAAAATTGAGAGTCAGTGACCTTATTAACAAGCTTAGAGACAGTGCTTCTTGATCCAAAGTCAGTGACACTCGGAACATGCTGTTCTCTCACTGATTGAGCCGAGAATGAAGTAGACGCTCACTGGTCAGTCGAAAAACTCGCAAAACTTCTAAGCATGTTAGCAAGTTGCTCTGCACAGATCATTCTGGAAGTTCATGTAAACCGTTATGAAACACCCATTTTTGTCTTTGTAAAGCACATTCACTTCTTCTTTTCGCTTGACACTGGCCCCTGTTTGCTTTTGTTTGACCCCGAGCTCAGAGAATGTGGGGTTACATTTAACAGAGGTCCTTTGAGAAGCTACTGCTGAAAGCTAATTTAACCATATGTTGGCAGGCCCTTTGATCTGCCAATATTAAGGTTGCTGTCTTACAAATCCTATGTTCCTTCTTTCGGTGAGAGAAAACTGGGGAAGTCAGTGTCTCACAAACATTTCCAGCCAGAATCTGTCTTACTTGAAAACCATTCCACCTTTTTTTCCCCCTAAGTTATTTTTAGTGCTGCTATTTTGTGAGTGCTTACATATGGATGCATTTTTTCATGCAAACACTGAGAATGGGGTGATTGTGCCATATCCACTTCTTCATTTCCAGTGGCAGTGGCACATATATAACGTTTGATAGAAATCTGTTTCCAGGCTTCCTTGGTCCCATTTAGATAGACTCACTAGCTCAGGTAACCAGTGATTTATGTTGTGTAAAGCTAACAGGTCTGAAAGAGGGACTTGAACTCTGAGCAGAGTCCATGATGGTATTTCACCTCAGCCCCAGTGCCTGCGGGAGAAATATTTGGTAATTAATTCTTTCGAGATATGGTTCGTTCGCTCTCTCCCAAGTGCCACAACTGTGTAACTGATAAGAACTCCAATTAGCCGTAAAATTTCTTTAAGCACACTGCCTGTGAAATGACTTCCTTGATCTTAGCTCAAGGACAGGGCTGTTCATCGCAAATAAATCCTTCATGTTTCCTTTTGACCAGGTTTACTGTCGGAACGATTATCAGGAAACTTTAACGACTACATTACTGTGTATTACCTCAGGAACTACGCATTGTGGTACTTAAGTTACACATTTACTTTTGTGTCTAAGGAAAATGGCTGTACCTGCAGCTGCAGTGTTATCAGACTGGATATAATATATAGCCAGGAATAGCTTTACAGTGAACCTCTTATGAGCATGACCATGGCGATGCAGCACTCAGAGTGGACACAGAGTCTAAGTAGGCTGAAGAACACTGGAGAATATTCGTAATTGGCTTTCAGTACGACGTGCAATATTCATTTATTTATTTTGGTAGAATACTTTTACTTGCAGAACTTATGATACACAATGAATGACTAAGACATGAATCAATGAAAGAACTGCGCATTCTCAAAGACATTTTTCATAACAAACACAGTGGCAGAAGTAAAATTCTGTTATATTAAGTTTCCCTTTTCATGTCTTAATTCAGTGGATTTGAACTGGATTTGGATACTGTTCATGGGTGGATGTGGGGTTAAAAATGTTGATATTATGGAGGACATCCCATAATAAACAACGAGCAACTTCCCAAAGAAACTGGTGATCTGATGCAGCGTGATGATGCAGACATCAGGGCTTCTCTGCAGTCCGTGAAACATGAAAATGTATTAATCTTTCTGTGTGTCTGATATCAGGGGATTAAAAAAATCATCACATCTTAAAACTGAAGTCAGGAAATAGCTCTAATGAATCCAGTTCCTAAAGTACTATTCATCATCCATTCTTACATTACCATTTATCCAGTACACAGGGCATCTGTATGTCCACTCGTTAAAAGATTATTTATCCTGACTTTTATTTAGACCAAAGACATTAGTTATCTTAATATTTGTAATCGCTGAATAAACTTCATTAGGGTTATCATCCATCCATCATCTAAGCCAGGGGTGGCTAATCTTGTGACTGGCTTATCCAGAAACAGAGATATTCGCTGCAAAACTCTAATTAGAAGACTGATTCGCTGAAAAGTCCTCACACCTGGGTTTGAACAGTTGACCTAAAGGTTATCCCAAAAACAACAAAATGTGTCCTCTGCATTTAACCCATATGTGACGTAGCAGTGAGCAGTACCTTAGTGGTCAGGGATTCGAACCAGCAATCTTTCAATTACAAGTGCCCTTCCCTAACCATTAAGCCACCACTGCCCATGACGACAGCGGGCAGATGACTAGAGTTATGCAGAGAAAAATAAAAATAACCACAGTAGCTTTGTGGTCCATGATTAAATCAGAAATTAATTTTCAGACATTAATGGCAAAGTGAATACTGCCAAAAGGTGATACATCCAAACACCATCCCTCTTTAAAGGGGACTTTTGACTGAATGCTTGACATTGCTCATAATTAGTTTTACCCAAGTTCTCTTGATACATAGGCCAAGGTAAATTACATTTGGTAATTATTCAGCTGATAAAAGGGAAGATTAATAAAATAATTGATTTAACCAATGGTAATTGAAACATTGCTTCACTGTGAGCACTCATTTAGATAATGCTTCAGATATTGCATCGGGTGCAGGTTGTTAATTAACACATAAAACAACAGTGTGACATAGTGGCAAAACGCTGATTTATATAATAGCTAAAGCCTGGATTATACTATTTTAATGAATTACCTCCAGCCTTGGAGCTCCCCTGCTTCTCACTTTACATTACATTCTCTCCCCATAATACCACATTATCTACTGTTTCAGGTACATTCCAACATTGACGCGATTACAGTTTCCTATAGCGGCTTAGGTTCTCATTTGATGCACTGAAATATCCTGTGTGTATATGTCTGAAGAGTGTCACCACTTCAGTACCTGCAGCTAAATTGTGTGAAGAGCTGAGAACCAATGGGAATGAGCGGTAAGGATGTGTGAGTCAAGCTGAGCATTGTACGTTCCTGATTATATTTTAATTGGTGCTATCAAATATAATCCTCTGTATATACAAAGGTTGGCAGCGCAATTATTATTAGTACAGTCACACTTTTATTGCTAAGCATATGCTCTACATCAACCATTTACATAACCAGGTATCCAGGTGCACAAACGTGCATGAGGAGGCGGGCTTAGGGTAAATTCTGTGACCAAGGATAGGGGCACTTTCAATCGTCCAGGCAAAAAGGGCATCCCCACCCAAGATATGTTGGGTCCTTGGTCTTCCAAAAGAGGACAGCGGTAGAAATAATGAAACTCTGGTAGAGCAATTTTCTGACTGCAGGAAATAGGAAACACTTGGCTGTTGCTTCAGAGCTGTCTAGGATTAGTGCAGGGACCGACGATGTCCGGATAATAATATATTACCAAACCTATACTTGACTATGGTTGCAATAGGGTTTCTATGGAGATTGATCAGAAAAACCTTTGTATGTGCAGGAAGGTTTGGAATTTAATTCAGAGTTGCTTGCACTCTCAACGACTGCAGTCTGAACAAAGCAGTGTAGAAGTTAAAGTTAAGAAGGGATGTATGTATCAGGAATGTAGATAACATCTGCCTCAGAGAAGATGGACGTCAGATGATGGCATGACATCAGAGTAGATGTGCTGAGATTTAAAATGGGAAGAACATCGTCGGTATAGCGGTAGACATGAAACACATGACGTGACATGAAACAGTGATGGCGGAGGGGATCCAGTGTTCAGAGAGAAGGAAAATGGTCTATGTACCATTCTCTGGGGCACTTCTGTCAAGAGGCAGAGACAGCTGATAGGAATTGCTGAAAGGATAAAATTTAAACCATGACAGGACTGTGCTGTTGATACCCTTATTGTTCAGAGTCCACTGAAGGGTCTGAAAGCTGACTGCGTCAAAGGCAGTTGACAGGTCGAGTAGGATTAGAATGAATGAGAGACGTGGAGCTATTGAGAGCTTTGGTGACAGGGTAAGATGGTTTCTTTGGAGACACCAAATGGAAAACCATGGTGCCTGCATTATGTTGGTGTTCAACCAGGAAGAGAAATTCTATACATTTTTGGGGCACTAACAATGTTAAGGGTATATCACTGCACTAAATTCTGGTAGGAACCTATATGTGTGTAAAATTGTATTTATATAATACTGGGACAAAGGTTTGTGAAGCAGTAGTTCTGTCCTGAAATTCCTTCTCAGCAGGCTGACCAGATAGCATTTTCTGGCAGCAAGAGACTTAATGTTACATTTCTGGTTGCTCAGTAATCCATAAGGTTGACCATCGAGTAACATTATCTTCAGCTCGATCCTGTTTATTACATAGGGCAGGGTCAACTTATAAAAGTTCAGCTCGTGACCACGAACTGTAGCCGAGTGTACGACTGAGAAGTTGTGATTGTTGTGGGGTGGGACGAAGTCAGCTGACAAAGCCCCTCCAATGACATGAAATAAGTCACAAACAACATAAAACAGTGTTTGGCTTATCCCTTTAAATTTCCCATTAAAGCTGAAATTTTATGCCCCCCCAATTTATTAACCCCAGGAACTCCTAATAAAGTAATTTTCCATCCTCCTCCGCTTCTAATGTCCTAATGTAGATTCATTCACCATCCCAAGTCTTACTCTAACCAGAAACCTCAGTTTTAGCAGGCACACTCTGTAATGTTGCCACATTAGATGAAAACTAATTGTTTAATGGAATGATGCCAGTGCATGGCTTTATTAAAAAAAAAAAAATAAGAACCCAATCACCTTAGTGGATACACCCTTGCTCATAATTAGGAAATGAATGTAAAATGATGTTAACATGTAATCTATCTACTTTAAGGGAATGAGGCATTTAGTCTCATTGCCATTTGAAGACCCATTGCATGTTTTGCATGTCATGTGTAAGGTTGGGCTTTCTTAATCAGAAAATCAATGGACTGGGGAAAAGAGGAGAGAAAGCTTTAGGGAGATGAGAGAAATGTAATGCAGCAAAATCAATGGAAAAAAAATATTTGAAACGGTTAGTGCACAACTGATTAGGGGGGCGAGGTTGTCAAGAGGAGGGATCGTAGCTGAAGTCAGGGCCAGGTAGCATTTCATTTTCCAGAGTGGCTTTAAAGCAGGGTCCCACGCCTAGGAAATTGCAATTAAATTAGGCTGGCAATGACAGGAAGATGCATAGCGACTTCCCATGCCCTGTCCCGCCTGCACGTCCCTGACAGATCAGGAGGCTCGGAAATGTGGCTGGGGATGACTGGAGCAGTTACAAAGGACAGGTGACCGTTCTTCAAGCTATGTTCTTGAAACCGTCCGCAGCTCTCTGTCCTGCACGCTGACAGCGGCCCAGCCACTAGACACGGTGCTCAGAGGACATGGTTTTAGAGAAGTGTATGGTTTTAGGGGCTCGGGGCCAACCTCCTGCAGCAGAAAAATAAACAGGACTCCTTCAATACTCAAGGGGATCTTCTGTTTTACCTTTGAGAAAGATGATCTTGCTTCTCCTCTGTTTATGCACAAGTCTATAAAAGATACAAATGTAATATTTATGGCTGCTTTGGTTGGTAAGTGAATAAATTATGTATAAAAATAAAAAAGAACAATGGCCTAATCTATTTTTTTCCAACCTACTTCTCCACGTGAGGGTTACATCGTGAATAGGGGCACATGTTATACCAATCCTGCAATTACCACTGGAAAAAGTTAAATATCAAAAATAAGCAATTTTTACAATATATTCAATACTGTAATTAAAGAATTGGTAAATATTTACAATTGGTACCCAAATCGTGATTTAAAGAAAGTGATTAAAGAGTTCTGTAACTTGCACGACTTACACGCAGTTTGAAGTTCACTTCCTATAGTTAAAAACTTTCACTTTAGAACGTAAAATTTGTGTTAAGACAAATGAATCCGAATCCTAAGAGTATAGTGCTTCTTTATTTCACCACTTTAATGTCTTAATCGAAATTAATCAAGCCGCACTGCACTCAGACTGGGGGGCTATAACTGCTGATTCCTTTAGTTTCACCTGACAGAGTTTCATCAGAATATGCCACAGAATCAGGTATAATAAAAACGTCCAACCAACCAGACAGTATGGGTGTCATCAATAACCTTCAAATAAATAAAACGCTTTTCCGACCAAAATGTGATTTTCCCCCGTTCCTCCCTTTCGCTGCTGACAACTGGGAGCCGAATAACTACTGCTTTAGCTGTGGATAGAGAAATTAGCATTTTTCAGGGTTAGACCGTAATACGAAAATAGAAATCTGCGCTGCATGTCTACCAAGATTTTTTTTTACTTCGAGGCTACCAGGTATCCATCCCCGACAAGACCCCTGTATACCATACCGTTTCTATTTCTGCCCTGCTGTTATTTTATTGAGAAAAGGGAATGGCACATAAATGCATCCATATCCATGAACGCGCGAAAGGGACACGTGTCATTTTTGCAGATCTGATTAATGAAGGTGCATGTCGTATGGCTGAATTAGATTTTTCCCCCCGAATTGGGGTAGCTGCTGCACGCCATGGCTGTGTGTGTGTGTGTGTGCGCGCGCGCGGGTGTGTACAGTTATTTCGCAGCAGCAGATTCCGCTCCCCTTGGAATCGAGAGTGCTCTGCTAATGAGAGCCCCCCAGCACGCATTACTTATTTATAGACCCCCACCAGCCCCGGAGGCTGCCTGCCTCTCGCAGCCTGTTTTTCTCCTTCTGTAATCCTTCCCTTTTGTCTGGAGGAACCGCTCTCCGTTTTTCTCTTTTTCCTCCCTCTCTCGCCCGTGTTCGTCAGACGGCGCACCTCCGCTGCACATTAATATTCATGGAGGTGTTATTTTTCTCATAAATCCCGTCCTGTTGGAAGCGAGGCACGGGCTGCGGAACGCGGTGGTCGGTCTGCAGAGGGGGGGGGGGACTCCTCCGGCCGGGGCGCTAAGAGCCACGCCCTGCTTGATCCCACAACACCGATTACACTCTTTGTCTTTCATGCCGTTTTCGGAGCTGATTTTTAACTGGGAAGCGGCAGCTGACAGCAGCCCGCCGCAGGAAGCGCACACCTACCCGCACGAACCACACGGGGAGAGAGCGGTCACGTGTGGGTGACACGAACAATGAGACGCATTTGCACAATAATTCCCCACAGAGCCGCGTCATTGTTTCTCACGGTGACAGTACTGGCAGGTTGAAACCGTACCAATATTTTCTAATTCCTGCTTTCTGTCCTTTGACAGGAGACAGAACTGGGTCAGTCCCTTTGAAACAGATCAAAATGTCACCGGTGATATCATGCCACTGATTCCAACAAAATGTTTGTTTAGGCTGTAATTCTCTTCATCTCAAACATGCACCTGTTTTCTGTATACAAGCTGACCTATTTCTGTAGCGCTGTGATTTTTTCCCTCCTAAGAAACACAGCTCGGATCAGAGCTCTGCCCCCTGCCCATGCTTGTGTTACCGGATTATTGCGTTGAATAGCAATGATATGGGTTGGCCTGTTGAGGCTTTGTTATCTCTGGTGCAAACAGTCAAATGGCAATGAAAACAGTTTCAGGTGGTGACACTACATTGTAGAACTTTTAAACAGTTTTTAACCTGTGTGCATCAGACCCAGGGAGGAATTAATTCTTACACATGAAATATACATCCATCTTCTAAACATTTATTCAATAGAAGTGTGTGTTAGTGAGTGGAAGCTGGAACCCAGAGCCTATCCCAGGAGGGAAACATCAACAACAGCAGCAATCCCCTAAAGGATCAATCTCTCACACAGACATTATCTTTTTGTTAAGTTACGATGCTTGAATTGCGTTACAATACTGTTTTTGGAGTCAAGCCAGGTACGAGCCAATATGCCACAGTGTTGTGTGTGTCAGTGTTTTTAAATAGATCTGAAACAAAAAAACGAAAGAATTGTCCTACCGCTTTCCGTGTGATGAGAAAAAGGAGAAAGTGGCTGTGTAAACAGTCATTTTTAAAAAGTTTTTCATATTTGGTATGTTTAGTAGGGTGTAACAGTACACAAATTTCATGGTTCGGTACAAAGCTCAGCTGTGGGTTCACAAGTTCGGTGCAAATTCGGTACAGCAGGGAGAACAGAATTTATTTATTATTAAAATTGCAAACAGAATGAGGAAAAGGCAATGCGTCCGTCAACATGTCTAAATAAGACATGCTTATTTGCAGATTGTAAAAAGGAGATGAATAAAAAAACTGAAAATACAACATCATTAAAATCATAATGGATTGAATCCCATGTTCTCTACTACCAAATATGGTCGCCTATCTGGAACTGAATTTGCTTAAATGCCATGGAAAGACCAACTTGCAAAGACTGTTTCTACCTTATTTCAGTTCTACACATACTCAGATGATGTTGTCTCAAATGAGATAGAATGCTGGATGTTTTCTTGGCAACTTATCTGAATTCAGTATAACACTTTCGGACAGTCTTGGTTTCAACTACTCTCTCTCCAGTGTCGGTGTAATTTATTGTGAAATCAGAACGTTTTCACAAATTCACAGCCACAATCAGCATAACGTTTCCCATGCTGAATGTCGACTTGTGAATCTAGGTTCTGCCCATGTCAAGAAATGTGTTCATTCGTTTCATCGTGCGTACCTGACTGAAGATGATGTACCGAACGTGTACCGATAATTCCTCCTGCTACACTCATCACTCTTGTTTGAGTTAATGGAATCTTGCCCCCATTTCACCCTTAATGCCTTGCTTAAGACAGATGTCACGGTGAATAATGTTGAATGTGGTTTGTTCGGACCGTCAGGGCCCAGAAACAGTTTTACGTTATGTCAGAGTTAACACGCAGCTGAGCAATTTAGAAGCACCAGTTCGGGGCTTGGAGGGAAACTTTATGCTCACTGAGCCACCCAAACTTGAAATATGATTGCAGTTATTACTCTTAATTGATTGTACTTGTTGCGAACTGCATGTGAAGGAGCACCTCTCATGCTCTGCATCCTTGTTGTTCCAGGGAAATATCTCACCAAAAACCACCAGCATATGGCACCTAAATTCTCCATCTTTCCCTTTTTTATATGGCCAAAGACTTGCCGAAGATCTCTTTTGAGCAGGAACTGCTCCCAGAGTTCAGCTCAGTAATCTTGGGCGGTGATGTCACTGTCAACATAAACCGCTGTGATGAACTCTAAAGTACTGATGAAACGCGGAAAGGGATCTTTCTGAACTATAAATATGCGGCGCCGTTGAAAATTACACCGAGAGCAATTTGACGTGTGTGGCTCTGAAGTCCGCTTCCTGTAGATGAAAAGATGAAGTTCAGAGTTGGGTGTTACAAGCTCCGCTTCACAGCAAGGGGTGCTCAGTGTAGACTAAACATGGACTTAGATTACACATGGGAGTCAGGGACTAACAAAATCTCTGCCTTAAACTCGGTTTCTTCAGTCAGTGCCACTGTCTCTTACATCTAACACCTGGCAATCTGCAGGTGCCAGACATGTTCCTAGGAGGCAAGTCTTCATGGGGCGTTTGGGCAGACTCACGGTCTCCTCTTTTCTGGAGGGTGCGATACAGTATCAACAGCACGCTAAATATAACAAACGACACCAATTACATTTCACTACTGTGAAAATAACCAACGACTCAAAGGAGACCAAAATCGAATCCTGCATTTAGGATGTCTTTATGGGCCCAGAAACTCAAACAATGTCCATTGTTTGGCATCTGTACAGATTTACTACAAACTAGAGAAACAGGGTGGCAGGTTAGGGACAGAGGCTGGAAACCAAAAGACAGGCTGCTCCAAATGCCAGGAGCAATGCTGCACCCACTCCACAGTAATACATATTAAAGGTGTGTTGAACCAGACTTTTAACAGCCTGTGGAAACTCATTAAAGACCTTAATTCCACCAATGTTGGACAGATATGATTCTACCACATGCAGACCGATACAAAGTATTAATTCACTGGTATTGGTAACAGAACCGAACCCTATTCAGGGTTCAGTAGGAGCACACAAAAACTGGTCAGCTCATAAGAATACAGAGAAATCCATTTGCTCTCTGTAGATGTGAACAATTTCCTCATGCCCTAGTCCTCAGCAGGGGGTGAGTAAGGAAACTTCAAGAAGGGGCCGGGTGTCAGGACACATCAAAGGCCCGTTGGATAAAAGCTAATAGTCATGCAGGGCGGGGGTCAGGGGTTTTGGTTCATATGTTCATGCATCACAGGGTGGGGAGGAAGCTCTCAAACAGCACACTAAAGACCTCCAGAACCTGATGTGATGGAAATATAACTACTGGGAAACAAAGAACTCCTTATAGCAGGAGATCCAGCTACAGCGCATGGCTAACATTAGAGGGCAGGTATAATGCGTGGCTAACATTAGAGGGCCGGCACAAGTGCGTGGCTAACATTAGAGGGCCGGCACGGCACGTGGCTAACATTAGAGGGCCGGCACAAGCGCGCGGCTAATATTAGAGGGCCGGTGCGGTGAGCGGCTAACATTAGAAGGCCGGTACGGCACGCGGATAACATTTCAGGGCATGTAAATAGTGTCGCTAACATTTCAGGGCACATTTGTCCACTAGATTCCTTGTTCGATATCTGATAGTGCATATTATCTGTGTAATGGAAAAAAGTCATGCCAGAGAATGGTAACATTGCTACAAGAAACAATCTTGTCTGTTTCACTTTCCTTTCGGGCATCTGGAATACTCTGGTCATTGTCGACACTGAGAAGTAAACAGACGCGCTATAAAAGGGACCCAGTGAAAATGAAAGTAATATCTGATTAAGGCAACAAGGCATGTCCACGCTTGATGGGCAGCGTGAAGAGAAACGGTGCTTGGGGCTACGACGGGGCTAGAGAGGCTTTTCGCATCACAAATGGATGAAATTCATCAAAGATTAACCTGGAGACATTTTTAGTGCAGCAAAAGGAGCGGAGGCAAAAGGCTTGGGCAGCAGGGCACTCTGTATGCAAGCAGACAGACAGGATGCTTGAACAGGCCTTGGGGGCCTTGCAGTTGGTGGCTGCCCCCTCATTTCGATCTACTTTGGCTGCAGCATTTCCTCAAAGAGAGGAAGTCGTATTTGTGTAAGTCCGGTGTTTATCACGGAAGGTTTGAATATTGATACTGTGGGTGGCTTGTCATTTTTATTCATTCCGTTTGATTCGGGGACACTGGGGGAATTACCTACCTTAGTCTTGGCCCATTTCTGAGATTTGCTTGACTGTTGCACCCAATCATGCCTGATGTTATGCATCTTTGATCTGCCTCTCTAATTAATAAAAGGAAAAGCCGTGAAACTTCAGAAAATTGTTGTCTACTGCCAGTCCTTTTGATCTAAGATACAAAAAAATGTTGGAGGTTGTAATGAAATCCACTGGCCTGTTTTTAATTCGGTAAGACGAGATAAAGAAGACTGCTTTAACTTCATCATGACCGTCACTGGTTGCTTGGTCCAAACAAAATGAAAAGGTTCCTCTTCTCAACCTTGCATTTTTGACACGTTTGCATATTTAGCAGATGCTATAGTCCAATGTGATGAAGGTTTCTGAGGTCAGAGGGAGAGGCTCTTATGGTGAAAGGTGGATCCATCCAAAGGTCATTGGATCCAACAGTGATTTGACTTTGCCAACCATGGGATTTGAACACACAACCATCAGGAAAGAAGCACAGTTCGCTAACTTGCTGAGCGATACAACACTACATGCACGCGTATTTGCATTCGTTCACATTTCTTCAACGTATACACCGCCATTACTCTATAATCTTTAAGAAATCATATGTCAAAAGCAGCATCTCTTTAATGCACTGACAACACTTGTGTGCATTGAGGGAAATGTTGGTGGTTTTCTGACAGACACTTGTCTTTATTTGAACAAAAGGCTGTACTCAAATAAGCCGGGAAACATGTCCCCTTAGACAATGTGAAACAACACTTTTAAGCACATATATAGCATCATCCACTTTTAATTAGCAAAACAAAAACACCATGCTTGTCATTTTAACATTAAGTTATATTCCAATCTTTGAAAACCTCTCAGACTCAAAAAAGTGCAAATATATACAAACACTTCATTGCGGCCAGCGTTTCAAAGGATTCATTACTACAACGCTTTCGAACAAATCAACGAAAAAGAACAATAATTTAAAAAGAAACATTTAAACAAATAATTATACAAAATATATTTATATATTTATATATAATTAAGGACTAGGCAGAGCAATCACCCGTCTCTCAAGTAGTCACTCACAAAGCCTCTTCCCCTCTGGACACACCATTAATATATTCCATATATCTTCCAAATTGTAAACAAGTCTGTTACGTCAAAATGGATTCAAACATTTGGGATAAACAAACAAAGCCGACGAATAAATTATAAGAAACTCTGAGACGAATGTTTAACTAGAACACTGACTGAAATGTAGTCTGGACCTAAAACTGACAAATACCTTCTACAGAATCTACTGAGAAACACCACAAGTTTGCACCGAGTCTCTGGGCGGGGGGCGGGGGGGGGGGGGGGGGGGGGGGGGGGGGGGGGGGGGGGGGGGGGGGGGGGGGGGGGGGGGGG
>JAODLD010000113.1:11350896-11372059 GCA_026781065.1 Mormyrops boulengeri | reverse complement strand
GAAGCGTTAAATACGATTCATCGCCCCCCCCCCCCCACGCTTCTTAGATTTATTATTATTTTTCATTTCGGAAAGTGGCTCCATCAAAACAACGATTAATTCAAAATGTTCCGAAAATGCTGACACAGCAGCACTGCGGCCACTCGGACCCAAAGCGTCACTTTCTCTCAAGCTTATCCACCACAGAACAAGAGGCCAATACAGTGACCCAATTTCCACCCTTGAAAATCAGGATAAACACAAAAATGCTCATTAAAGATCATTCCTACATGATTATCCCTACTGCTTTTTAAATATTGTATGAGCATGAAAATCTGTATGCAAATGTCTGGTCTCCAAAAACCACGGTAAAGTTACCAGACGCTCAGAGGTCTGACCAGGGTCTTACTTACAGCTTCCTTCCATTGGCAATGTGGAAAGACTACTTTTCCGCTCTGCTGATTTAATTAGATCTAATGTGTAATGTGGGAAAAGAGGTCTGCAATCTTTCTGGGCGAGATCTGATATGCAAGTCTAATTAACCTCCATTGATTGAGGTGATTCAGCTCTGCGTTAAATGTGGACAGTTAACCTGTGTATAAAATCTAGGGCTGCAGGACAGTCTTTAGTTTTTGCGATTTAATCAGACCGTGAGTACAGTGATAATGGATATACCACTGCTACGCCTGGGCACCGCTCCTCAAACCTGGGCAAAAACGTTGGTCGTTGAGTTCCCAGCTAAGGCAGTCTTATGAATTTTGTGACCGGCTTCCTGAAAAATCTCAGACTCCACAGATATTCGGTCCTCTTCATGAGGCCCGGGCTAACAATCACAAATTGAACCAGACGCATCGCTAATCATGAGAGGAGCTACGCCCGCCCGGTAACCGCGTGGTTCGCCAGCAAACACCCAGCGCAAAAAGCCTGCGGCGTTTCCCGTAGAACCGACACGAGGAACATGACCCGCAATCCATCTGCGTCGACCTGGAACAGATCGTGATGCAGACAATTAAGTCTGATTGCAATCAGACGACTTTGTCGGGTATTAACGACTCACACGCGAGACCTGGATCAAGCATAGTATGGTGCTGCAATTTCACAGTGTTCTCAGTTAAACCACAAAGTGAAACAGAAGAAAGAATTCGGCACTCGATTCTTTAAAGTCTTTCTCGTGTCCTGCTTAATACCTTGCTGTGGTGGAATGTGCACAGGACAAAAAAATGTAGCCAATCGACCAATATGCTTTTTCCACTACGATTTTGCTACAGTTTTTCTTTGTCCCCAGTGACAGTAGTGTATCTGTTCTCAAGCTGCACCTCCCCAAATTCGCTGTCACTTTAATTTCGTATGCAACGCACGTTTAAAAACTAGGTATACATCAGATCCCATTGACTTGAAGTCCTGCAACTCAAATCTTCCGGTTAACCCACACTGCTCAGCTTTCACAGCTTATAAAAGACAAGATCAAGTATGAGACTAAGCCATCGATACTGCACATTGTTTTAAAGAAGACAATGCGTATCCTATGGTTATACAAATAAATACATAATAAATACAACACAATAAATACTCCATTGTCTGTAAGGCCAGAACTTAGAACCACATCTAAAGAAAAATGTTAAAAGCAGACTAATATGGCCAGGAACATTTCACCTTTAACCCCTTCTGTGTGTTTGATCTGATGTAGGGCTTTAGAGCCTGTGGACCAGCGTCCGCACAGACCGTGACGACACGGGGACCGCTGCTGCCGTGGAAACAGTCCTCACAGAGAAACAGCATCACAAACTACACCGAAACTCAGGGCCACAAGTATGTAAGCACTGAGTATGTAATATTTTTAAAACGCATGGTAAACTGGCTTACTTTTTCCAATAATCATTTTATATTAACCTCTATAGCCTTGTAAAAAGTGTAAAATTGACTTTGATTGGACTGACATTGTACCGAGATGATGATTAAAATGGTTGACACCAGTACGTATCTCACATTACAAATGGGTCAATTTTATTATTTTTTTTTTTTTAAAAGGTGGCAACACACATAACTAAAAAGCCCCCTAACCAATCGTCACACAGTGTTTGTGGCTGTAGTTGAAAACGAACCTAACCAGAACCTAACCAGAGCCAAATGCGCAAGTAACGCTGCACTCCTGCCTGCATTATTTTGTGCTTGGTGTCGTACCGTCACTCTCAATATGGCGAGACTCCAGCAACGCCGGGCCCAACAAAAGCTTGCGCATGTGGCTGTAGCAGAGCACCAGCCTCCCCGGGACGCTGCCCGCCGGAGGATGACGGGCTTGACAGCGCCCCCCAGGGGATCCCCTAGTCACGGCTCACTGCAGAACAAACGCTTATTGCTCTTGGTGCATCAGCTCGATTTGGGACGTGCGGTATCTGTGACAGCTGTGCTCTCCACGCCAGCAAATGTGTGCTGTCTGTGGAATGTGATACTCTCTGACCTTTTTGTTGTCTTCTTTCCTTCTCTTTTGCTCTGGATACACAGCGGCGCAGGGCACAGGAACGAGGCGCAGTCGAGCGGCCAGTCGGGTGAGGCCAGTCCTTTTGGGGAGTACCGAATTCCAACAGGGACACTACAAAGATGAGCTATTCAGCACCCTGTGTGTGTGTCACCTTATCGGAACAGACCAGCAGCCACCTTCCTATGCAGAGTCCTTTTTGGCCCCGAATTCAAGTAAAAAAATAAAATAAAAAAAGGCGTCTCTTTAGGTCTATGGTATCGGAGGAGCAGAGAGGCGACTCTGCCTACACTGAGCCCCAAACTCTCCCTTTAATGTTGTCATCTCAGGCCACTGCTGATCCCAAAGTTTGGCCTTGTCTGTTGATTCTGTATTTTTTTCTTGAGAGGAACCAGACCTTCCCTTTTATTGCACAAAGGAAGAAGGTCCAAGGTTAAACCTCTAGTGTGACTGGAACCAGGAGAACCATCATATGAGCAACAGCCATCATTTTCAAGACAGAACGCCCAGTCCATGTTCTGTTCCGGGATGTCTGCAGAGAATGCATGTATTATTTTATTACTTTACCAAGACCATTATCATTCTCATTATCATCCCGGACCAAAACTATCCTTTTTCCATGGCACTAGCTTGGCAATTCAGCACAGTTTCCAAGGCAACTGCATATATGCCTTTCATGGAATGTATCTCATAAAATACATAGCAGTCCACATCCATACAATTAGGCAGTCTCTCACAACAAAAAAACCAGTATAGAGGGGGGAACAAAAATCTGCAGGTCTCACTGGCATAGCAGATAAAAGTCTAGGGGGCTGAGGGTTTGGCGACATGGTCTCGTCCAAAAACAGTGGGCTCGGCGAGCTGTGCTGTGGTCCTTGGTGTTGATTGTCCAGTGTCCCCCCTATCAGCACACCCTGTGGATGTCCAAACAGCAGACACCAGTCCCTGCCATCCCCCCCCACCCCCCCGCACCCCTCTCCCTCACACCCTGTTCCCTGCCACTGACTCAGCTGCTGCCCGACATCAGGTTGATGGCTTGTTCCAGTTTGTGCCTCAGTTTGTGTTTGCGGCAGTATCCGTCGCGGTCTAGTGCTGTCAGAATCTGCAGAGGGGACACAAGAGGAGTCCAGGGTTAGCAGCCATAGCACTTGCAGTTCAGACTAGGTAATCCATCTGAAGCTAAGCAGGTTTGGACCTGGCCAGTACTTGGATGGGAGACCAATTAGGAAAGCTGGGTTTCTGCTGGAAGAGGTGTTGGTGTGGCCAACAAGAAAGCCCATCCTGCGGTCCGTGTGGATCTCTGTGGCCCAGTGAAGAGGACACTGTGCTGGCAAAATGGTGCCGTTCTTCGGATGAGACATAAAACCGATGTTCTGACTCTCTGAAGTCATAAAAGATCCATGGGTATCTTTGGAAAGAGTAGGGGTGGTACCCCGATGCCCTTTCAAATCTGGCCTCCTAAATCATCTCCTATATGTAATTGGTGATTTCTCTCCTGCCCCTTCATCACCTTAGCTGCTATGTGTTGAGCGTACTGGTGCAGAATGGCTGCTGTCACATCATCCAGGTGGCCCCCCACTGGTTCCGTAAAGCGCTTTGGGTGTCTTGAAAAGCACTTTACTGACGTAACATTCATTCATTGTGACCTCTAGCTACAGGAAGCTGGGTTTAAGGATTAAGGTTTACTGGTTTCACAGTAAAGCATGGTAAAATTGTTTTCGGCTGATGTTACCATTTCCAACGGTATTTATCATCAAAACCGTGGCTCATTACCGTGCTTTGAAAAACTCACATGAAACACTGTCCAGCATCAAACAAAGTCTCCCAGACGCAGGTGAGCAGGTGCAACATGTTTGTTTTGTATCAGTGAAAACATAGTGGAAGGTGTTTACATCAGGTATGACCTGTGTTATTATTTTAATGTTTATACAAATAAAAAGCACATGCCTAGTAGTGCCGCTAATTTATTTGTGGTTTTCAATATAAAACTTGGTGAAACGATTTCAGTTTGTGTATCAGTACTATTTGAACATTTTCGGCACATTTTAATAATACCACTAATACTGATAACCGTGATTTTTGCTCACTATAATTGTGATATTAAATTTTCATACCGTTTCATGTCTAATTAGGAGTAAGGAAAAATAACAGCTTTACTCAAAGAATCTGGTTGGCATGCGTAATCTATATCGGACTGGTATCCCAGCACCCCACAAAACTGGGCCGCCGTGGGGGAGACCCACCTCCTCTTTGTACTTGTTGATGTAGAAGTAGAGCTCGCTGAGGGCGCTGAGCGTGTTGAACTCGTTGGCGTGTAAGCGGGACTGCTCCACCAGATAGGCGTCCATGTCCTGGTCACTGATGCTGGGCATCTTGCTGATGTCTCGATAGTACCTGAGTCAAACAAACAGGCAACGTGAAACCTAAAGCGAAATATCTCACCCATTCTGACCTTTCAAAGGAACCTCAGAATTGCCCACAAGCACAAAAAACACAGAACCACAACCACAGAAAAGAGGAACCTCTCCCAAAATGTCATGTGACCATTAACCAAGTAAATTCATTTTCGTTTTAAATAAAATGGTTTTGCATCAGGACAGTACTTGCACTGCACTGTCTATACTTTTTAAATTCAATTTACAGTTCTTGCACTGCTATGCCTCGTCTTTGTGCCCCGTTTGCACTTTCTGTTGCATAATATGTACCATATTGTCTAGTCACTGTGTACATGTTGTAATCATCTAGTCAATATGTACATGATAGTATGCAACATGTTGTTGAGTAAATGTGTAAACGTAGCACCATGGGACTTTTTAGGTCTGTAATGTGACAAGGAAGTGATTTATCATTAATAATTACTTCCTAAATATTCCTAAAAATATACTTAGGCAATGGAGTTCGTTCTGAAAACGCAACCAAAACTACTGGCAATACAGAAGAGCATTATGTTCCTACCGCTCTACCCAGCTCTTGTAGTTGGGGATGTCCTTGGCATAGAGCAGCTTGTTGGAGGGCGAGTCCTTGCCCAGCCGGTGCTCGGAGGTGGAGCACGAATCCATGAAGGTCTGAGCGACCACCGACAGGCAGGCATCCGTGATGCTGTTCTTGTGGATGTCAAACACAAACTGGGGGTTCTTGATGACGTTTACCCAGAAACGTAGAGGCAGGCTGTTAACGGGAGTTGAGAGAATGTGGGATGGACAGGAAGACGCCGTTAAGTGATGTTGAGTTGCATATGAAGGCAAGCATCAGTTCTGTGGCGACCGGAGACATTCAGAAGGTTGTGGTGACTAAATACATGTTCAGCAAACAGCTTACAGAAGGAGCTGCCCTTTTTAGACTGTAGGCGATACTTCTTGGTTATTGACACTTATTAATGAATCTCTTATTATTGGTTATTGAATCTCAACAGCAAAAACCTTTCCGTGCACCATGCAAGACCAAACTGACCCCATTGAAGTGTCCTTGAGCAAGATACTGAACCCCAAATTGCTCCCGGTGAGCAGGTTGGCGCCTTGCATGGCAGCCTCCGCCACCGGTATATGAATGTGAAGAGTGAATGGGTGAATGTGAGGCAAACTGTAAAGCGCTTTGGAAAAAAAGTGCTATATAAATGCAGTCCATTTACCATTTACCAAACTAGCATTGTAAAATGAGTCATGTGACAGTAGGTTTGTACCAGCTACTGGCTTCTTATATGCAAGCATGAGGTGATGAGGTGATGGAAGACTGGGTGGGGGGCTTCTCACCAATTGCTCTTCCAGGTGTGTCGTACGTCGGGGTCACTGATCTGTCGCCGGTCAGCCTGCTCGTCCAGGAAGTCGAACATGTACTTGATGGCGAGGGGGAGGGCGCTGCCGCGGTGGGCAGTGCTGAACACAGTCTCAAACAGGTCATCCACGAACTTCTGCAGCGTGCCCTGTGGCGACAGTGGGAGATGGGGTCACGGCCCGCCACCATAAGAGTGGAGGACTCATCACGCCAATGGCTGTGGGGAGGGGGGGTAGGGGGAACGGCACTCACCTTGGTGGCCAGGAGGCGGGTCAGGTAGATCTCGGATACCATCTTGCTGCCGCGGTCGCCTTCACGCTGGTCTGCATGCTCGTGGTTCTTGACAAGGTGCCAAAGTTTGGTCCCCGTCTCCTGGTCGGGGGTGATCATGGGGGCTCTGGAACGCAAGCTGTCCGGGCTACTGGATGTCCTCAGGAGACTCTCTGATAAAGACACATTGACCACCGTCAGGTGCCCACAAGGAAGCTGGGAGCTGATTCTGATACTAATTACTTTCTGTGGAGATCTTTGACTGTGGAATAGTGGGGTGTTTGAAGGAAAGTTTAACTGCTACTGCACTTACTGCACTACTACTAAGCTGTGAAAAGATGTGAACCAATCCAACCTATACCCACACTGACATGGTCCTGCTTACTATCATGGCCAAAAAGTGCCTAAACTGAGCTGGTTGTGCCACCATCATCAGACCATCAGGTCAAAATGCACATAGGCTGTGCTGCCTGAAAAACACTTGCATGACCCATTGAGGTTCACAAACAATGGAGAAGGAGAATGCCAGATCCTCCCCGGTGTTCTTCATGCGACATGAATGCGAGTGGGTGAAGTCCGTGCTGAACAGTGGTGGCTGATTACCGTATCTGCTGAGGGAGCGAGTGAAGGTGAAGGAGTTGGCAATGTTATAGGCTGAGACCTGCTTCTGAACCAGGGCCACCAGGGAACCCTCAGTCACCTACGAGAAGAGTCACACTGATAAGGTCAGGCCCTGGAAGATGGATAGTCATCATTTCCACTGTCCACTAAGATTAAATAGCAATGAATTGGCTTCTAAATAAACCTTATAACTTATTTAAAACTAATTATCTTAGTTCCATGTATGCATGATCATTTATCTTATCTCACTTAAGCAGGCTTAAGTGAATAATTACATTAATTGATTAATAAATAATTTTTATGCACCAGACAGATCTCATGGTGGTTTTAGGATGTAGATTCAGGGTCCAGTGTTACTGTCGTGGTGTAACGAACCTGGTAATGGGCCAGTGTGTTGAGTCGTTTCCAGTCACTTTCGATTTTGGTAGTGATGTCCTCATCTTGGAGAATGATTCGGGTAAGTCTCCCCTGTCTCCACTCTGGAGGGCGAAAAGGCTTATTTATGCTAAAATGATCATTCCCATAATTCATTTCTACGTTGCTTGCGGGTATAACCACACCTTTTTGGTTGTGATGAAAAGTAACAGTAATGGATTCAAATTAAAGGATGATGTATAAAATGTATAGTTTACATTTGCATTAAACTGGGGAAAATATTTACCATAAACCTAGTTGTGATATTAATATTAATCAGCAGTTACTTGGAAAACCTCAGCAGGCCATGCAACGGCCTATGAAGGAAGAATGACGAATAGTTTTCTGAGTTTTGAAACCCAAAAATGCAGAGTTTGCTCCACTTTATGGAATTAATATTGCAACATTTCTAAATATTTCAGAAGAGGAAAAGAAAAGTGCTTACCCAAACGTGTTCTTTTATTCATAACCTACAGGCAGCTGCTATTCTGAGCTCGCCTTGTGCAGTTAATAAAGACAGAGGGGCCAGCGCTGCAGAGGAGGGCTTACCCAGGTCCATGTCCTCGGCCTGGGGTCGCTGAGAATACGGGATGCCTTTATACACGGCGTCCAGCAACTTGTCCTTCACTTGGGTCACTGTGTCGCAGTTCAGCACCTTTACTGGGATCTCAGTGCCCGCCTCACCCTCGGGGGGTATGCACATCAGAGTCTGAGGAAGAGGAGGAAGGGGGGCACAGTGATAGGCTACGTCAAGGCAAGGGTGGGTGGGGGGGTCGGGGGTCCAAAGCAGTGCACATTGGGGAGGATGGTGAGGACCGAGCAGCAGAACGCAAGCGTCACCGTAAATCCCCGTAAACCTCTCTACTGGCTTTTGGTTCACCGCTCTCTCTGGCTGGGATTGTCCTGTGGCGCTGAGGAAATGGCATGAGATCCGTTCACCCACAGAGGATTCGCCTGAGATACTGTTTGGGGCACTCAGAATGGCTAATGGGCCCGAAAACAAATCCGTTAGCGGACGTCGGCGCCGGACGGTCGGGGAAAAATTACGGCCGTCTCGCTGGGTCGATAAAATGAATCACCGGAGGGGAGATCATTGATTTAATCGATTATCGAGATTTATGCTGCGGAGCAGAGGGGTAAGGCGGAGAGTGGCGCTGGGGGATGGCAGGGTGCCGCCTGGCACGCAGGTGCACCGCACGCACGCCTCTGCTGGCGGGCTGAAACCAGAAACGTCAAAAGCAAAGAAGGCTAGTGCTGCGGTCGCAGGCTGAGGCGGGAATCGCAGACAGGAATGAAGGAAAACAGAAAGCGACTCAACAGAATGAACCCATACTGAGAGCTGGTGAACCCCCCCCCCCCACACAAAAGTAGGAAGACTAATTATACTTTAATGGCACCCTGAGTAATAACGCAACGTGCTGCAGGGCTCCATTCTAACCCTCAATGTTCCCGTTTTCCTTAATATATTTAGGCATCACGCGTGTCCCCACGATGCTGACAGCCCATATTTACTGCGCAGAGGGCTGCGCGTGCGCCTGCCGCTAATCGGGTGATTAAACCGGCGTGTGGCTGGCACAGTAAGCCATGCCGCATGCACCCCTGCCACTCACTGATCATTAGTAAAGTCAATTACCTCCCCTCTGCCATGCAAAGAAAAATATTTAACAAGTGAAGCATTTCTGATTAAAAACCAATTACACAGCAAATTAAGGAATTCTCAGGGAACTGCGGACAGGCTATATTTAGGATGACAGAGACCGGTTCTGGGCAGCAGAAATTCAAAGAATTCGCGTCAAGCTCCAATTGGGGCTTTAAAGTGTCGGCTGACCGCTCTTCAAGCTCCGATTCTGCGGAAAACCGGGAGGCGCACCATGAATCACATCCCGCTACGGTTTAATTGCCGGTGCGGTTTATTTACAATTTGCTACAAACCTAGAGGATGCAACCTTTGATGCCACAACGTTGATATTAGAGCTGGATACAGGGAAATTTGTTTCAGGGCACTTCAAACACACACGGGCGAATGAGCGTCAAAAAGGAAATACATTAGTAAGCAGAGGCATCAGAGCGGTGTGCTCCGCAGGGCCCCGACCTCTGTTGGCGGTCCCAGGGGGGCTAATGAGACTGATGGGCCCTCTGGGAGCGCCCATCGCTTTAAAGGAAAATCCCAGGACATTTGCCACGCTGCAATTGATTTGTTGAAGGGAATAAACCCGGAGTCCCCCCCTTAAGTCCACGTAGCGATGCCGTACGGACTGCTAGCTGGCTGGATGACGGCTCCGAACGTGCCGTGCGTCTCGTTCACCGCAGCGCGAATGACGGCATGCGTGCCGCCACATAAACCCGCAAACCCGCCATCTGCAAAGCCGCTACGTGGAGATTGGACAATGGAGCCTGACTCACAATGAACTCGTTAGACGGCAGAAGCGCCCTTGCCTTTACGGCCACACAATAGATTGCTTTATTCTGTAATGAATCACCAGGAGCCCTCAGCAGGTCTTCGCGTGTGACTTGAATGCTGGCCAGCCAGCCTCCCCCTCCCTGAAAGTCCACCTCACCAGCTACCCCGCCGTCTCACTGCTCACACAGCATGCTGGGAAGGCACCATGCTCCCCCCCCTCAGCCCAGGGCGGTGCCCAGAACCCTCCTAACTTCTGCGAAATATATTGTGCGACCTTGCCTGCCCATAATAAATTAAATTCCTCGGCCCGATTTTCCCATGGCGGATCTGGAACACCTCGGGCGACCGAGACTGTGAGGAGGGGCCGCAGACGCAGAGCGGCGGGGTGGCTGGCCCAGGGGGGCGGAGTGGCTCCAGGGGCCCATGGACACTCACCAGCTGCTTGTAGTCGATCTGCTGGCGGATGAGCTTGTCCTCGCTCAGGGAGTAACGGGCCTCGCCTGTGATGGCATCGATGGGGCCTTTCTCCATCTGCTGCTTGATGGCACAGTACAGCATGAAGAGAGGCTCTCCAGCACACTCCTGGCAGGGAGAGGGCAGCATGTGTATGCGTGTGTGTGCATGTGTGTGTGCGTGTGCGCACACACGCGTGCTGGGGGCGGTCACATGGGCAATCACTCTTCATTTCGGCATTTCTGAGGAGCTCAGAAGTCACCAATTACCCACTTAAAAGCTTTTGATGACTAAACAGTGATACTGATAGAACACTATGATTTAGTTCTTAGGCACGATTAACTTGACGTTATTAATTACAGCGTGACATCCTGACTCACAGGCCCCATAAGCAGAGAGGCCCTTAACCATCAGGCGCTGAAGACAAAGCGCAGGGTGATGAGCTTGCAGAGTCACGCCACTGCTTTTATAGTCTGGTGCAGGGGCTAGGTGGAGATTTCCTTCCTCTGTGAACCTCTTTCACCACTGGGGTCAACATTTAGAAGTGCGGATTTCCTTGAATGGACTATTTTTTAAACCTGGATGCAAAACACCCTGTGCTTCTTTTCTCCAAGCTGACACTTTAGAAAAAAAAATGTAGCAACAGGGTAAAAAGAGAATGTGATATAGCAGGTGCACTAGAACAAAAACGATTAAATAAAGAATTTGACCCAAACTGGTATTGAGTCATATATAACTAATGACATCTGTTTCCATATCTCATGGAAACGAATCTGAAAATATGACGAAGCTTAAATAAGCCGCCGAAGAGATTTTACAGTAATTGGTCTGACCGGCAGCCAAAGCTCCTTCACGTGTGTACTGATGTAGTATAAATATATCTGGATGGAATCCAAAATACATGGCAATAGCCATTTAGGCCCAGAGGAGTACAGAAAGGAGCCGGCATTCATCAACTTAACGCGTACGGACGGAGAGCGCAGGGCCCCGGCTGGAGAGGACTTCATAAAGCTCCCAGCCGGCACGCCTCGACGCGTCAGCGCGATGGCATCACTGCGTAACAGGTACCACGGCGAGCTGTCAGGAGTGGCACCCACCTTCAGGAAGCGGTGGAGCAGAAAGGTAAACCAGTTAGTGAGCATCTTCTCAGCCACAGATTCGGTCCTGAGGGAGAGCAGAGAGGGAGATACCCGTCAGCCGTTACCGGGGAAGGGCTGGTTGGGGACGCCGAATGGGACCCTCACCTCCTGAGCAGCAGTTTGGGGTGGTTGCGGTTCTCTAGGTTCTTCTCGATGAGGTCGGCCAGCAGCTGCTTCAGCACCACGGTGGCATACTCCATGCGCTCCTGTAGCGCCGCCATCAGGAGGGAGGCGACGTTGCCGCGGTCGCGCATGGAGAAGGAACGCTGCACCTCAAGTGTGTGGATGAAGGTCAGGAGAAACATCTTGTTGTGCAGCAGCTGGCTGAAGAGACGCAGGGCCTTCTCCACGTTAGCGGGGGACTAGGGGCAGAGCAGGGGGTGGCAGGGAGGACGAGGAGGAGGTGGTCAGAGAGGGAGAGGTCTTTGGGGTCAACGTGGGGGATTATCAGGTTGGCATTTACAAATAATGACACTGGGGGGAAAAAGAAGAGTGGCGAGAGACGGGGAGAAGTGAAACATGCAGAGTGAGAGGAGGCTCAGCTTCCTGACTGCTCATAAGCAGGCCTGCTGAATAACTAAGAGCAGCTTCCTGACTGCTCATAAGCAGGCCTGCTGAAGAACTAAGAGCAGCTTCCTGCTGCTGCTGTTTTCTAAACATTTCTACTGTGGCAGTTTCTAGGCGCACGGCTGACTGAGCCCACATGGGGTTTGCGATTTCATTCCACCTCAGGTTTTAATTAAAAGACAGAAAGAAGAAGGAGGAGGGCAGAAAAGAGAGAAGCTTGTTCACATGCTTAGAGGCGTATACTGCAGGAGAGCTTAGGGAACTTTAAACAGAAAAGGGTATAATTTACTCCCTTTACTGGATGGCTTTAAGCAAAGCAGCTGCAGGGGCTTGGGGAGGTAGGTGTGTTTACACGTGTAAGTTGCTGTTGGCGACAGACCACCAACGCGGCGCCACGTAACCGGCCCGGTGCGGCGGCCTTACGTCCAGCTCCTTCAGGACGGGATGATCCTCGATGCCGGGGAACATGACCCTCATGGCGTAGGCGCGATACTCCAGGAAGGGAATCTTCACCCCGTCCATGTCGTTGGTGAGCTCCTGGATGTCCGTCTGCAGCTCGGCGAAGGCTGAGCGAGCGAGAGGGACGGCCTCACTGTGCGCGCACTCATTCTCCATCATTGGCGCGTTACTGAGCCATTTCATTAAGTAAAAGGGGCCGTAAAGAATGGCCCCGTAATCACATTGGGATGAGACACTTACTCAGCTCAAGATTCCCACACAGCAAATGCTGACGGGGCTGAATACAGCGGCCCACAGCGCAGCTGATAAAAGCCTCAGAGGCACCACAGTGAACTATGTATGAGCACACTGAGGAAAACCACCACCGTTGGCGCGTGTAGCCCAGCTGCTACTGAGCTACTGAGGAAGGTCCCCATCGGGCTCTCACACACAGGAGCAGCCAAAAGTCTGGACACACCCGCTTTTAATGCATTTTTGCAATTAGAGGCAATGAAGTAATACATGCCAAATATCGCAATGACCAAGAGAATTGTTCAGCATCTCTAAATTTACTTAAATTTTGGACTCTTCATTCCTTCAACCAGCTTGCAGATGTAGCCACCTGGAATGCTTCTCCCACAGTCCTGAAGGAGTTTCCATAAGTTCTGGGCACTAGTTGGCCACTTTGCTCTTAGTCATTGATCCAACTCATCCCAAACCAGATCTATAGGGTTCAGGGGGATTGTGGGGGCCAGGTCATCTGTCACAGCACTTCCTTTTTCACAGGAAAATATTTACTACACAATACGAAGAGAAGCTTTGGGTCGTTGCCATATGATTCTCATAAGGTGTGTCTAGACTTTTGATTGGTACTGTACGTGTGGATGCTGAGCAGTGAACATCCAGCGGGAATTGGGAAGTGACGGCCCCCTCGTGGCCACAGACATCCTCGCACCTTCCTTGCATTCCAGGGCCACCCGGGACTCCAGGTTGTCCATCTGCAGCTGCAGCAGCTTGAGGGTGCGGTCGGCGTCACGCGTCTTGCGCTTGTAGGCGATGAGCACGGCGATGATGGCGATGAGCAGTACCCCGCCGCCGGCGCCGATGCCAATGATGGCCGGGAGGGTCAGCGCGCTGTCTGAGTAGATGTGCAGGGTCCCCAGGGGGTACTCCAGACCGCCCACCAGAATCTAGGGGAGCACACATGTGTGGGGGGACATCAAAAGGTGCACGTTGAATACACAGCTGCCTGCAGAGGAGCTGCATTGGCCGCTGGGAGACAGAGACTTGCTGTTGGCCAGCTACCAATGAACTAAGGCTTCCTAAAGGTTTTGCTAACGAGTTTTACCTCAGGAGTATCATTACACCCTAACCCATTTTTAATTAATCACCTACTAAACCATGCATTTGTGAAACCCAAAAACTAGCAGTATACATACAGTCAGGTGACAAACTCTCCAGTCAAACTGGCTGCCTGTCTGTCTCCATTAGCGTCCCAGAAGATAAAACCACCTCACAAATCACTGACACCTTCCTGCTAACCTCCTGTTTGCCTCTAATCTCCCCTTTGATTTGTAGACACCTCTTCCTTTCTCCTCAGCGGTGTCTATTGATTGGGCTAAATTGGGTTTGAATATTTCAAAGATTTGCGGGCTGCGTCACCGGGCCAAAGAGAAGCTCGGGCATATCGATACGTAAAGATTTAGTGAATGCCCTTTCACTCAGAGGCCGCTGGAGCAAAAGTTTTATGGCGGCTAATTAGTCATCAGAATGATGAAGCTTCCATCCATCACATGGGGGGGGTTGTTGTGCTACGGCTGTCAAACCCACTCAGCTTGAATTTGTCTAAAAACAATGTGGAAAATGCCAAGCTGTGTGCAAACAAGACACGGAAGAGAATCAATAGAGTTCAGTTAGACATAGTCCTTTCTCCCCATTACTGTTAGCCGGTAGCTCCTGTACTAATGGAAATCCATTGTTTACACCGTCAGACGTACCAGCACTCGCTGCTCCCCTGTGAGTTCCGGCGAATCACAGAGCAGCTGGGATTCTGAGACTGTTAACAGGCACGGGGTTTCTCCAATCAGCACGCTGTAATTCAGTCGGGCATTCCCTGGAGCAGCGGGTATCAAGTTTTTCCCCTGTTTTGAGAAAAGACATCAGTTTCAGTTTCATCAGCATAACAATATCATCTGCAGCTCACACTAACCATCAACATACTAGTCGTTTATCTTGGCATGAAGAGGTTTTGGACCGAAGAGCGAGCTAAAATGAAATAACTGCACAGGAACTGCCCTCTCCTTATGGTGGGGTAACTTACTTTAAGAATGATAGGTGACCCTGGCTTCACCTCCAGGATCCCAGAGCTGCCCAGAGGATCAAAGGTGGGGTTGGGATAGTAGGTGAAGGGAGTTCCATTCAGGATGAGTAAGGCGGTCACATGGTCCAGGATGAAGCCGAACTCATCTGGGTGCAGGCCAGACTCTGGGACCTGCCGCTTCGTGTACACAATGCCGGGAGCCAGACACGTCATTGTGGAGTCGTTCGTGACAGTGCACACCTGCAGAGGACAGGAGGAGGTGCTGAGACATGCTAATGTAGGCTGGAACAGAAGTCCTTCAGGCAACACGCCTTAATGGGCATGAGCATAACTTACGTTGGTGGTCTCCACACCTCCATATTTAGCCCGGACTTTGGGTTCCTGAATGGTAAGGAGGTTGCTGCCCATTACGGTGATGGTTGTGCTCCCACTGGAAAGACGACCGAGGAACCAGAAAGACACGAGGACAGCTACATCACTACTGATGTTAGGTTTTTCCATTTTATACACGCATTTTGTCGTTAAAGCAATGCATTAAACAATCAATTAAACAAAGGCCTGGGCACCGATGATGGCTGGCCGACTCTTTGCACTGGACTGAGGTGAGATTTTTCTGCTGCACGCAGTTCATGAGGCTTATTTGCCTGAAAGAGAGAACTGTTGGGCTTTTGAATAAGTGAGCAGTTTTCTCAGGCCCTCTGGGTGCAATCTATTAGGAATTTATATATACTTGAGACTTCATCAGCTCTTGTATATTGCATTATAGAGTCTCATGATGAAACTGTTATGATGGGACCTTATCTATGTCCGAGGGTGGCTTTCGAGACGCCCGTTTTAATCTCCAAGGGAATTTCGCCTTAGGTATTTTGCATGCTAATGGATTCTCCGTGCTCAGTATAACAAGCCCTCAGTCTTCTTGGGCTGTGGATATGCTCAGAGCGTAGCGCCGACCAAGCAGCGCCCCATGAAAGCACACTCACTTGACAATGCTCCAGTTGGGCTCGATGCCGCCCACGGTGGGGTCCTCAGTGTAGAAGTAGATTGTGTTAACGCTGGTGATCTCTGCCTTGTCGATGAACAGCCTGATGGGCGAGGAAGCGGATCCAGTTGTGGACGGAGGGGTCACACACACGATGTCTTTCATGTTTCTCCTACAGAAACGAAAAGATTTCAAATGGTGTTTCTGCCACGTCCCCAGCGTAACACCATGCAAGAAATAGGCCAAAGCAGGATGGATGTAGACTACAGTGTGTCATACTGAGTAACTGCTAATCGTACAGGCTAACATTCATATTGATCAAACCACGAGACAGAAGCCGATAAACACTGGCTCGATTTGCCAGGACTGGATCTAAAGTAGCCCAACTAGCCTGTTCCCTGGGTTCACGTCAGTACAAAAGTGGCGGAATTTCATGAATCAGATAGCACAGTGACTAGTAAAGGTTAGCACATAACCTCGAACCAATGCCGCAGACTTCAGTTTCATGGTATTTCCTGGAAATCACAGTTTTATAATCAGTGTGGAGTGAAACATTCTACAATAAGACTGCCATTGACCACAGCAACACACCATTTAACCAGTCATGAAATGCAATGTCAGAATGGCCTGGAAGAAAGCTGTCTCTGTCTTGGACAAGAACCTTCATGAATACCAGACTGCCAAGTGCAGGATGGAGACAAACCTCCATGGCACATCCCAGTACAACTGAGACATTCATTCAACAGACTTCTATATAAACAGCTTCATGGTATAAATATGCTATATGGACAGATTTTTTTAAATCTCACAATAACGGCACACAAAATCATTTGTGTCTTTTTTTTATATTTTCAAGCTTTGTGTATAGACTATACCAAATTGGACACACCGGTACACTGAAAGGTGCATTAGTACTATTCTCTACAATTCAGAGTAATTATTGACATGAAATATATAACATAACTTGTATGGAATTATGGACTGACTAAGACAAGGATTAAATAAAAATAGTTTGTTGGGGGGGGCAGCTCTGTGGGTTGGGACTCAGAAGGTTGCTGGTTCACATCCCTGGGTCGGCAGAGTGATGCCACCATTGGGCCCCTGAGGAAGGCCCTTAATCCCAGTTGCTCCAGGGACTGGCTGACCCTACTGTCTCCTCTACGCCAATTTCATGAGGAGGCATGATGGGAGATTTTTCCAGCTGTCTTGAAGGAGGTTCCGTATCTGCTGAGCACTTAATGGCTGCTTTCCTTCACTCTTTGGTCAAACTCCTCCAAAAAACATCTCAATTGTGTTTAGGTCAGGTGGCCAGGTCATGTGATCATGTCACCACTCTCCTTTGTCAGCGCCTTGGGACATTCAAACTTCTGGTACTATGTTTGTTTCTGTTGTATACACCATGCGTTTTGAGAATACGTACTCCTACAAGATAACGAGACAGCTCAGAAACTAGGCAGCGCTGCAGCTCGCTCTCACCTCACAAAGAGGCATTCGCCCTGGCCAAGGAACACCGTCACCGCACTGCCGGCATCCAGGTGCTTCCCGAAGATGGTGAGCCTGGTGCCCCCGGACATGGGTCCTTTCTTTGGGTGGATGCGATCGAAGCTGGGAAGCTGGGGAAGGGAACGTGCATTAGCACTCAGGCTGCAGAGCTGACTGTCTACCAAATACCCCCCTCCAGTCACTGAAAAACATGCTCATCAAGGATTTAGAAGCAAAATCCCAATTGTAAGCCTGTCATATTATGTGGGCCACATTTTATATAACAGTCTCGTATAATAAATTGTGCAGCCGATACCCAAGTGATGTGATTGATATATATATATATATATATATATATATATATATATAATCCACTGAAACACAGCACACATTCACAAAACTTTTGTAATCTTGAAATCTGTTCCTGCAGTCAAAACGTTGTTTTTGGTACCTTAAACTGACCCAGCATAAATCCTACATCAGAAAGCGCTTGCCCAAATAGAGCTACCCTTCTGCCCAAATTAGCCGTGTAACTGCATAATCACCCACTGCACACATATTCATTTGCTTCTCCCAGAATTAAACTGCAAGACCAGTATTGATTGTGCGTTTAAGAGGCCCGGTCTGGCCCATTCATCCCTGCGTGCAGCTCAGAGGCTTCTGGATAATCGACCGTTGCCACATTCCTGGTCGGCAGTCCTTACTGCTCCGTGGGGAGAGCTGGATAATTAGATCACACTGGGCACACTTTTACAAGCAGTCTTTGTGCGTGGCAGTGTAGCACTACCTAGCAGCACAAAGAAAGGTTAACCTACAGGTCAGCAAAAGATAGCCTGCAGGCTGCCGGTGGGTAGTACTAAGGCTGGAAGACTAGTTCCCAAGGATAGCAAGGCTAGCCCAGTCTACAGTGTAGGAAAAAACTGGGCTGGGTCACAGAGCATAGGAAGGCTTGGTTAGCTTATAGAGGACAGAAAGGCTGGGCTAGTCAGGAGAGCATTGAAAGGAAAGCCCAAAGGATATAAAAAGACTTGGCTGGCTCGAAAACGACAGAAAAGCTAGGCTAATTCACAGAGGACAAAAAGGCTCGGCTAATTCACAGAGGACAGAAAGGCTCGGCTAATTCACAGAGGACAAAAAGGCTAGGCCAATTCACAGAGGACAGAAAGGCTCGGCTGGCTCATAAAGAACAGAAAGGATAGGCTAATTCACAGAGGACAGAAAGGCTAGACTAATTTACAGAGGACAGAAAGGCTAGGCTAGCCCACAGTAAACAGAAAGGCTAGGCTAGCCCAAAAAAGGACAGAAAAGCTAGGCTAATTCACAGAGGACAGACAGGCTAGGCACATTTACGGAGGACAGAAAGGCTAGGCTAGCCCAGAGAGGACAGAAAGGCAAGGCTAGCCCAGAGAGGACAGAAAGGCAAGGCTAGCCCAGAGAGGACAGAAAGGCAAGGCTAGCCCAGAGAGGACAGAAAGGCTAGTCAAAAGCATATAGAAAGGCAAGGCTAGCCCACAACGAGTGGAAAGGCTAGGCCAGCTCACCAGCCACCTTATATATGTAAAAAGCATCATCTCTTGGCAGACATACCACAAAGGAGTAAGTCTGTGTGGACTGGGCGCGGTACTCTGCAGCGCAGTCGCCAATGCAGATATCCACTGGGCCTCCGGGGGGGTTGGAGAGCAGTGACTCATCCATGTCACATACAATCCTGTGGGACAGAAAGGGTCACACAACAGGTCACACTGAACCCCTCCCCAAACAGCCAAGCCAGACGCTGAGAGCAGCATTTTTTACATTCCAGCTGGCTCAGAGTCATAACCAGCACTAACAGTTTAATGTTACCGGCACAGATAAGGCCAAATTGGCTAAACCAGGATCAGCGGTATAGGGTCGGTGGTGGAACATGGGGAAACGGCGAGCTCCTACCTCTCGGCGCTGATGTACTCGGACGGGACAGGGCTGCAGCGGACGCCAGCGACACGCACTTGGGAGATCTCCCGTACCTGCAGGCCGAGGTTCTCTCCCTCTATGGTTACCCGCGTGCCGCCCTCTTTGGGTCCAGCGAGTGGCCATATCTGCATGCGGCCGCGGACGTGTCAAGACAGACATGTAAAGAATGTGCGGAGATGGGCAACCACAAACACAGCTAAGGTCTGATACACACTCGCAGCAGGGAGGCGCAGGAACCAGATGTACCTTGGTTATGCGGGGGTTGCTGCAGCGCACGCTGCGACGGTTCTGGTGCATCCAGTTTTGCTCGGGGGTGTGGCAGTGCTGCCGCAAGAGGCACTTCCTGTCAGCCAGGCACCAGCCGCAGTCAAAGACGCTGTCTGCCCTCAGACACAGGCCGCAACTCTCCCGCTGAGCCTCGCATTTGTACAGCAGGGCTGGGGGGAGGGGGTTAGAGGAGTCAGTCACACACGCAGGGAGATTGGTTTCCCAGGAGCGTGATTTTTCAGGGCCAGGGCTGCTCGCCCTCCGCCACTAGTCCCACCCCGTGACTGAGAGCAATGGCGCGCTCAGCTCCGATAACGGCATCGCAGGAGTAAGGGCGGCACGGATGGTTATTGACCGGCGCAGGCAGAAAGTCACATCAGATAGGCTGCTGCCCACGCGGGCGCCGCGCCGCTAATCTTCACACAAAAGCCAATCGCTGACTTGACAGAGCGATGAAATCTGCCAGGCTGGCCAAGCGCGGGCAGAGCCGCTGCCGATCAGACGGCCCCGCCAGTGGCCGAGATTAAACACTCTCGCTCCGACAGCACGGGCGGTCCATTTCGCTCTGTGTCACGAGTTTAGCGTAATGAAAGGGAGAGGCTCGCAAAAATCGGCAGGTGGCAAGATCTTCCCGCCAATCACCGGAAAAGTAACAAAGAGGACTTGTCATCCCGGGTGGTGCCGTCCGTAACAATCGGCATTCAGATCGCTGGTGCCTGTGAGCTAGTTTTTCAATTTTTACAATTGTGCAATATTTTGCTCATCAAGATAATGGGACTGAAAAGGTCTCGTTACATAAGCAGAGATGCTGCTCAAAAGATGTATAAACTGCGAGTCCCTTCGACTCTGTGTGTTTGTATATTTCAGTGACTGTGTGCCTCATTTACATATGCATTTCGCTTAAGTGTGGCAGTGTTAATTACAGCGGTATTTCTTATATTTTGAAACACGCATCTAAATATCTTTACACAGAGGAGTGCAATAATATTATATATGTATATATTTCTGTCTGTTTAAATAATGTTTGTTGTGGAAAGCAAAGTATTGCACGCAGCATACCACTAGGGGGCAAATGTTCTCTTCTGGAGATGAGTGAGATTTCTGAAAACAGAGACCTCTTACAAGTACACTCTCCCTAGCTGACAGCTGTGCAATAATAAACCAGCCATTGCGCAGAAGCACAAAGCTGCAGTGTTGCCCACGGATGCACCTTTCATTGTAGCCGGCTTGTCGATAAAGAAGTCCCCATCCCAAACAATGGAGAAATCCACAGCCAGGTCACCGACGTCATCTCCATCGTACCAGTACTGTGAGAAAATGAAAGGAGAAAGTCATTCAGTGTGGAAACGACAGTATACATTTTTACATACATATTCACATGCACACAATAGGCCGCAGTCAGCATGGTTCCCAAACGCTGCCTCATTCTTTTTCAGAAGACTACGCGGCATTTCCCACACGCCTGTAACACAGTTTACGGGGAGCAGAGATGGCTTTGCAGCCACACAGACTCTGGGCTCCTCTCCAGTGACAGCGCAGTGGGTAGGCAGCTCACTGGTGCTGTGGGCCTGCCTGTCAGGGGACTCAAAAAAGAGGGGGGGGGGGGGGGGGGCCCTGGGTGTTTGTTGGGGCCGCT
>JAODLD010000113.1:11323411-11333939 GCA_026781065.1 Mormyrops boulengeri | reverse complement strand
CAATGCCCTGTCCTCGCTTAGCCACCGAGTTGGTCATAAATTACGGGGGGGTGGCGCCCGCCCCCCCGGGGGGGGGGGGGGGGGGGCGCCCCGGGGGGCCCGCGCGGGGGGGGGGGGCGGGGCGGGGTGGCGCGGCGGCGGGGGGGGGCGGGGGCCCGGGAATGCCTTATAAATCTCAGCAGTTAGTAGGACAATTATGTCACTGTCACTCACTGTCGAGGATACGCGGGCAAGTCAGACCTTCCACGCGTAAACGAAGACAGACCCAAGGGGCAGAAAAATGACATGCAGTCACAACGGCACCGTCTTACCTTGGAGTCTCACACCGGAAGAAGGACCTGCATCATTGTACTTTGGGACAGTCTGCCTTTCACTTAGGACAGTTAAAGAACACCTAACAGTCGGAGTCTAGCTGAAGAGCTGCGATTCTCTGGTCAATGATGAAACACATAAATAACATTTTTTCGTCACGCTAAAAGCAGCAACACTTAACGTGCCATTAAACGCGGTTCACATATTAACACGTTTATCACCATTAACAATAGAGCATCAGGGAAGCCTCTGTTTCATCTAAATATCGACACCATAAACAAACAGAGCTGCTACCTGCTATATTAACAAATAAATTATGTACCAGTACACCTTCATAAATTGTTTATCTCAGAATGACAGCTATTGACATAATGCTGTCAGCATCTTAATTGTCCAGCTAATGCCCTCTTTTATAGCTGGCAAACCTTAATGATTCAAAAAGAAAAAAACCCGACACGGGACTCTGCGAAGCACTGATGTAATGTGCAATTGCCATTTATTAAGAGACGTACTTTTTAGTGCAATTACGTTAAACCTTTTGGGATACCCAGGTCATGTTATGACCACGATTTGTGTTGCTCCACAAACCTATAAATGCAGTTATTAGATGTATAACAGCATTTTGTCTTTGCTTAGACGTCTGGTCGCCGTCGTTAGATATGGAGGGGCGCTGTTGCGATTCACAGCGGGATTACAGGTGCACCTCTCAAGTTGACACCGACCTTATCTGGGGCAAACACTGCAGGTATGAATCTAAAATAGCAGGTCAGCTATGAACTATAATCACAGCCCCCTAGGGTTATAGTATGAAGTTTCATTACTTTTCCAGCTCAGAGACTCTTGGCTTTTGCCCATTGAGAGCCATAAACTTCTGTGATCTTGGTCAACAGTTTCTCGTTGGGAGTTGTGCCTGGTGGTCTGATTGGGGAAACAAAAAAAACCACAGCCAGCTGGAGCTAGTAATCTGTGACTGGAGTGCGGCACCCTCACCTCTGTGCCGAACCATGTCAGCCTCACTGCCTGAGCAAAGGAGACGGCTAAATGAGATGTTACCGGAATAAAGAAATACCACGTGCAACTCTATGACCTACTTTTATCGACTGCCTCTCTTTGGGGCTCTCCGGGGCTGGGAAAAACTCAGAGAACCTTTCCGCCTCTCCTTCAGAAAGCGGGCTAAATTAAATGATTTTTGCTTTTGAATAGATGCCTATCACAGAAAAGGACAAAGGAACCAAACTGCAACTAAAAGGGAAAGGCAGAAGAAAGGCGGGAGTGGCATCAGCCAGCAGTGGCTGACCCTCCGAGCAAGCTTGGTGACATGTGGTAGAGCTGCCATCAAAGGTGCGATTGTGGGGGAGGGACAATGGGGACAGTGTAGGAGGCGGGCAGGGGCCGCGACCCAGCGCTCACCGGGTCACGACCGGGTTAGGCCTCACCCTGGGTCACAGGGGCCGGGCTACAGCGATATTGTGCCCCCCCAGCGCCCGACCGGAGCCGCCATGCACCGTACCTCCATGTTGCTCACGCGTCCCTCGTGGAAGGAGCAGTCGGCCAGGTTGTTGGTGCAGATGTGCCGGTATTTACACCAGTTACATGGGAAAGGGCTCTTCACACAGGAGAGGCACCTGGGGAGGGAGAACAAGTGGTCAGGAAAGCGGACAGCACGAACCACTGCGAGTCCATAATGTATCTGCAGGCCGACGGTGGGCTGCAGTCAGATTTCAGAGCTTTCATAGCTCTTCCCATGTAATTAATCTCTCCTAGCTTAAGACAATGGCAACTCAAATCCATCTGGCCCAAAGAATCCATGCACATTTTCTAGGTGCCTTTCAATTAACACCTAATTATGCCTTAAATTGAAAGAAAGCGTTAGAACTTTTGATGCGCGTGATGATTCCAATTATATGATTACAACCGGGGGCATTACTGAGTCCCGAGACGCAGGAGGTTCTGGAGAAGCAAGACCGAAAATCCACCTCAAAAAGGGCTCATTTCTCAAGCCCAGAATGACTCGTACTTTTAAGATTCATACGTATTTCTTTAATCTCGGAGAAACACTGCTTCTCTTCTCCCTAAGACTTGCTGAAAGGCACAAAACAACGCTGAACGATGGAGGATTCACATCTCATCATATCCCCAGCTCTGTGGCTACTGTGAAAAATCCCCCCCAGAAGGCATTGAGAAGCGTGAGCGAGCCCACGTCACACGTACATGCAGGCTGTCAAAACAATGCAAAACCGTGTTCCTGCTGCGTCTGCAATGACGGGAATCCACATTTGCATTTTGCGAGTCTATCACAGTCATATTCTTCGCAAATCTTGATGCGGATTCCACTGCATTTACACTGGAGGGGGGGGGGGGGTTTCTTTGGTCTTGCCATCATCTGATTCAGGTGTTTTCTGGTAGCATCAATGAACCTGGCCAAGCAATGAAAATCTGACCACTGGAAGCACCTTGGAGTAGCACTCTGCTAACCAGCGCAGGAAGACACTGTAAAAACTGCTAATGTCTGCTGAAATGTCCGCTTTCTGCTGTGCCCAGGGTACTCATTCCACACTCAATAAGATCACTGATAATTTCAGCAGTCTGACAAAAGTATCCCCCCCCCCTCAAAAAAAAAGCAAGAAAAATAACCACATGCAACAAGGTGAGCGTTTTCGAAATTCTGCTTCCAGACTGGTTCGCCGCTGACCAGCTGCGGCATCTTTAGCTCCCTCTTTGGTGTTCGGAGGCGATTCTGTAAATAAGCTGAGTTACATCTTAGCCGCAGGGCCACAGCGTTCAGAAATCGTTGTCAGCGGTTATGTGCAAAGGAAAACCAAAAACGACAGGCTACAGATGGGCATACTAACTGTGTATGCATAGTGAAGCAGAGGGAGAAGGGCTCCAATATTTAGTCATATTGAATTTTCTTCTTAGCTTACATTAGGGAAAAGCAGTTGACTGCAATAGCCTGAAACGACACATATTTTCTGGAAAGATATGATTGCACAGTCCTGGCTTCGGAGCTGCCCTCTTGACTTTCACAGGTGGCCATTATCCCAGAGGATGAAAGGGGGAAGGGGGTTCTCTTGGGTGGCTGAAGAATTGTGGTGGGCGGGGTTTAATGGCAATGCAGGGGATGGTAGATGTGGTGCTAGTGTTGTCCGCCAGTCATGCCAGAGGGGGAAACAATTCAAGGGCTAAATGTTCCCACAGGGCTTTTGTGAGATCAGGAAATCTGGCGCAGGCTTCAAGCGCACCGCTCTGGCAAGGTAGGCCGCAGTCGGCGTCGCCATGGCAACTGCAGGGCCCCAGCACAGATCTCGCTCTCTCGCTTTCCCACATCGGAGAATTGATTGTTGCGTACGCATTCTGCTAACGGACAGGACAATTTTATGCCCTAAAAATAGCATTTATTTAGCTCCTATCAAAGGTGACAAATATGTTTGCTCGTGCAAACTAAATGCAGAAAATATCAGTCCTGATTCCTGATGCACACATTCACCGCTACCCCTGATCAGACCGTGATATTTACCCGAGCGGCCTCATTACGCATGCACAATCCTTCACAGATTAATTAAACAGTTTATTCTTGATTATATGTGCAAACTGCAAAAACCAAATCATAAATAGTTGCAAATTAAATATGAAAGCAGAGTGCGTGGGCGTGAGCTCGGATGCATTTTTTCCCCACAACACACTAACAACTACCAATTTAATCAGTTTAACGAAACAGAAATTTTACAATTGAGCCAGTGGGTGGGTCCCTTGGCTCAAGGAGGACATTTAAACAGTTGAATGGTTAACTGGAGACACACAAAAGCTGCATTATGGTCTCAAACCTACTGTCTAGGTATGGCAAGACGCCGCAATGAGGTTACTAGGGGTCACAAGGAATCCAAGTTATGGCTTTTCAGGAGCGTGCATGACTGCAGATCGTTTGGACCTGAACAGGACATCTAGGGACCCCGTGACCGTCTCGCTGCAACACCTGAGAATTCACAACATCCTTTACGTGCGTGAATCCAGAAAACATTCCACAGCACCATGTAACGCATGGGGACGAGGACCCCCTTCCCATATGCCATAAAGATAGCGCCTGGCAGCAGCATGGGAAACCAGTGCTGCTAAATCATCCCATCTTCTCATCGATTCTACTGCAGGGTATTTGGGACATGCAGCCCTGGTTAATATTTCATTACCTCAACAGTCAACTGTGCTGGTAAACAACATGTCAGGTGGGAATTCTTTGGTATAATTAATGACGACTGCTGCTATTCATGCATGTGGACCATCAATTTTACTTTCTGTCACTGCACTGGTTCAAAAACAGCCTCAAAAAAAAGGGAAAAAAAAAAGAAAAAGAAAAATCACCACAATGTTGCTTTGAAGCTCTACAACCTGCTCGAAATGCTTCATTAACTTCTCTGGGCTGTATTTGCAGTGGCTGCTTTGAGGCTCCGCCTCTCACTGCATGGAATTTTTCCACCTCTCAGCAGCCTACATGATGCTCCGCAGATGACTTGCGGTGCTGAGAGCTTCGACATCACTGCGCACTGTCCATCAGAGCCAAATGGGACAAGCTCACATTTCCCAGGTTCCAAGATCCAAAGCAGGTGCTCCCACGATGAGGGAAGCCCTCCTCCACAGCATAGCACACTGCCCATGGGGTTAAAGATCACTGTCAGCCACATATTTACACATAAAGCACCAGGTGACCTTGGAACTTCTCTGAAGTAATTGAGAACCAGAGAGAACACACGCAGAAACACAGTGGTCACTGCGCTCTCAGGCTTGGGCTCCACACTGACCACACTCTCAGCGAACATCCTCATCACCCCTCCAAGAGACCAAGATTCCCCACCACAGTTCCACTTTGCTCAATACAGAACAAAATAACCAGCTCGCCTAACCACAACTGACCATAACTTGAACATCACCTTCCCTACATCCAGGTATAGAGGGACACTAGCTGAAGAAGCACTGGTCTCAGTGGCCCTGCATGGTGTCACAATGCCCTGCCATGACTACCTGATTAGAGCCCAGTTCAGATCAACACCGACATCTCTGATTCAACCTAGTGATTCAGGCAACACCAAACTGGCCTCAACAATCAAAGAGAGCAGAAGAAAAAAGAGCTACAAGCACAAGGCTAAAGTAAAGTGTCTGACACCGAGACTATTCAGTCTCCATTCTGCAGGATAGGCTCCTACCCAGCATGGCGTCGCACGCACTCAGCTGCTAAGGTGACGCAAGCCAAGATCTACCGAAGGGGGCCATGACGACGTGCTGTGTACCGCGTTGCTGAAGTGGCATGTCACAGAGCCGTAGGGACAGGCATGTGCACTTCAGGAAGAAAGCCTACTCGGCACACCTCAAGCATGGGCAAGAACCTGCATTCCATAGGTGTCGTGAAGGATATATAAGCCTAAAAGTCGTTTAGTGGCTTATTCAAAAGCAGAAATTTACCGTGATCAACAGGCACCATCCTCAGAACTGACTCGCTGTATTACTGCATCGTTTTTCTTTTTGAAAAACCCATCAACCATTCACTTTTACTAACATGACCTTACTTTTCCTTCATATTTTATCGTTTGAGTGCCGCCACATGATTCCCTACAACATGACCGCATCCGCAGTGCAGAATATTATGAGGGCGAGGAAGCCCCTAGATTTCAGAGCCTCAAAGAGCCCGACGTCTAACACAAATATATAAAGGCAAGTTGAAAAATGGATAAAGGCAAACACAGAAGCAGTGGCCTGTACCTCAAGTAGTGACGCTGTACTTGTTACTGTCCCACATCAGGAGTAGCTGCAGAGCAACTTACTCCAGCTTTAGGACTGAAAGGTGGCAGAAAGCTTTAAGGCCAATGGGAATGTCTGAAGACGCACGTGTCGGCAGGAGGACAGGCCTGAATCTGAATGTGTATCTGAATCCTCTGAATCAGATTCTCAGCATACAGGCAGTCTATGCAATTCAGACTGATAAGTTTTTAAACACAGAAACAATAGCTATAGTAGACAACTAAGCCATAAAGCTTTCTAAGTCATATGTTGTTATTTATGCTCATATATATGCTACAAATTTCAATTTAGATTAAGCACCGTAACTGCACACAGTTCAAGAAAACATACATTGTTCATTCATGGGCGTCCCTTCAAGACATTTCAGAGCATCTGAATGCCCAGATATTTTTTCAAAAAGCGTAGTGTTTAATAATGAGTGTTCCAAGATGATCTCACTTCACAAGAGAGCTGTATTTGCAGAAGGTTGCCTTCACTATTCCCAAACACAGACTCAGTGCAGACAAAAACAGAATATACTATAGACAGAAACAGAACAGGCTAAACTGATTATTGTCCTATTCTACTAAAATAAGCAAATAGATGCCTGTGCATGTCTGCCATCACAGAGGATTCATAAAGCGCATATTGACTAATAAAAAGGCAGCTGTAAAGTTAATTACTTCTACACGCCTTCATGACTTCTATTAATGGCAAACTGCTAATCTACTGGAAGCTGGCTAACTGGTATTGTTGGCCTGCTGGGTTTCAAGTAATCTTTGGGAAACGTCACTTTCTGACACTGGCTGACGAATAGTTCGGTTGCCGTTTGCTCAGCCACTTGGAGCGGCAGTGAGGAAACGTTCGTATTTGACCCATTAGTGTGACTGTGGCTCATGAGCAGATGTTCTCGCCTCCATGTTAAAATCTTCATTACCTGCCACACAACAGAAACTAGTCTGTATGGCAGGGGTTGGCAATCCTGATCCTGGAGTGCTGGTACCCAGCAGGCTGCCTACCCCTATTCATTTCTCAGAAATAAGTGTGCTTCATTCCCCCCTTTGCCAGCCAGTTTAAAAAAAAAAAAAAAAAAAAAAAGAGATACTCACGACTGGAGAACGCTGCAGTTGTAAAAGATGAAATCCGTGGTGATGAATTTGTGTCCAGTCTCCTTGGACCTGAGGGACAATTTGACCACGCGTTTGTCCCCTGCAAAGAGAGAGCACTTTTACATAGCGAAGTGGTTGCTCTTACGGGGTATTAAGAACCACAATTTTACACTCTATTAGGCCCTGAGGAAATCCACAAACATGCTGAAAGACCGACTGAATGTGCCTTTCCAGTGAGCAGTATAATCTCCACTGGGCGTTTTGGTTAAACATATCACCGTCCCCTTACAGCACACACTAAAACTTCAATTATTTTGGCAAAACCTTCCCAGGTGGACATTTGCAAATGCTGCTCGGGGCCACTGTCATAGCAGAACAGAGAATAACTGACAGGACAGACATTTAAGTTCAGAATGCAAATGTGGAATAGTCTATTTTTAAAAGTGAGCTGATTTAGCTGCGAGTGCACATACTACATATTTCATTCACTGTCAGAATTGAAACTGAGGGCTTTGCAAAACTGACACACTGGATTCTACTCCGCCTGTATGAACATTTGGCAGCAGGTGAGAGCCGTTTTTTTAAGCTGTAATGCACTGTTTTTTGGATTAGCTGTGCTCTAATGCTGAAACTGTATATGATAAAAATAACAGTGTTCCGGAATTATGTCTGTCCTTTGATGTGCTCGTTCTGTATCTATATCAATTTGTAAACATTGCTTTTTTTTCTAAAAGCACTGACTTCAGCTCTTGACTTTGCTCATGAGCTGGTTGGATCACCATCTACTAATATTTATGTTTAAAACGTGCCAACAGATAGAGACAGTTTCCAGAAATAAAGCCAGCGGCACACGTACCGTGACCCAGAGTGACGGATGGGACGTCTCGCAACGAAGGTGACACACAGAGGACGTGACCTTTGTCCAGTACCTCTCCCGGGCTCTCTGCCAGCCCCTCGAAAACGCAGGTGACTCCCTGAGTGAGACTGGGCACGTTGCGCACCTTCACGGTGAGCTGACGTCCCAGAATGACGGAAACACAGGGTGAGGGGGGCAAAATTAAACACAGCCGCTTTTCGAGCTATGAGCCCTATCAGCTTGTACTCTACAAGAAGTGTTTCTGCATTACACACTTTTCTGACGTGTGTTTGTAATTTTCGCATTTTCGTCTCCATGTCTGGACCATAATGAAACCCTTTGTAAGATTCTCATGCGTGTTACCTGGACGGAGGCAGAGGTCACAGACATATTGCTGGGTACGACCTCAATGTCAACACACTGGTCCAGCTCGACATTAAAGCGCTTTGGCTCAGACCACTTCTCGCATGCTTCCTGTCTGGAGCACCTGAAACAGACAGGCAAGTTATAAACAGACCATTCAAAACACTGCACTGAAGCCAAAACCATCAGAACTCAGTCTACTTCATGACAATATCAACGCTATTTAAGGCAAGTAATCATGATGAGCCAATTCACTATTAGCAGCCGGCTCCTGGTCTTTTCTTTTTTCTTTTTGAGGGTTTCATTGAAACTTTGGGTTGCTAAGCAACCGTATCTAGGTATCACATTTGGCAACGGAAAACAAGTCAGGTGCCTAAACCCAACCTATGAAATGACACATTCTGTGATCAAATTAAAAATAAATAAAGTTTGCAAATGTAGCCAGCTACAATTATATAGGACTGTTACGATTGTTAAATCTCTGCAGGGAGGATAAGCAGTATTTTCCATATTCAAGACCGATGCGAGACTAGGAACAAAGGACACGCATGAAGGACAGACACAAGCATGCATTTCCATTAGGTCTGCTGCAAACACTTCTCTGCACTGTTTACAAGGCGAGATTTCTCATAGCACACTCATCTATGCTAAAAATAAAACTGCTAGCAGTTTTAACACATTATATTAGCATTAAACAGTCAACATATCCAGAATTGTCTCACATTTAAAATCACTGTTAGCAGAACACTCTGTTATACGGTTTTGACAAACACTTTGACGCGCCATAAAGAAAAGCAACAATGTATGTGTATTTCTTTTAGCTACATGTTTTTTTCGTTAAACACAGAGTCAAAATCTTTTTCTTAACACATTAATGCTACGCTGCAGTCAGATATTGAAACATTTATAACATAAGTGAACTGGCCAATGTGTAAAGTGCCATTAAAAGTCCCATGTCTGCATACAGCTGTGAAAGGAGCTGTCCAGTTCTCCATGCAAAGAGCCACCATAGTGCATTTAAAACAAAAAAAGAAATGACTTCTATAAAAATGCAATTGGGGGGGGGGGGGGAGCCAACAGAACAATGAGACTAACATCTGTATTTAACAAAAATATTACAACAGGCTCAGACAATCAACCACCCACACAATTAAACAATTTATCCACTGAGCGCTGAACTGAAAACAACGTAATTGACAGGAATGACAGCTATTACAGCTAAATAAATCACAGGGCCTTAGACATCAAATCACAGCAAAAAATAAATTCAATTAACATAAGAGAAATACAGTCAAATGAATATTCTGCCTACTAATCTTCTAGCTGCTTATTCTTTTAGGCATATCCCAGGCAGCATCGGGCACAACGCTGAGTAGTATGCACACGCGCGCACACACCCACCCACACACAGAACAGAAGTGAAATTCGAACCCCAAACCTGGAGGTATGAGGCGACAGGGTTACCCACTGAGCAATTCTACACCGCCTGCCTAAACTAATATTAATTATACGAATCATGCCTGTTTCCATGTTCATACAACTACTCAATAGTCAGCAAGTTGAGGCTGAACAGGTAACTACAGAAAAACCAACAGAATGTGTCATCTCATTAATTCCAGAACTTCCCCCAAGGGGAATTTATTGATTTTTTTCCCCTCTTGTGCAGTATATAGATATTGCATGTTAAGTAAACATGCTCTACCACTATTATGATGCTTTAAACACATGATGGGAAATTTCATTATTTATGATCAGTCGTTGTTACGTCAGTCAGATATTCCAAAACGAGGACCGGTGGAGCCTCTCCACATGTCGGAATGACAGTGATATTCATTGTCAGCTTCCCTTTTGTGATTTCTTAAAAATTAATTCCCCCAAATTACACTTCCAATCCTTAATGGAACTGGAAGAAATGGGTTTTGTGGTAAGTGGCTTCGTCTGGCCAGAAATGGCAGGCAAAGCGGGGCCAGCGGGCGGCTGCCTTTCCTCTTGCCTCACCTCTGTGAGGACAAGGCGTGCGGAACACAGTGTCAATTAGCACAAGGAGCTCTGTGTTGGAGAAATGATAAGGTCAAATGGGGCCATAAATTGTCAAGTGTGGAGAATGTACTGAAGCGTTAAA
>JAODLD010000113.1:11280458-11295592 GCA_026781065.1 Mormyrops boulengeri | reverse complement strand
TTTTTTTTTCTGTTTTTTCACCTTTTGCGTAAAAAAATTTTTTGTTTATTTTCAAATTACAAAAACATTATAAAAACTTCTTTATAAAAAAAAAATTTTTTTTTTTTTTTTTTTGTTTTTTTTTTTTTTTTTTTAAATAAAGCCATTATTCTTCAGGAGCACCAAATACAAAGCTAGTGACAGAATGACAACATTAAAAATCTAGTTTCCAGGAGGAAGAAACAGTACCTCTGGATTAAAACATGGCGCCAGAATTATAAAGTAACAAATGCACGAACCTAATAATGCAAATCGCAGCATCACATCGCTGATCACACCACCCCAGCACTTCATGTCAGTGTAACAAACATTCCAACCACACGGTCCAAACGTATCTCAGTAGATGACAATCGACAAAAATGAATGTTGTTTTGGAATGAATTATGCATACGCTTAAAGACAAATTAAACATCACTCCACAGAAATCTTCTTACAACCACAGTTTCATTTAAATACCCCAGAGAACAGTTCCAAGGTTAAGCCCAATCAGGTTCACTCCAACCAGGCAGCAAACCCCAGGATACTCCCAGGCTTTGTGGCCTAATCCCCAGCAATGTGCCAAAGAGCATTCTCAAGTGCTCCCAGTGGTTTCCACGAGACAGCAACACAAAAGTTTTAATCATGTCTTGAGAGGGGAAAGAGAGAGAGAGAGGGACACTAGGAGAGGGAGACATAGAGGGAAGTGAAAGACTCAGCAGGGAAATGGTAGATTTGCGTAATTCTCCGTATCCTTGGGAACCAAACGATAATTGATTCACATCTCTGTGTCGCCTCATAACAGATTCCATCCCCACCAAACACTGTCATATTTAACCAAAAAAAAAACTGTTGTTCCTCTTTCCTGTGATTTAACGGCTTCAAATGAAATGCTTTGTGCCTGTTGAAAACGACAAGGTGCAGATTCCGACTAAACACCGAAACAGGAGACTGCAACCAATCACCTGCCTTCCGCTCCTCTGCCCCACAAATGGAAAAACATTTTTCAGAATGCAGATATTGGACCAATCAATACAAGCTTTTAGGGTGTGCCCTTTTCTAATTGGCTGGGAAGAAACCCCCATGCAGCGACAGATTAAGTAAATATTAAATGAAAAATACAGATCTCAGGAAAACTTGGGAGAGCAGATGTCAGGTACAACTGGTGCTAAATCTTCCTTTCATGCTATAATCTTTTAATGGTTTACATACTGGGGATCATTTCCTGCCCCTGAAATCTGCCATGTTGCCATTTCAGCAGCTGAGCCAATACTGTTAGTATAAGATGACTTGGGAACGCTACAGGGAACACCTAACTGTTTTCAGGTCAGAGACTGCAGGGACCATTAACTGTCACCGCTCACCCTTGCATGAAACAGGACTGACCTGAGTTCAGCGATTTGCAAATTCAGATCTCTTCTATAAGCATCAGCTCTCTGTAAATGTCAGCTTAATTTTAACTTATAAAACCAAGTCTTTCATACGATAATCCAGTCTCAGTTCCTACCTTTAGAAATGAAAATAAATGAACTTTTTAACTTTTCTATTTTACCATTAGTCTTTATTGGCAGTTTGAGTCCCTCATCTGCCCCGACCCAAACTACTCACGCCTCCCTGAAGGTCACCAGTCTGCCAAAAATGTACTTTCGCATACAAATGTTGATGGCTGACAGGAAGTGATCCGATCCGATGAAGGTCACAGTGCTGGTTTGAGATTGGACTCCATATCAGTGCATATATATTGTGGCCCAGTTGCGTTTTCTCCCCGTCATGACATGCTCACCATTCCCACTTTGACATTTCTGTTCCATTCTCATTAGTCTTTTCCATCTTTATGCAGGTGCCCCGCACTTTGTTGGGGTCAACGTAGATCCCTGATTTTTTACTTACTTTCTTCCATCACTTCATCAAGGCAGAGCAGGGGGTGGAGCAGAGGACAGTGAGGCCCAGGGGGCTCGTAAATGTCTCCGGCATGAGGGAGCCGGCTACGGGTAAGTCAACCCCGTGGCATGCTGGGCGGAGAAGTGCTCTGGAAGCAGAGGGCGTAGGGGATACTGGGGTCTTGGCCATAAACACCAGGGTTGGGAGAGTGTACCATATCAATGGACAGCTTATTTCAGACTTCTTACTTTTCTCATTTGGTAATTGGGAAATTTACTATGTCGCTGCAGCCAAAATAAATCTCTGAAGGGTCAGTAATGCAATTTCACTATCGGATACCCATGAAGCGACACAGGACTTGATGGTCGGCGGTTAAGCTGCACACAGCAGCTGCGTCAGGCCGCAATCCAGATCCACCGCCCCTTTTCTGCTGGGCCTCTGCTATTCTACCGGCAATTTGCATCACTGCGAACAGAATTTGTCTTCATAAGAGTTATTCAAATAATTTCATAAGACCAATTTCATTGTATTTATTCAATTAAATAAACACTCTAAAAGCGCACAGAAAACGTATGCATATACCCAAAACTTAATTACACACACACAAAACACACACAGGGTGGAAAAATAAGGGAGTTAAGCTGCTGGGAAACTAAACCTCAATTACAAACGCGGCAACAAAAGTGAAGTGTTAGGGTGAGTGTCGATTATGAGTCTTTGTCAGCAAAGACGGAGTTTGACACAAGTTAAAGCAACATGAGTCAAAGCAACTAACTCAAGGTAAAAAGTCAAGCAATTGTTGCTCAAACTCCAGATACACTGGTCATAAAAACTACTAAACTGTTTAATACATCAAGGACCGTTGCTAAGCATGATAAGAGTGATTTCCAAAATGACCACAGAACCGAATCGGAAGCTCTTCACCACATTGTACATTGAGAGCTTCAAAAAGCTGGGCTGTGTCAGGGCTGCCCTTCTGAACCAGCGTGTACCCAGGGCCAACACACACACACACACACACACACACACACACACACACACTCTGGTGTAAGGAGCATAAAACCTGCACCTCTGAGTAGTGGAAAAAAGTCTGATGAGTCATCTTTTGCCGTTTCCCCCACATCTGGCGAGGTTTATGTTTGGCCAAAGCCAAAGAATGCCTTCAGCTCTCAGTGCCTGCTGGTATGGGCAGCCGTCCTGCAGGAATCACTAGGCCTGATGATTGCTCCTCATGGTCATATAACTGCCAAGGATTATGGAGCCATCTTAAGGACTAACACTGCTCCCTCATGATGCGCCCACATTCCAAGACAATGGCACCACATACAATGCAAAACAGATTCAACAGTGGTTTTATGAACCAGGATGAAGTCAGAAACCCCCCCCCCAAGACCTAAACAGAGAGCAAATAGATTCCTACTTCACCCCTCCAATGGACTAGAGGCGGTCCTTCTTCATGAGGAATCCCCCAAAGCCCACTACACAATGTTCAGAACCTTTATGACAGTATTCCTGAGGGGCCCGGGGCTGTTCTGAAGGCATAGGGGGGTCCATCGGCACATTAGGACCTTGCTATTGACCTTGCTATCTCCATTTGTGTGTATTAAGCAGTATTGGAGCAACTGTTTTGCACATAGTCTTAAAATTACACAAAGGCAACTCTACTAACATTAATTTGGAAACCTTCATAATACTACCATTAAGTTGAATTCTTTATTAGACTCACTGCACTCCAAATACCTACATCACAACCCATTATATTTATCAGCAGTAGTGTACAGGGCTATTTGCGCACCTTAAATATGACTGGGGGTAATTAAGCTTATCTTTATGTTCTCATATGAGAATCCTATCTAGCTGGCAGTTAATGGGCCTCTTTCCTCACAGCATAAAATCTCCCAAACAGCTTAGTGCTCTCTATACCTGGCTACTTTTAAATCTATCCCATTGAAAAACATTTAACAGAGCAGTTAAAACTCAAGACAGGGAAACAATGTCTCACTGAAAATATAAAGCCTATTCTTCAGTCTATTCAGGTGTCTGGCAATGCCAGAGGAATTGATGACGCAATAACTGAAGTTAAATGTCACTAAATGATGGCAAGTGTCCTGCTCTGCATCACTCTTTCTACACAAGACCTTGGAAGGTACCCCTAAAAGGTCAGAATCGTTTTACAAAAGGCTGCTAGCTATGCTGCTAATAAAATCTTACAGACAAGGACATTATTTCTCTCCTCAAGATGAAATTAAATCAAAATGTTCCTCACGCACAGCACAAAAATTCATTCTGTTATGTGAAACAACTAAAACGGATAATGCTTAAAATCCAGTGAAACTAATTCAATCACGAAAACCCCAAGCCAGGTGGCTTACTCATGGTGTTTGCACTGCTTTGCACTGAAGCTGGGGAAACTGGCAGGAGCCGCAGCACTGCTGCAGAAAGATCCCTCGTCACCCCTAGCGCCAGAAATGGTACATTCTGCACAGCTAGGCCACACACCGTGGACAGCTACACGGACTGGCCCATTCCGTGCCGCGGTGGTATATCTGTCATCGTGTGCAGTGGAGCCGGAAGCGCTGCGTTCTCAGGCTGATCAGGCGAAGCTCTCGGGGCCGATGTACCCCCCCCAGTGCACTGTGCATAAATTACCACAGAGGCACCGGGGAGGCCCAAGTACAAAACACATACTGCAGGTTACATAATGTAAACATCTCAAAATGCCGGTAATGTCGTAAACACCCCCCCCCCCCACCAAACTCCGGCTAACAAAACTGACAGCATAGCATAGAAAATACACTTGTGCGCAATGGAAAGCATGGCAAATTGAGCACCGGACCGCTCCCTCTATTCCGCTACCCGCAGAGAAATACATTTAATTTGTCATTTTATTTAACCCAAAATAAATTTCCCAGTGTTGGCATGGGGCCTGACAAATGCAGACTATTACTTTATGATACTGCATTATAGGCCGTGATAGTCCCTTTTCGTCTGCCGAAAATACCTCTTCATTACACCTGTCCAAAACAAAACCAAAATGACGCTAATGGTAGCAGCACAGGAACATAATTCAAAGCCGGCGCAGGGAGGGAGGGACGCAGGCCGCGGTAACCTGAGTGCAGGGCTTACAGTACAGCAACCCAGAGCTGATTCTTGGCACCAGTGAGCAGCTTTGATAATGTGGCCAGTGGTGGGAATGACTGTGTGCGGCGCCAAACGCTAATGTGCAGCAGTAGCGAAAAAAAAAGCAAAGGGATTTTAAAACAAGCATATTATTTTTCCTGTTTGCTAAAAAGCATCTGTTTCCAGTACATCTGTGCGGCTCCGTGGCCACTCAGGGCCAGTTCTGGCATCATGGGAGCGCGGTGAGAGGAGGAGCGGCATGTGTCGGCCCGAATGAGGCAGGCATGGCTTATGGCGACAAGCTGGGGTCACGGCGCCCGCTACTGGCGGAAAAGGTAAGGTACATGACGACATGTTATTTCCCTGCTTTTGGGACGCCGCTGGTAAATGCCATGCACGCACGCCGTCGGGGCCGGTTTCGGAAACCGGGCACGCGTCACTCTGACCCCTGAAAATGTCATTAACGCTACGTGCTGGATATGGGCTTGTTGGCGACGGGGCCGGGCAGGGCGGGAACGTGACAGCACTGCTGGTCCAAACAGCAGAATCCCAATGACTCAGGGCCCCCAAAAGCTGTGCAAAACAAGGGCTGGGTCTCTCCACAGGGAGGCAGCGGTAGGGGTTTGCTCAGTGGCCCAGACATATTTGTGACGGTTCGAGGTTGGGGGGGGGCGGGGGGGGGGGGGCCCCGCCAACACGGCTCAGGGTGCAGCAGTGCTACACAGAGTCCGCTGGGGAAGACCACAGCCAAGGGTGGGAGGAGTTTGGGGTGCTGCAGCTCAGAGGCAGAGGTTTGGGGCATGGCTCTCCCCCTCAAGGGATTCTGGGAAAATATCTCCACACACTTTCCTCACAGCTGCGGGTTTTTAATGAATCTCAGGATCGTCTGAGCTTAGAGGCGTTCATTATTCAGAATAAGCCCATGCCTCAGCTAACCTGCCAAGATGGATCAAATGCGGGTTTAAACCGTGGATGAACCTGGGTCCACGAGTTCCTGCCCCCCCCCCACCCTCACAAAGCGCTGTAGGTGTTCACTGGCCGGGTTGAACGACATCGATTGAGATGATTCCCGAACCGCTGCTTCTTCCAATGTTACGTCGATATACGGGCTAAAAGGCACACAGACAAACGACATCACTCACGTCCAAAGGGCCCAGCCATTTTAGCACGAGAGGCGTCTTTGCGTTTAATAAACTCGTGACAAAGACAGCAGTTCTAAAACTGGAAGCCGTAACTTCTGAAGAGGCGCCGTGTTCACAATAAACATGTGGGCTAACAGCCGATTAGAGGCGTGTAAATACAGCGGAGGCCAGTGCCTCCGGCGGTCTGGGGCCCGCGGCAGCAGCCGGCGCTCTCCCCGAGGCGTCTGGTCAGCCGAGATAAACGCCATCGCTGCAGACGGAGCATTGGATGCCGCACCAACGCCACCCGCTACACAAAAGGTCAGGGTTCCTCCAGTGCGCTACGCTGTAGCGAGGGAGTATATGCACCACGCTCTGGTGTGTTAATTAGAAAAAGAGAGAGAAAAAAACAATAAATCCTGGACAGGCAGGAAAAAAAAGAAAAAAAAAAGTGTCTGGAAAAGTAATTAAGAAGAAGGAAGACCAAACCAGGTTCTGACAGCAGAGATGTAGGTCTTCTATCCATCGCCTCCATGATTCTGCCAGTGTCACCGGAGAATTTTAAATCCCGCTGAAGATACAGCTTAGCATCAAACCTCGAGCTTGCAAACTTATTTAATTATGTTAAAGCTGGCGATCAGGAGTGATAGTCATCTATAATACAGACTACCACCTCATAAGTAAGGCCGGCCAATACTTGGGCGCCCCTAATCTGCTACAAAAACTTCAATTAAGTAAGTCTATTCAAAATCTCATGATTCATTTGCAAATCAATCTGGAGAAACAATGGGGATGGCACTGGGCTCAGGTAGTGGCTCCGAATACTAAACGCAGCGCCTCATGTGACGGGGAGCCATGAGGTTATTCATTATCTGCCGGTAAAAGGAATAATTGTCTGTCAACATAGCTATTTGCTCCCAGAAGGGTTCTGCTTCTAAGCATGGATATACCGGGATAGTGTGGGCCAACCAGGGACACTTTAGTCAAGATAGCCCAACTATTCAGGGAAAGTACGCACACCTGGCTGTGATTTTCAGGTGATGCCATTATCGTCCCCCATAATGCCACACTGCTGCTTTCATCACAAAAAATATTCCAGACACACACAGGGCATTATGGGACATACGAGTTTATAAACAAGCTATGAAGTCTGTATTCCCAGCTCAAAATGGCACCATGGAGTAATTCGATCTCACCCCGGGCCCAAACGGGGCACATCAACCGCTCTGAATAGGAGACCGAATTGACAGGAGATTATAATTGTGTGTGATTATAACAGCAGTTTACAGCGCCATCACCCCCCCCCTTTGTTTCTTCTGTCTGTCTTGTGCTTTGTTCCCTTTTTTGAATAGATCTTCCTGCTTTCCCGCTTCTCAAGTGAATTAGTGAGTTGAATTCTGCGCATCGGGGAAAAGGCCGTATCAAAGCATCTTTAAAGCAATCAGAGTGGCATGGCTTGACGTGCAGAGATTTCTCACCCTCACCCATTCATACGGCTGACAGTTTGCTCAAAGTGCAGACTGTTGCCGCAAATTCACAGCTTGAGTTTCATTCCTTAATCGTTATTATCCATGTCTGTGCTCATGGGCACGCAGCAAGCAGAGCTGGATTAAGGATTTCGAGTTCTTCGTGCTGTTTCTGCCGAAACTCTGCGCTGGGAGATATTAGCCTGACTTATCAGAAATTGGGGAAAATGAAATCCCAGACTTCTAAACAGCAATAAAGAACTAACAGTGAGACTGACCAGGCACCTGAAATTAACTGGGCCCGGGAAGGAGAAGATTTCCTGTGCGCTCTCCTTTCTCCGATAGCGTATCTTACACACCAGGGCCCGACACCCTGAGCCAATAAAAGCGTGAAGGAACAACGCGGCCATTCCATGAAGCCACCGCGTTTGAGGAACCAGGCTCAAGCGGCGCATAAATAAATCAAATTACCAAGTTGGTTCTGGGCAACCAAGAAATGTAGAGATCCTTTTTACTTCTGCTCCACTAGTCAAATGTAGCCCATAGAAAGTCTCCTCCAGCTTCTGCTCATCCCTCTTTCTCCCTGTACAGAAAGCTTATCATCAATACACACACGCACACACACGCACAAACACACATCCAAAAACCCTCTTTGAGCGACATAACAGTAATGACAGGGGGAGTTCTTCAGTCACACCCGGCTCCCTGACCGGCCACAGAGATCACTGACTCGGCAGCGAAATGGAGGTGAGCGCTGGATGGCTCGCACGCCAGATGGGAGAGGACCCATGCGGCTGCCTCTGTTTTTAGCCCTGGAAAGGAATCACGGTCGGGCCCCCATTTTGCTGGCGACAGTAAATCCGCAAAGAGCTTCGGCGAGACTCGGGCACGCGCCGCGAAGCCCGGGTTCACGGGGCGTTCTCAGCCCCCGCCAATTCCGAAAAAACAGTCTAAGCTAATTAAACAAAACGGGGAGAAAAAAAGCCCTCGGACGACACATCTACTCCTATCACACTAGGAAATGCACGGAATTCTGAAAGCAGAGACGGGGGAAAAGTTCCGCGGTGATTGGCACCATCTGTATTTGACACTCATATTGTGAACTTTCCCAGACCTCTCCAGTGTTTTTAAAGCACATAACAAAACACTAATTAGCCCACTAAAATAAAGTGGCTGCGCGGTCATTTAGCATGGCGGGGTGGAAGATGGCCGCTCGTGATCTGGGCCGGTCTTGTGACAGGCCTTTTTGCCATCTGTCTCTTTCAGTTTTTCACTGCATTTCTGACTAAGTCCCCTGAGTTAACAGGAGTAAATTAACTTTGACAAGCCATAACCAGCTATAAATACTCAAGGCACATTTCTGTCCATCGTTGATATGCCAGACTGGCCATCAAAAAGTAAAAAAGAAAAAAAAAAAGCATACAGGGTACTGCTCAAAGGGCTGCAAAAATATTAGTGGCCAGCAAAAACTTTATAATTCTGTTACAGTTTTGGCCTTCCCATAAAACTGGGGATTGTAAAACCACCCGAATGCATATTCCCGGTCTATTTTTACCCCAGGCATCAATTCTTCATCCTCTAGCAGTTATAACTCAAAACATTCATTAAAGGAATCCTGTGTAACAAAAGCGGAGTGTGTTAATGGAGACACTCCCACGTGCTCGTAAGACCACAACGCAAAAGCGGCGACATCAGAAGCAGACCGCATAAAATCGGAATCTGATAGCAGCTGTGAGAGCATTTGTTTTGAGAAACCGCGTGATAAACTGGGAAATCACATCACAAGTTCATTTGTAGACATAACTAAGCAGCATTGTTATACTAAAATCCTTAAAAACGAATAAGGCTATTAGCTAGCCTGAGATACTAAATGAGAAATTAAGGGTACTACACAAATTGTATCTACTGTACATAGAGCATAATACGGCATTAAGTAAAGGCAAGACTGCACCGGGGATCTGAGGGAAATTCAGTTTAATTCTGCAGCGTCTGTGGAAAATGGCAGACTATAGGACTCTCCTAAGAAAGGGGCTTAGATGCAAATTTATAATGAGCAGATAAGTGCAGTTTTAGTTTATGTCAGTTCAGTCAAAACAGCAAGACAGCCTTACAGTTTGCAAATCCTTTGTGCAGAGTTCCAGGTTTTCAGGCAGAGTTCAGCCATACAAAGAGAGAGAGAGTCTCGACTGTCACAGAGGTCTTCTTTGTGAGCCCTTAAATAATTAATCTCTTATCTGTCCATGTGACGAGGGTAAGATTTGCGGGGGGGGGGTTCATTTGGAGACCCCACAATTTCCCAACTGACTTAGACAGAGATGTCATTGAAAGTATATTTGACAACTGGAGAATAGTGTCGCTACTTGTTCAAAAACCAGTAAAGTAAGTACAATTTCCCAGCAGCAGGGAGAGCGCCAAGTTAAATTTTAAAAACAAGGTACAGTTTTAAAAACAGCCATAAGTGTATTTTGAGATCTGAAAGATGCTCCTTGGCCATGTTTATTGCAATCTATGACCATGGATAACACCATCAAAAATGATGCCATTCATTTACAAATCTCATAAGCCAATGTCTAGAAATTTAACAATGCCGCAGGCAATTTTAGTGCTTGTTAGTGGCAGAATCCTAATGTTAAGTAAAGATACTGTCTTGAAATGTCTTTATTTCAAGCTATCACTGAGCCTGTTTACTCAACACTGGCAGCCTGTTTACACCACATCATCAAATACATATCAGCTCAAACTGCGAATCGGTAAGTCCATGGCTTCATTTCAGCATTTTTGCTTTTTCCAAAAAAAGCTATACGAGTGAAAACCTAGGAGGAGCAATTTTGCTCCAATTGCATGACAATGGTGTGTTGGGTAAAAAAGGGCGTGGGTGAAATGCGAGAAAATTACAGAAAAAGGCTGAAAATATGCTAGTTTCATTTATGAGTGCATAGTTACTGATACTAGTATCGGTATCCATTTTTGATGCAGTGCTCAAGTACTCATACTCATGACATGGCGCCGATTCCTATAACCAATGCTACATTTCAGCAATATAGTTAGCAAGCAAAGTAACCGGGACCACAAATTGCCTGCGGATGGAAGTACTTCAAAATTAACAACAAAAACCAAAGCAGAGCGGACTGCAAACTGTAGCTAAGATATCAAGAGGAGGCGCAGAAGTTCGGAAAAAAGTACAACGAAATTGCCAACAGCAGCACTTTGAAGAGAAAATGTCAAACGATAATCCTCATGAGGTGAAAATGATGGAAGCCCTTATCCAGTATATTGCTCCTGTCGTTGAAGCACAATGTCGTAATGGCGGTACGCGGAGCACGTAACACTTCCTGAGATGGTACGTGCTGTAAGAAGTTTGTGAAGCACTGCTTTAGACAGCCTGAGATGTTTTGTATTAAATCATAATTAAAATGGCCTGCCAATCCGACGTTTTTCCACAGAGACTAAACGATGATTACCACAGCTAGTAAGCACCCCCTCACTGGTCCACATGTTTTAGCACCAGTTGTTTAATGGATTATCCATACAACGTTTTTTCATGCGGTCACTTCTTTGGCTAAAAAAAATTAAAAAATTTAAAAATCGGAGTGCCCCGTTTGGCATGCTTGTATGCGTGCATGTGTGTGGGGGGAGGGGGGGTGCGACAATATTATTGTTTACCCCAATGTTTTTAAATTAAGATGAAATTAAAAACATGCACTTGGTATGATGGTATGTGAGAGTCGCTGTAAGTCACATAGGTTGTGAATTGGGGATAATCTGTATTAAGAGCATGACATTTCTTCATATTAGAATTAACACATAAATCGATTTCCAACGAAAGCTGAAAACAGTCAAACTACTTTAGACTAGAAATCATGGGGAACATGCTCTGTAGAGTGTGTGCAGCACATCTAAAGAATTAGCCCATCTATAGCCTTGTGTCTGCAGAACCCCTACAGGCTCCTTCCTTTAACCCAACCCTACAACTCATGCCCCCCCCAGTCCTCACCTCAGACCATCAACAGCTACTTCCACCCCACTGTCATTGACCATGACCCATTCCTCTGCCCCCACTCGTTGCTGGGCAACCCAAGGCATACTGAGGTAGTGAATGCGATTTACACAATTAATGGTACCGACAGTCTAACTGGTCCTTGCTTCAATGCTTTTGTGAGGCATTCTGCTGATTCCTAATGACCTGTACATCCACCTGTTCAACAGTCTGTTTTCTTCCGAAAGTACTAGAACTGATAAATGGTGAATAAGAGGTAAGATAAAACTGTACATTCCATGCCCTTTTGTTATGGACTCGAGTAGCACGAAGCAATGCCATTAAGGCACTATACTCCAAATTACACCTGCAGTTTAAGTGTATGCCTGACTTTAAGCTAAATACAGCCTTGCAGGTAATGTTAGAGGCAGTGATTAAAAATGTACAATTTAAAGAATCATATTAATGTGCCCAATAAGTGAAATTTAAGGGGGATACTTTGGTTCTGAAATTAACATTTTGTTATGCTGCGTAATGTGTGATCACAGGAGTCTCGTTGAGAATCATGGAGTCCTTTTTAATGGGCACTTTAACATAGAAACCCTGCTGAATATTTCATTGTGCGATTTTTAAAAAATGGATGAGGTACAATCTAATGAAACAGCGGCCATCCCATTAAGGACCGCTCCTAAAACAACAGGCACCTTGCAGCTCACCGGGGCCCCCGATCTCTCGGCAAAAACCTTAATGGCAAAAGTGGGCAAAAAAACCTGGATTTAAGAGCCCTCACACCGCCTTAATTTCAGCAGAAACAGAACGGAAATAGTGACTAAGGGCGAACACGGCACTTGAGTGCGCGAAAGCAGAAAATTACAGTTATAATGATCGGCCTCAACAGCGCAAAAAAGAAAGGTTAGCGAGAGTCCCTTAGCGTGGAGTCCTCCGCTTCCTGGATGGAACTCTTATTTTTAACATCCATTGTATTTGGTTAGCGGTGCCAAGGGCAGCGGTGCGCGGGAGGTCACTTGTAATTGCAAATTACTTTTACAGGTTTTGTGAGACTCCAAAGTAAAAGGAAACTATGCTGAACTTTTTCGGCTCCTAAAAGGGGTTAGTGCTAGTGATGTCAATGGCTAATGAAGATAAACTAATGTTAAACTACCAAGCTGCTGTGCTGACTTACTAAATAACCAAAACCTAAACTTAATACTTAAAATATTTCAGAAAAAAAGCAGTATGACAAAATGCCATATCTGAGAGTTGAAGCCCACTAAGAAAGAATCCATATTAAGTTTACTTTGGCCTTCACGCCAAGCTCAGTCCGAGTTCTTTATTTAATTGTCCAGTTCAAATACCCTTCTTATGACACCCACGGTATCTCGCCTATGACAAGAAACACAAAAAAGGAGCAGTTATGTGGACTGATTTGAGGAGGGGGGGGGGGGCATGCATAGAGCGGGTGGTTCATTTCCTGCACAGCCTCTCAAGGTTAGCCTGCGCGCAGAGGTTAACATCCGCGGCAGTGGAGGGGCCGAGATCGGCGCTGCATAATAAAACGGGCCTCGTGAATTCCTGACGGCCACATCAGACGGGAGAGGCATAATACTGTCAGATTTTAAGAAGAAAGAGAAAACCTTTTATTTTATTGGGGGGTGGGAGGGGGCTAAAATCAGCAGCTTGTGTGGCAGTAAAACACACAATGAAATGTATCCTGCCTTAAGGGCCGAACCCCTAGAGCCGTACAGCCCGGTCCTCCGGAGCAGAGATTAGGCACAGGTGTTTAAGCACGTTTGCAAAATCGCAGCTACTTTGACCTTAAATGAAGTCATGCGGCCGGCCATTACAGCATGAAACTAAACACTGGCCGTGAAAGCGGATATGCCGGTACAATAAGCCTAATCCTACAGCACGGCCCTGAGATGCACACAGTCGCTGGCATTAGGGTGGCTGTGACACACACAGCAAATGCAAAGCGAAGCAGCCTGTTTAACAGGAGCTACACAGGAGCCGTGAAGCTGCCCCACACAGACGGAAGCACGCGGGCCAAGGGGCTGGTGGAGGCGGGCCCCAAACACAGGCTGTAATTGTCGGATTCCCCTTGCTTGGCATACTCCGGGACGTACCACCTTGATACTGATCATAGGGGAGCCCCCTCCTGCGCTCTGCTATGACACGGGCCACGGCATCTCTTAATCACAGAGTCTGTCTGCACATCTGGCATTAATGGAGGCAGACGAGCAGAGGTATACATCTGGAAGCCATTTCCCACCCCACCATCTCCCTACCGTTCCATGTAAGCCCCGCCATCCTCCATCGCTAACCTCACTTCTGTGTTTCACTCACCCCCGCACTGCTGTCACAAGAAGGAACAGCTCAGTCTCAGCGTGGACGGGCGATTGGGCTGCGTGCCAAGTGGTGGGCGGGGCCTCACGGTAGGCGGGGCCTTGCAGGGAACACAGGGAGGCCTGCCACACTGGGGCTGTGTTTTAGGTCAGCGGAGAGTTCGCCGAGTCTCGGCCAGAACTATATTCCACCAATTTTAAAAAATATGGCATGCTTAGCAAGGACACACTATGACACATTCAATCATATGTTTCCTGACCTCAGACACATTTCTGATTCTGGATAAGTTTGTAGGTATTACTGCTATAAACTAACATGGATCTTTACACCCATAATCAGACCCTGACCTACTGGAGCTCCATCCAAAGGTGATGCAGCCGACTGCGAAAAACACAGAGGCTTTTCCAGAACCCCTAGCGACACGGGCAAGACGCAGAGCTTGGCGCTCCAGGTCCCCAAAGGCAGCCACAACAGCGTTCTGTGACAAAGGGATTTACGGCAAACACATTTCGCCATGATCAAAGGCGCGGAGGACTGGGGCGGCTGTAAATCAGCAGCCCGCCAGCCGCTGCCACCGCCGCCCGGCTGATTTACGGCTCGGAATTAGCCCCGATTTCCATGACAGCGTGGCCCCACCCAGAGTCACCTGTGGCATGACATCAGCAGGCAGGTTGAGCGGAGGAAATGCCCTGACCTTCAGCCGCCCCCCCCCCCAGACACGTCTTACATACCCCCATACGCATGGTGCCCCGCCGCAGGGGCAGCTTGGCTGAACGTACGAGGCCGGCGGAGCAGGAACCTGGGCTGCTGGTGTCCGATTTACAATGCGGGGGGTCTCAGCAGCGCCTCCCAAAGGGCGGTCTGGTAAGAGCGTTCAGCTACACCAGGGCACAAATGGCACTTGTTTAATATGAAGCTTCCCCAGCTGTTTAACCCAATCTTCATTAGGAAACAATACAACGTCGGCGGCTACGTAAAAACGGGGAAGATTTACAGTGAAACTCCTCAGAACGGCTGTGATTCTGCTCAGCGATTCTTTGGCAAAAGCTTCACTTATGCTGCCGTCCGCAGCAGCTGTATCAGGATCAGCAGCAGTAGGGCAACTGCAGCAGAAGTAGGGTAAGGGGCTGGGGGCGCCCACGCGGGCGCATGGCTAAGGGGCTTGGGTGGGGCCATGCGGGCATGCGGCTCGGTGGGGGCATGAGGTTAATG
>JAODLD010000113.1:11219697-11277976 GCA_026781065.1 Mormyrops boulengeri | reverse complement strand
CTGTTTGAGCCCCCGCTCCCTCCCCCCCGCCCCCCCCCCCCCCCCCCTCCCCCCCCCCCCCCTCTCTCTCTTACACACACACACACACACACATACATACAAGCAATTTTGAGACTCCGATTAACACGATGGCACATCTTTGGGCTGTGGGCGGTAACTGAAGTACCCGGAGGAAACACACACAGCCGCAGACTCCGCACACAAATACCGGGCAAGACTTGGTCACAGTGACTCCCACCACGGCGCCCCCTGTGTGGAATATGACGCTAAATACATTTCATCCTGTATTAATCCACGCTGGGAAAGCCTGCTCACGTCTTCTCACTGCTCTGCTAAAGCCTTGGCGGGGGGGGGGATTCTGCTGTTTGTCATCCACTTAATTTTAATTACGCCGTCTTCGGGGCGACAGCAGCGAGCGCCGATTCGGGCAGGATCTCCACGGCGGCCAGCTCCGTATCTCTGCTCACCGTATCTGGTGCTTATGGCCCCACCGCCATGCCTCCCGTCAGCCTCCACTCAGAATAGAAGCGTGTAGGAGAGCTTGCTGAAAACAAGCGGGGGGGCCACCAGAGCGGCGCCGGGGCTGTGCGCTTCCGCTAACGGCCTGCTTCTCCTCCCAGGCAGCGGTAATGAGAGCACGCTCCACTCCATATAGGTGACACGGCTGATTTTCTCACCGCTTCTGAGGAGTGGCAATATACCCATGCAATGATGCTATATTTACATTTATTCAGGCATAGCTTAAGAATGCCACTGAGATCTTTTACATCGCTTTACCATATTACTTAAAGCATGTTTTTTTTTTACAAAAAACATACAGCATACAGCAATCTTCCACAGTCATTCTCAGGAGAGAGTGCTATTCCAAGCGATCCAAAACCTGTCTGCTTTGATTCCTCTCAGTCCTGGAAAAATGAAAACAGCCACTAAGAGATGCACATTTCCGGAGTCTGAATGGCAATGGGATCCATTACCTTTAAGCGTACAAGCTGAACCACGGCAGGCAGAACAGACAGAGATAATTATTACAGATCCCAGCGCCTGATCTATTTGTGAAGTCTGAAATTGTCACTTGTTTGAGAAGCTTCTTTGTGATTACTCTGATCAGGACGGACAGTCCTCGTACACTTACATCCTTAAAAAGGACCCATATTGCGAGGATTATCATAGAGAAGCTGATTGAGATAGGGCTGTAATTAAAGGCCAGTTTATCATCCACACTCAGAGCTGCCTGTCCTGCAGGAGTTCCGCGTTCCCCGAAGGCCACACGCGACTCCGCATGGACGCATCCAAAAGGATCCATTGTCTCTTCAGATGTTTTCGCAGACTGGCCAGGTGGAACAATGTTATTGTTCTAAACACTGACGGTCACCGGGGATTAGATGGAGTCAGAGTGTTTTTCTTCTGATATAATATTTGAGGGGGGTCACTTGAGCCTGTTTATTAGGGCCATCTGGCTTGGCTGACAGAACTTGTCATAAGCCAGCAGCCCCCCCCCCCCCACGCACGCACGCACCCACGCACCCACGCACCCACGCACGCACGCACACACGATTAGTGCCCTTAGACTAATATACTGGTGCGGGAGTGACATAGGCCATTGTGCTCTCCGTGTCTGGTAGTATCAGTTCCAATCTCCCATTCTCCCAGTACTCATAATGGCTGCAACTTATAAAGGGTAGATGTCAACAAACTGAAAGAATCTCCAAACACTGAGGAGACATACAGGCAGAACAGACCAAACTGTAAGCTTCATATATTGAAGGTAAACAGATGGCACAGAGCAAGGCAGCAGTGGTCAGTTTAAGTTTCTCACACACGGTTTCCTACAGAAAGTGAACAAACACACTTTACTCGTGTCAATGCTCACTTTCATAATCTGGGTTGCAGCCCTGGCAATAGTGAAGTTAACCCTGTGCGGCAGTGATGCAATCAACCGAGTGATGTACTGAGGTGATTTTTACTTGATACAGGTAGAGCTTTCTCTGTCCTGACCTTGGACATGGACTGCGTTTGAGCTGGCTTATGTTTGAGCTTCTTAATTTAGCTTAATTGTGCTGTTCAAATAAAAAGGAAACCAATTTATGTGCCATAGAGCAGCATGGGTTAGGGTTCTGAGCCAGCAACCGATAGGTCATTGCTTCCAATCCCTCATCTCGCAGAGTGCTCAGGGTCCCAGTTGTGGGAGGCCCTTAGCCCCAAAAACGGCCAGATAAATGTCTGACCCGGCACTTTGACCCCAATGTCTCACCTGTATGCGTGGGTCTGTGTCTAACAAGTGCTTCCCAATTCCAGCCCTCAGGGACCCAGAGACCGTTCATGTTTTTGTTCCCTCCCAACTCTCAGGAGGACTGGATTGAGAAACACTGGTCCAATTGGAGAGCAAGATTACATATGCCAAGACAGAAATTTGTTGCATTTGGTTTTACAATGGAAATAAGTCATTCTATTCTAAGATCTAGTACACTGAGTGTAAAAGTCATCGACTTAATCAGAGATGCAAAACAGAATTATGCATTATCTTTAAAAACAAAATCATCAATTTATGTTATCAAACATCACATGATGATTCAAAAAGATCCACATTAAATGTTTTCATTCCTTTAGCACTTCAGCCCTTCAGATGAAATCTATCTAACATCCAACTTCCAACCATTTATCCTGATCCAGATCCCAGAGGGGCCTTCAGCCAGGCCCAGGCAGCGCAAGCCATAAGGCAGGGCTACAGCCTGGACGGGGTGCTGGTCCGTCTCCGGGCACAAACGCGCTCACACACACACACACACACACACACACACACACACACACACATGCACTCTATGGGCAATTTAGAGACACCAATTAACTTAACTGCATGTCTTTGGACGGCTGGAAGAAAGCCCCATGACACAGGAAGTACATGTAAACTCCACCCAGAGAGAGCGGAGCTGTGATCCAAGCCGCCAGCCAGGAGGTGTGAGCTGACAGTGCTGCCCCTCAGCCGGCCTGCCGCCCCATAGCTAATATTAATTATACTAATGCAGGATTTCAGTTTCATACAAGCAGTCACTAGTTAGCAAGCTGAGGCTGAGCAGCTAACAGCCACCAGGCTGCCACACTGCTAACTTATACCTGGTTAATGTGAAGATCAGCTCTAACAAAGATCCCGGAGTGCGTGGCGGGGCTGACAAATCCTGAATTTGGGTTAGCGAGTGGAATCTGCCAAATGAGGAACTCGGTGCCAAAATCCGCCGGCATTGAGAGGGAGCAGACAGAGGTGAATAGAGCGAGTGCTCCAAGAGAAGCGAAACGCCCCGCCCCTGAAGGAGCAGCCCCCCTGGCTCTGTGAATCACTGAACCCCTCTCGCCCTCCATCCCGGTACACGAGCGCTGATTGTGTCATCCCGGCAGCTCCCACCGGGCCTGACTGCATCTTAACAACAAAGGGAAAACAACACTCACCCACGCCAGTCAGGGGATGTACCGGAACGCACTCAAGAGCCCTTATTTGCAAATTAAAAAACAGAATTGAAATCACTGGCTTCAAACCGGAAAAACGCACCCTGTACTCTTAACTTTCCCATGACTGACCTAAACTGTACTCAGTCCGTAATCTAACAGCCCTCACGGTATGCAGACATATTGGAGTTAAGCAGAGACCCAACTGAGAGCTGAGTGAGTTGCTGTTTTTGCTGTTCAGAAGCTTAAAAACGGCCCACAACACAGTCCCCTGCATTGTGGAGGAAACCACACAACCAAGCACTCTCACCACTGAGGTTCAAGACGTTCCGGTTTGGTTGACTCACCTTCTTGAGATGACCACTGCGAGTGCCCAAGAACACCACGGTGTGCTCCCCATAGGTGTAGGCGGCCACCGAGGCCATGCCGTCGACACGCTCGTCGAACAGGGGCGTCCCCTCGATCGCATCCAGGCCCCCTAGTGGCTGGTTCAGCACGAGGCCACAGAAATCGTCGCCAATCTGCTTGGGCTTCAAAACAAAGGAACAGGGGAAAAAAATAAGATCACGTGTGAATATCCGGTTCCTAGCAGAACGCTTATTATTCCGTAACACGATTAGCTGTGATGCGTCAGTGGTACTAATCAGGCTACTTGTAAACAAGCTCAAACCCAACACAGATGCCCAAACGAAGGACAACGGTCGATGCATAAAGATGGCTAACGAGCTATTCTCATTTATATTCCCTTCAGCAAAGACAATTCACTGTTGGGGGGTGGGGACTCCAAAAATGAAGTCAGAGTGGCTGAAAATGACTATATGAAACAACCCCATAAACCAGGAACTAACGGGTACAACTGTAAGAGATGCGCCAGCATCAGCTGCCGTAAACAATATTCAAAACACAATTTAAAACAGGACTAAAAAAGATTTTAATTCCTTTAACTCTTTTGGCTCAGACAGGATCTTGACACCAGGCAGCGATCACTTAGTTAACCTGCTTTTCATCAGACGTGACTTTCATTAAACAAAGGGACATTAAGCACGGCGACGGTAATGCGCCGCTGTCTTTTAGAATCGCCCGCGATTCTCAGCTTTTCTTTTAAGCGATCTTCATTCATTATAAGCAAGGAAGGTGAAGTGGGAGAGGCCACATTCAGAAACGCTCGGGGGGGGGGCGCAAGCTGCGTAAGGGGGGCGCGTGTCGGGTTTGGGGGCCGCAAACACTCATTACGCGGTCAGGGGCTGTTGCTGAGCATGAAGGAGGGTGTTAATGATGACCAACACTGGCACAAGTCAAGTGCACATAAGCATCAACACAAGGAACTCTCCCCCCCCCCACCAATATAATCTGGCTTTTTCTTCCAACGGAAAAATCTTTTTTTTTTTTTTTTTTTTAATCCTTTGAATATGTAAACCACGCTACATCACTTTAAAATAAATTATCCAGTGAAGGCATTACCCTCTAACCAACCTTGCTATAAGTTTCATTGAATCAATCACGTTCTCTAAACATGAAAAAAATGGTTAAGTCTGTTTATCCAAGCTAAACTAACCACACATTTAATGAACCACAATGATTTGCTCTTATTGTTGCATACAAATGCTGGAACTCTGCCAGGAATTACAGCCTTAAAAAAAATATATTGAAAAATAGAGCCTGATAACCATGGTTACAGGTCTTAGGGCAAAAAATAAATAGGAGAGAATCACCTATAGAGCTCAGAGTTGTATGATTGAGAAAAAATATCATTTAAAATCTGATCCTAAACAGCAGCAGAGTCAATATCTTATTTTCTGTGCTAGCCTCTGACATTTGCAGCTAGCTACCACTACAACATGCCATTAGAGGCAAACTTTGAGGCTGAAAAACTTGTCAGAGCCCAACTGAGTCCCCATCTTAAGGACATTATGCCGGCTTTCGGTATAAACCTACTGAGAAATTGAGAGATACTGCAAATCACTCATCTTCCTAGATAAAACCTTAAACACCAATTATATTACTCGATGCTCCATTTTTTTTTTTTTTTACCATGGTCAGGTTTTTAAACAGGAATTTAAGAGCTAAATCACAAGTATTTTAATGTAAAATTCATCACTCTTTTATATGATCCATTCTCATTTTGAATGAATGATGGATGGGAACACAGCAAGAGAGATTGGGGACCGGCCGGGGCCGGGGCCAAGGCTGCAGAAACTTGGCAAGAGGAGGGATCAAACACAGTGAGTACAGGCAGCTGACGGAGGCGGCCCTGGGACTCACCGTGGTGATGCAGGGCAGCTCCTTGTTGAGCAGCCAAGGTAGGGACAGCCTGCCTTCACCGCGGTAGCAGGACTTGATCCTCTCTCGCATGGCCGAGTTGACCTGACGCAGGGTGAAGAGGCATAGCACGGTCTCACGGGGTGGATTAGCCCGGTTCTTCTGGCCCTGGGAGAAGACCACGAACAAAACGTCCTCGTCTTCTGACAGGCCGAGGGCCCGGGCCAGCATCCTGCCTGGCCGATGCTTGTAGGCGGCCTGGACCAGGCGGTACTCCACCCCATCCTTGGTGCAGCCCAGGGGGAATTCCACGTAGGAGTAGAACTCTGTGTCATTGGAGCACATGCGCACTATCTTGGACGTGAAGAATTTCTCGCCGGTGGCGTCCATCTGCGTGAGCTGCGTGTCCAGCTGCAACGTCAGGAAGTAGATGTAGGTGCGGCTGGAGAAGCCGTAAACGTAGTAAATGTCAAACGCCGGGTAGAGAGAGAGGGTGTCCGACGGGATTTTGATCTGCGAGGACACAAACTCATCCTGGTAGACCAAGCTAAACATGCTGACGTTCTCCTCGTCCTCCACCAGCTTGCGGCTGGACAGGGTGGGAAAGTACTCGGACTTCCCGTCGATGGCAGCGCCGATGAAGAGGCGGCTGCCTCTTTTCTTCTTCTTCTTCCCGTCCCCGGCTGCAGCATCTTCTTCACCGACCACCACCCCTGCCATGCCATCGGCCTCCTTGGCCCCGGACAGGTAGTGCTCCTTGCGATGATGGGGTTCCCCGAGCTTAAAGAGGTCTTCCAGGCGAAGGAACTGGCACACGCCCTGCCAGATGCTCCCGCAGGCCACCAGCCGGTGCCCGGCGTAATCCACCAGCAGCAGCTTGTTGACGTTGTCTGTGGGCTCCAGCCTGTGAGCACAGGCTCGCACGCTGGGCGGCGGGTAGCACTTGGAGTTGTCCTCCACGGGGCCGGTCATGTGCGAGCGCAACTCCGTCAGGTTAGCCGAGAGTTTATAGACACGGTTGACGGCGCCCACGTAGACGTCGCCCGTCTTGCGGTGCACGGTAAGGTGCGTCAGGCTGGTGTCCGTCACTCTGAAGGCTCCAGTCTCCGGCGGCGTCTCGGTCGGAGCCATGGGGAAGGATCCTCCGCAGCCGGCACGCAGCGCGAGGAACACAAGCGGCAGCCATGTGGACATCATCATTAGAGATCTTCCGTCAGATGCAGAAGGGGGGTGATACTCTCCAGAGGAGTGCTTTATGTTTTGCTTCCCTTCAGGTATCAGTGGGCCATCTCTGAAAAGATAAAGACACAGTGATTAAGGACAGAGGCATACAGGTGGCAGCAAAGGTCTCCCTCTTCCCTGTGACTCTCAGCTGTGCAGGATCAGGATGGACGGCACATTTCCGGCCCTCGCCTCGCACCGCAAGGGACCTGCTATTTCACACGCACCTGCCTCTTGTCCATTTGGGAAAAAAGCTGCATTAATGACCCAAAATGGTCAGTCTGGAAAGCATGTGCGCTTGCAGGGGAGGCATGGGGAGGTGGTGGGGGGGGGAGGCTATTGATCGAATGGCCACTGACAGCTTCAGGCTGTGTCACTCCCACGCTGCTCGCTCGCTGGATTGCTAATAAACCTTTACAGCCATCGCTAACACTAATCCCAAGTGCATCTGTTAATTAGGCAGCAGCATCAGGGTGGGTTTGGTGGTGGGGGGGATGGAAAGCGTAGATGGGTGGGGGGGACTGCAGTTAGAACGGCAGAATCTATAGGGGCTGATATCCCGGTAGCACTATACATTTGTAACTTTTAACACGAGTGATTAGTGGATGTATCAAAAACTGTGGTGCTCAGGAACATTCAACTCCCCCCCCCCCAACCCAACCCTCCCCCGGTGAGCAGAGCTGCTGGTATGAAAGAGGCCCTTTTGGTCCTCAAACAAACCCCTTTGGGGTGGCACTGCTGGGACAGGCAGGCAGAAGGAGACTCCGGTCTCCGCAGAGACGGGCTCCCCCTGCATTCAGAGAGACGAGCACCTTTCATGTCTGCTTAATGAATTCCGTGATTTGCAGCCAGGTTTGTGCTGCACGGATATTTCCTTTTCCATTGTTAAACGCTGATCTGCGGGCATATGCCCAGCTAATCCCCCCCGCTTAATAGACAATAAGCACAGCCTGATAAGCTGGTTACATTCTGACAGAATACTTTTCACATGAAACAAACATTTGACTACTAGTTATATTTAAGATTATTTGACTACTGGATGACAAGGACATTTTTCCCGTTGAGAGTGTACTCACTTCACCCACATGGTTATAATTATAGTACAATTGTTAGAAACCAGAAACTGTCCTGTACATCGATCTTTAGAGAATAGTATATTTTTTATAGATCTTTACCCATCTTAAGCAGCATATACTGTAAAATGATCCTCAGTAAACATGATATTTATAAACTATTCTCTGTATTGCTGTACGGTGACCAGAGGAAACCCCTTTCAAATTGTACAGGCAAGCTACAGTATGTAATGAAGAATAAAGCAGAACGATGGACTAAAATGGTGATGCTGAGGACTGAAAATGCGGCCCGGGTCTCTGGTGCCTATGATCGGAGAGCAGACACCCCCCACCTTAACACGCAGCACCCGTCAGACACGCTACATCTTTTCAGTCATTATTGTCAATGGTTTAGCTCCAGTTTTTTTGCCACAAGTTCAGTAAAAAAAAAAAAAAATGATGAGGTCGTGAATGGGTTCAGTGCTTGCCATTTTTCAGCCTGACACCGTATTGACCCTGCTGTAATGGCGGCGAGTAAAGATCTTCATCCGGACCAGGAAAGGTGAACAAAAATGAGGCGCGTAAGGAACTTTACAGGCACGGCTGGGACAAATGGCCAGCAAGGTATTTTAAATTTTATAATTTTTTATTTATTTATTTTTTATCGCCACGACCTCGTAAGCACAACGCTGCTTTACCATTGCAAGGTTTCTCACAGTATTAGCACTGCAGTCTCTCCACAGTCTCATAGGATCCCCTCCACTGCTACATCACCAAACTCACTCCATGTTAATCCACTGCTGCGCTTTACAGCTTCTGATGTGGGGCTGACCAGACAGCAAGGGCTCTATTTATATGAATGGAGAGGCCTGTGTTGTAAAGTAGTTTAATTACTGACTGATTGCCAATGCCTGTTTAGCTGAAAAGTACTGTGTTGTTCACATTTTGAGCTGTACATCAAGTATTTTCATAATTTAATTATTCTAGACATTTAAGGTTCAATGTGATACTAGAGACACAGTCATCAATAATGTGACATCGCCTCAACAGTAATAATGGAGAGGAATAATGACACGGAAATCGAGGTCTCATTTAATGTCATTAAATTTGCTATTGCATTCACTGAATTTTACAAGATACAGTTATGCTGTACGGAATACAAATATGAAAGCAATACAGCCACTAAACTACAGTAATTAAATTACTGTAATTCAAATATATGATATACTTTTGTAACCATTAACGTACAGATTTTTAGAAGGACATGATGAGCCTACATGGCTGTGTGCTCTGTGGACTGCAGAGAATGGACTGGCCATGTCAACACCATGCCCAGCTGCTGTGAGGGTTCTGACTTCTGCAAGATTTCTATGAGCCTCAGTTGCTGATTTGATTAGTAAGATGTGGGACAGAAGCCGGCGCTCATTGGCCACTGAGGGACAGAAGCCGGCACCCATTGGCCACTGAGGGACAGAAGCCAGCGCCCATTGGCCACTGAGGGACAGAAGCCGGCACCCATTGGCCACTGAGGGACAGAAGCCGGCGCCCATTGACCCCAGAAAGTGGACAATTAGCTCTAAAACCTAATGACTGGCTAATTTGTATGTAGGACTTCTTTCTCTTGGACATGGAACAAAAGTGTATGTGAATAAGATCCATCAATCCATCCAATCCCATTTTGGGTGTATTTTCAATTATTTTTGCATCTTAAATATGCTTTGTTTAGTTCACTTGAGGAAGTTGGGTATATAATTTTTCAGTTAACTGAAATACAGTATATGCTCTTCCCAGCATGACCACTATCTGACCAAGGGGTCTGTGGGGCGGACGGATTAAACGCCACTGTTAACCTGCTGAATTCAATGGCCTTCCCTATCCTCCCACAAGTGAGCACACCCGTGCCCACACACCGGCACACACACACACGCAAAGCAAAGGTATTAAACACAGACTATTAAGCAACTATAGAAAAGAGACTTATTCTCGGGCAGATTACCGCAGCGGAGCCTAAGGAAGCCTTTCGTGTGGCTGCTTTGAAAGAGCCTTTTAACGTCGTGAGGCATCATTATTTTGACAACTGCACTATTCGCGGAGCATTAGACACGGACAGAGCGGCTGAGCGAGCCGACACGAGGGGGAACGTGTGAAGTTCGAGTGACCGCTCAGCGTCACGCCCGCGTGTCACCATCACGCCGCCTCCATTAAGCATATTGGTCAACAGACGCTCCATCTCGCTGCGGGCCAAGCGCGGGGCTGCAGACTCCCCGCAACGGGCCAAGAAATTCAGCCGCGCTAAACTGCTCCACTTTAACTGCATCAGGGGATTCAGAAGCGCCGCAAACTAGGAATCCATGCTGGAATGAGCTTCCCATACAGAGGGGCCGGGGGCGTGAGGAGCGGGCCCATGGTGTAGGGGGTGCCGGGCCATGCAGCATTGGCCCCCGCATGACACCATTGCCATTAAATAAAAAACACGCCATTAAATCCTCGCCTCATCAAAGCCTGGAACACGGCGCCCTCTGCCCGCCATGCTACTAATGAGGGTCAATAGCCCTTGATTAGGAGGGGGAGAAAGCCACTTTCCAAGCTACGTTTTCCGCGGCTACTTAGCCGAGCACGCAGATGGCAGCCGCTGTTTTTAAAGAAACCCGCAGCCCTCTATCGCTCGCACATCTACACGGCCTCCATAAAGGTCCATTTCTTTTGGTCCTTTCGCATCAAACTGACGAGGCATACAACTCGAAATGGTGCTTATTTTTCATATACGGAGACATAAACTAAAGAGCGTGCTTTGTTATCAAATCTCCATACCCATATTTTTCAAATAATCCCATGTGGCTAATTGAATTAACTCCGCAGGGAGTAACTAGCAGCACTCTGTGAACCGCGGAAATGTCAGCAAGGTCCGTCCTTAGTCTTGTATTGCCAGAAAATGGGTTACATACATTTGCTTAAAGGCGGTAATTAAAATATCCAATTATGGCAGTAACATTTTCTTCAGGCTCCAGGGTCCAGATGTCTAGTGCCCTGCGTACAACAGGTTAAAAAAAAAGGGAAAAAAAAAATGAAAACACGTGACAAACAGACAAATCTTTTTGCGTCACCTGATTTCTTTCTGTTATTTCAGTCTTATTTCACAATCCCATTGTGGGTGGGGGGCAAGATTTTTCTTCTGTAAACTATCACTTTCTGCCTTAAGGTTTGTACCATAAAAAAACATCACAATGGTGATCTTTGTACTAAGCAGTTGAGAGATTGTATCTATAGCTAGACTTTATCACTTAGAACATTTTCAGTGGGCAGTGCCCACAAAACCTTTCCTGTCATACCTTTGGTGAGAACTAGAAAAATCACAGGCCTACGCCAACAAAAACAACAGATCTCATTACGGATAGCTAGAGTCTTGTATCTGAAAGGCCTAAGCAGGCAGGCGAAGAGTTACTGTGGAGCTACATCGCCACTTATTTACTAGCTAACCACACACCAGCAGAGCGCGCTCAGTTCAGCTCAGGCCCGAGAACGTTAGTGTTAAATGGTCAATTCAGTACCAAAGGAATTTAACACTGGATTCAATGCTCGCAAAAAACAATTTAACTGCTGATACCTGTATGCTGTGGTGTGGGGGGGGGGGCTTTAGCCCTGATAAGAGCCTCATAAACGTGACCAGAACGTAAAATTGTCCTGTTCTAAAAAGGATGCTCCCTTCTTTTGAACTTCGCTCATACTTTTTACATTCATTATTGTTTTTCTACACTTGTTGTACACTATCCTCCAAGTAAGGGAATTTTAGCTTATCTACGAAATATAAAGCTTAGTATGAGAGGAAATATACTCATGTTCACTATTTTCATGGGCCTACTTTCTACTCCCAAACAAACTATTTCAAATAATGGTCATTTATGTTTTTAAACATTAAGGTTACTATTCACAGGATTACTGGGAAATGTAGTATTTTGATTATGATACTACTGCAAAAAATAAAAATAAAAATAGTACACAAACAACTAGAGAAAGCTACATTTTTTACTTCCAGGAGATTTCCAGCAACACATCCAATAAATAACTAAATACACACATACATCTTCTAATAACATCAGATGTTTCAAAAACCATAGATCTCTGAATACTGTACTAGGAATAAAATTAACATTGGGCATGTATGAGAATGATCTTTTTTTCGGAGGTGAACTACCTTTTTTAAAACAACTTCCAGCTTCTGTACTCATTAGAATTCTGCTTTGAGGCAAAAAAAAAAAAACATACTAAATATATGTATATTGTGTGCAAAATGGCAAAGGTAGTCATGGAGATTGAATCATGCAGACTGAAATGAATATCGCCAAAGAACATCATGAGCAATATACTTATGGAAACCAAAGTACGAGGTCAAGTTTCAGCACTGTTCTCTCAAAACACTGGAGAACATGAACGCTTCCCACAGGCTGCAAATTATTTCTACAATTGGCCAGCACTGGCTCCAAAGTAAACATTCTGTTTGTGCCACATTTAAATCAAGATCAGTAACGCAAACTTATTTTTACTCTGGTGCTCACACAAGCCTAGTAATTTTCTACATTTTTCAAACTGATATACAGCCATCTTTTCACCCACTCAAAGACATTCATTACATCTTGTGCGGGGTGGTTCTCAGCACTCCAAAACATCTCTGGCCTCACCTGTTTTGCAACAAACTATTTGGTGCACCTTAAATCACAACCCTTTGTTTCTTTGTTGTTAGCGGGGCTTGACCTGACTGGATTAAATTCATCACTGGGGAAGTCTTCGGCGATCATGAGTGAGCCTCTGTGTACTATAGGATTCAGGCTTTCAGGAATTTGTCGAAAACCATTTCTAATGACAACGATTGCATTACTCACAACACATGTACACTTATAATGTGTAACACTTAACACATGTAGCAAAATACACTTATTTTATATACAAGATATAGAAAAATTATTCGCATGCAGCCATTTCAAGCGTTTATATGCTGCACCATACGGAAAGATTAGCGTTTATTAAACCTTCTTCGAAGACGTCTTACGTTTGGATCTGCCCAAGATAAAGCCTAATGACAGATATGCTACCGTTTAGCAGACATGTGCTTTCCATTCATTCACATGTTATTGAATGAATCGGTTAACGGGAGCCAGTTTTGTATGAGTGTGACATCCAGCGGCACATGTGCGAGAAATCGGGAGTATGTGCGGCTCATGGGACACAACCTGCCTACCTGATGTGTATACTGCTACAGTAATTTACGGAGAACCCCATTTTAAAATTCTCAACCCCCTCGTTATTTTAAACTACTGCTGTATATCGTATTTCTTACCACTTCTACTTCACCGATCAAAAAATGTAATCTTTCTATATGTATTCCAATGGGAAAATCCATTTTCCCCCCATAATTTTTCCGTCCTTCCAGCTGCCCCAAAAATGGGGCTGACATATGAATAACTCTGGTTCTCTGACGGATCAACACGGTGAAGAAAGACCGCTTTGGTGCCCCTGCATCCCGATCACCGGGCGCGAATGGACTCAATAGCGGCTGATTTCAATCGGGCTGCCATAACCGCTATAATCCATCCTGGGTCTTGATTATACATGGTGGTGTTCAGGCCGAGAATAAAGGCTCCCTTAAATCGGTTCAGCTGGTGATGGGAAAAGCGAGAGATGGGTTTGTAACAAACGCGAGCTCTTTCCGAGCGGCCACACGATGCCGGCTGCAGGCATGTGCAGAAAACACGGGGAGCAGCGCTTCTGCAGCCCGGTGAGACGCAGCCACTCGGGGAATGCGCCTTCTACACGGAAAAATACGTGTGGCGTGTGTTTAAACGGATGCCCATCATTTAACAGCGTAAGAAACCTGCACCTACGTCGCAAGGGATTAGAGCGTTAAAGCCAGCGTTGCGCTCGTAAAGCTCGACACGGATGTGATTTAACTTCAGTTCGTGTTGCTCGTAGCGGCCATAGGACATATGCCTGGTAATAAACAGGATCCATTTTCCCAGGAATCTGCGTGTGACACACACACCGACATACGACACGCATCCGTAGTAATGAAAGAAAAAAAAAAAACATTTTATATGAAGTGATAGGAATTATCCCTAGAAAACATCATCCGGACCGAGCGCCCGTGTTTGAGCAGATCCTGCGATGCTGATCTCTACCCGAGTCGTTTTCGTGGGCCGATCTCGTCGTGAAACCAAATTAAAATCCCCATCAACCGACGGCTTTTAATGGGCTGCCCGCGCATCTGCACAACAAACACGTCGGCATCAGGCTGCGACGTGAGTTACAGGTGACCCTCTGCCCAGGACAACTTTCCAACATCCCATAATAGGCTACAGAATATCCAGGGAATAAATCAATCACCCCAAAGGTGCGGATGCGTCATTGAAAGTTCATCACTAATTGTAACTTTTTTTGCAGATGTAAGAAGGTAAAGAGAGAATCCCAATCACTTGGAGGATCAGTGTCGCCCAGAGAATTGGAGGAAAATAGCTTTCATGCTATAACAGTATGGTTTGGGATAGGCGGGGATGCTTGATGCTTATTGTATCCTTTTTACACAACATATGCGGTCACATGGCAGTGCTCGATCGCCATCGGTAGCCACGTATGCGGGCAATATCTTCGCAAACGCGTCTTTATAGAATCGCGACGCCGGCAGTCGGTGACGATCATGTCAATTAAATGATACTCGCAGACTAAAGCATGTCCGAAATGAAAGACAAACACGGCACTGCCAGCCTGCGCTAACAAAACAGCCGCAGCTGTTCTTTGCAAATCCTTTACAAATATCATACGTCTGCAAAGCACTTAGTGTCTCTTACCACCGATACCCGTTTGTCCATCAGCAAGCGAGTATAGGTTTTGATCGCACCCTTTGTTCTAACGGTGCGGTGCAAATTCCCATTCCCATTCCCAATAAGCTTGGCATCCAACAAGATACTCATCTGGAAAAGGCTCCACGGTCCGCAGCCACCCAAAGGGACACGACAACCCAAGAACAAACGATAATACGCAAATCAAGACTGCTTATGAACATTTGCCATCTTACTTTATCGGTCAGCCATGGGATCAATCTTTCAGAGCAGCATTGTTTTGAGAATATTGCCATACGCCTACCTGTACGTAAGGTGCAACAGTTCCACATCTACAAACGGTCCGCTGCTGTTTTTCTCCTGCAAGCAAAAATTTAGTTTGTGACTCCACTGAGAATCCTCGAAAGAAGCCCACAAGGCACTCACTGCTGTATTTGCATTGTAATCGCCAAACCCTTAAGAAACGGTCTTGCTTTCTTCAGGAACGAGTCTGGGAGTAACTATCTCTTTAAATACGGAAGATACCATAATGACCATGGGGGTGCTGTAAACGTATTTCCAATAAAATTATGTTGATAATAGAAGCATAATAATAGTTTTCGATTCTAAATGTTTTTAGAGAACTTTAAAATGTACATATGATATACGTGAAATCGTTTTATTATTTTAAATGCACAACTAAATTTATGAAATGTGGTCATAACGCCCATTGTATCAGTGGTAGTCGCCCATCGTTAATCAGGTATTTTTGGACCAACCCCAGATGTTGGAGAAATGGTTGTATTTATGTGAGCGGTAGATGGTGTTTGAGAAAAAAAAATACTATTTTATTTTAGTGTAGTCGAAGCAAGGCGAATACAATTAGAAGTATCCCGCATGGTGTTTATTAATAGCTAAAAAATGTCGATGGGCTGTGTATGTTGGCCATGCGTCTGCTCTGCAAGTCAGCAGTAAAAACCAAAATAAATGCATGGAAAACGCATGTGTTCGCGCATGCTGTGTCAATGGCTACACTGTATGCCTGATACACAGCTGCGTTCTGGTAGGATTAGTCTAAAAACGACAGCCGATCCCTTCTATATTTCAAAACGTTTTGCTTAAATTCCGCTTTAGCGAGAATGTTAGATGCTAGAAACGTTTTTCACAATAGTCTGGGTCTAAAAGGATATATCACGCCTCAGATTCATTTCGATCGTAAAGTCACATGCAGTGTAAATGTTAGCCGTAAGGGCGTGAGATCCAGTAAAGATTGTAGTACAAATGCGTCGGTTTTCTCGTGTCCATTTTTACACAGACAAGCCAAAACCGTGAACAATCCAGGTCAAGTCTGTAGTTTATGTCGCGTACACTAGTGTGTAACTGAATCGTATCAGATCGAATTACCTCACCAGTTTTTAATCGTGTTTTTAGGGGTTCTGTCTTTCTGATAGGCAGTATGTTTAGCAGCATTCGTGGAAAGTGGATGGCAATATTAAAACTGAGTTAAAGGAAAAAAGTAAAGGAAGAATTAAATAATAATTCGCCTGAATCCAGTCAGAAATATACAAAAATAAATAACTTTCGAGTAAGTATTCTAAAACCGATATCCGAATTGCGCCTTATACAATAAAATTGTATTATAAAACACTGGCTCATGCAAAAAAAAAAACAACTTAATGCTTTAACCATGTTGTGCATCTAAGCTGACAGTTAAATAAACCCCTTGCCATTTACATTGGAAAAGTAATGTATTTGTCACACATGCCTCAGTGAATGGAATTGTTATATCCACACTTATTGGGCCGTCTAATAGAGTGAAGCCAGAAACAGCCAGATAGGCCTTGGTGTGGGGAAAGGAATAAATGCTTCTTGAATGGTTCAATTGTCACACACATTCTTCACACCAGGAAAAAAAGTATCGGATATATACTTTTCTTATCGTTTTTTTGACATTCCCTATTTTCATAAGCCAATGTTACTTAATACTGTGAGTTGATAATAAAAGATTAATAATGAAAACTATGAATAGACTTCAAGATTAGAAGAGAGTGTCAAAATGAAACTATAATGGAGAATTAATTAATTGCTTCAGCTAAATCATTAAATAGGACAATGTAGAATATGTGCAGTATATGGAAGCCCCAAGTTTATCTTCAGAAGTATCTGCATACAATGGCAGAAGATATGCAAACAAACCCCATCAGGTTTTTTTTTTGTTTTCTTGATAAGATGAACATTTACGTTAACATTACCCTTTTCTGCCAATGCAAAAACTAGTTGGCTGTTTCCAGATAGAGTAGCTGTATCACTTGACCATGAATGAACATTTTTAAAAGGGCTGCCTTCAGTATGAGACGAAGGATCTTGCAACCAGATATATCAACTAATCAATGAGTCAACCTCTATGAATCCTATTGAATAGGCTGACAGACAATTGCTTACTTTGAAGTCGGGACAGGAGGAAGGTATACAAATGGGATCAATAAGATGAAAGTTTAATAGTCACTTGAAAAACAAGAAAGTGCTCTATGATAAGTTCATACACATCATATGCTTAAAAGATGATTTATTGTGATTATTAGTAGTATCTGTGATGGAAATCATGGCATTATTAAATCATATGTAACAGTGTTGCAATGAAATATCTACAATTACATGAATTTATTACATTTAACAAATCATATTTAAGTCTTGGTTTCCTTCCACAGTCAAAAGACACCAAGTTTGTCTAATTGTTGTCTCTAAATTGACCCGTAAGCTGTGTGCATGAGGTCCTGTGTCTATGTGCCCTGCAGTAGACTGGCTTCATATACAGGGTGAACCAGGGACCCCCATGACCCTGGCTGCGTAAGCAGGTAGAAGATGGATGGAATTGTGGGTATGACAACCTAGGGAGTTGTCATGCTTTGGAAAAGCTACATTTTTTACAAGAATATATGTAATAAATGACTAAAAGGTAGCTGACAAATCAATGACTAACTGAAACATTCTTCAGAATATACATAATCCAACAAGCAAGAGGCCGAATGTTTTGTTTGATCGTTTCTTTTTACTGTTGAAGAGCTGAAGAGGAGAAAGTTTGGGATTGAGAAAAATGACACGAGAGACAGAAAAGATTGGAAAAGATCATCTGGGGCCAGAGGGGGTTCAGGAAGAATGATAAATAGAATATACAGAGAAATATCATGGTTAGCTCAGCAGTGAGCCAGAACTAGGGTTTGAAGGTAATGGGTCCCGCAACAGGGAGTCAATGAAAAGAACTGAATCATGGAGCTCTATGACAAATGTGAGTAAAAGAGAGGCCAAATTGAATGGAGGAACTCTCTATTATAAGAAAAGGGGTAGATAGACTTAAGGTAATAAAGTAGAGAATGACCTAACCCTCGATAATCAGATAGGGGACCACCCTGAGTGCGTATCTTTCATGAGGGTCATATAGAAGGTGGTGTTCAGGCCTTTTCTTTGGTCTACGGACATAGGGCATCATGTTCCTCCCCAGCTTTCTGCATGGGAAGACGTGTGCAGAAGGGACGAGGTAACAGATGGGCTGTGAGGAGTTCTGGGAACTTCAGGGTGCAGCTAAAATAAACGAGTAGCGTCAAAGACATGACTGAGAAATGGAAAGTTTACAAGAGGTGCGTGGAGGGGTGCAGGAGGTTGTCATGGGAACGTTTTAAAGGTCATAATGACAAGTGATGCTTTGCGTATCAGGCTGTCTATATATGGACAGTAAAAGAGGAATCTGTACTTAGAATCAAGTACAAATATTAAACAAAGGCAAATGAACCATATTAGTTTAAATATATTTTATTGCTGTTTGTTGTCGCAAATGTATTTAATGATCTTTATGCCCAAGTAAGTCAATTATGAGGCTTTAGTATTTACATGTCAGTGTATCTCGCAGGAGTAAAGCGTTACCCAAATCCGTACGAATTGTTTTACCTACAGTTTGAAATGTGAATTGTGCACAAAAAGTAAACAATAAGCAGTAACCCCTAAATATAGGTACTTCTCAAAGTCCATCTTTTCTTATAAACAGGCAATCCTGGCATCAGTGGGGGGAAAAAAGGAAACCAAATTAAAAGCAATAAAAATATTATTCATCTGAAAGGCCCCTGTCTTATTTGAAGGAGTCAGGACGTATTATGGAGCCATTCTGTCATTCACTGGTAATAAAGTCTGAAGCAATCCACTTGCAAGCGGCAAAGCAATCCACTTATTCAAATTGTGTCACCAGTAATTGCCTGTTTGGGAAAGATGACAGCAGCAATCTCTTTGTGCACTGAACATGTGCACCTCTAGCTAAGGTAGGAAAAGCACCACCATTAACTAGTAGTCACCACACTGGGTTTAGGGAATGATCTCGATTGTCTTCATACTTGCCTCAAAGGAAACTAAAAGCACTGAGTCGCTCAGGTCTGTAGGATGTTTTTACTGGAAGTTTTGTCTCTTTTTGAATCCAGCGGTGTGTATTTGTTAATGGATTTATTTGTTCGTTGCAGATTAGAGTAAATTTCCCACATGCTTAATGTAATTAGTGATTGTAACAGTAGCAAAAAGGGAAGGACTGATCCTGGGGTGGGGGCCGGCCTAGTGGAGTGGTTTCCGAGAATAAACGGTGGTGGAGAAATAGAGTGTGGGGAAGGACGCACAGAAATGCGGGGGCCGGCGGGGTCGCCCCGCTTGCCCTGTAATCCGGCGAGCCTTGGGCTGAGTCTCCCCTATAATCGTCAGCCTCCCTAATTGGATCCACTTGAGGAAGATGGGCTTTGCTTTTAGCTCCTCGACCACATCTTGGATACACAGAATGGCGCTCTTGCCCCTATGGGACGGGAGAGGGAGTAAGCAGATGAAAGAGGGCTTGTGGGCTCCTCTGAAAACAACCCTGACCAATGGCAGCCACACCGTGCTGGAGGGGGGACTTCCTGTGCAGGGACGGAGGCAGCAAATTAGAGACGTTATCATTTGTTTATAGATAGTCTTTCTATGTATAACCATGTAAGTTACTTCTCATTGTAATGTCTTACAAAGTGGGGGATATGTGTGCTTGTATACGCCGAAATATTTTTACGAATCCTTGTAAGGTTTACCGACCTCAAAATGCCAGCTTTGATTGTTGATAGTTTCTTATGCCATATTATGTATTATTGTACTGCTTCGTTACTGTTTAGATGATGCACATGATCAATTACATTAACCAGTTAGAGGCGATCTCTGTACCATCGCAGCCTGCAGTGCCTCTCAGTGGCCACAGGAGGAAGCAAATTAATTCATTTTATTACTAATATTACGTGTTATCTCAGTTGGCTTAAGAATAGCTTTTATATATAGCAATTCAAATAAGGATATTATGAAATGATTAATATTATTTAAATATTTGTTTCCTAAAACACATTTACAATAAATTACATGCAAGAAATTGCTATGTATTTAAGCTCTAAGATTCCGGTTTTTAGCCAGTGGTGACGAACCGAAGCCCAACTCTTCCCTGTCCTTGTTCTTAACTACTTTGCTGCTGACTCCTGAGCTTTTTGCAGCTTTAATTGTTATTGAGTTTGTAAGATATTACCCATTTTCCTGCCGCCCTTACACTCACAGATTACTTTCTGCTTTTTGTGTGCGGCTAATCTCAGTTTGTATACTTTTTCTTATTTTAATTTTATCTGTCCAGTGTTATTCCATTTAACGCTGTTTTCACTGGCTTCTCCCAGATTGTACTCACTATTGCACTAAACGCAATCACGCTTTTCTTCATTTCAGAATAAGAATAAGCTCTCACGTCGTTCTGTTCTGATGCTCGCAATTGCTGGAACAAACTGGGTTTCCTTTTTACGCTATTCCAGGTCCCGCAGTACTGACCTTGACCAGGAAAGGTCGTTAAAAGATTTAGATGGATTTTACCCCATACAGTCACGTTTCTTCATACAGGCCTAATGGTTACTTCTCCTATTAGGACGTTTGTTTTTAGTGCAGGGGTTTGTTTACCACTTTAATAATACCTATATAGTTTCCCTTGAACTTCATTACTTGTTTTTAACATGATCTGCTTGAGAGCATTTCAGTTTAAACCAAACGTTTATGTTATCCTTCAGTGACTTTGAAGCTGAAATTATTTCACAGGAAGAATATTACCTTATATATATCCCGAGTAAAATTAGCATATTTATGATTTGGGGGGCTTGGTCTTTAAGGAAACAAACTGGATGTGCCTATAGATATAATGCAAATAGTTCTATAGGAACCGGAATCAGTCAGAATTCCTTCCAAAGCCCCAACCAAAGCACAAAAATAGTCAATAAATTTTTACATGTATCAAATTTTTCAAGACTAAATAGTACCACAGTAGTATTCTTGCTTATAAAAATTATTTGAACAAAATACATTATGACTGGTAATGTAACACACGCACACAAACACTTGTGACTGCATATGTCTTTGTATATGTAAATGTTTATATGGTAAACAGAGTGCCATTAAATAAAATAATTTGATGAGTTTATCAAGCCTGAACAATTAAATTTGGCTTCATGTGCTTCTGCTGTTTGCTGCAGAATCCGTATTTCTGATAACTTGCGCACGCCGCCAATCAGGCACTGAGCAAACATTTTAAATGATCAATCTGCATGTTTCCAAGTTTTCTTTTCAAGCCATTGTGGCAACTTATAACACAATCTAAACATTTACTGTGATTTCCACGGCTTAATATCATGTTTGATCTATTGATTAAATAAACGGACTCACATTTGGTTATTTATTACATTTGATCACTGTGGCTTTAGTAAGTGTTTGCTAGACCAAGAGAAAGAAATTGATGGGAGTTCAGGAATATTTACGCATCAGCTTATATTTTCCTGCTAGTAATACTTTCATAAATATTAATATGTGAGGTAGGTGTTTCCTGGACTGTAAAAGGATCACAAGCCATTGTTTTTTTAAACCAAAGGGTGTCAGAAAAATCCATCTTACCACTGAAACACACAATAAGGTATTTTAGCCTGTCACGGCCTTACAGATTTCTTGGTGAGAGGAGAGATGTGTTTATTCAGATTTACCTTTTGGCCTCTATGGACGTTTTTGGCAAAATGCCTTATATTCTTATACAGGTCAGCTCCATAAAGCTGTAAAGCCCCAAAATCACTTAAGTCAATCTTCAAGGAGTGTTGATGATCTGAATATCTGTGTACTTTTCAAAATATTCATGACTAATCAATTGTGACCCTGAGTGAGATGAGTAGCTATGACATGGATGGATGGATGATTGTAGAATTCTTGTTCAGAATATCTTCAGTTTGTACTAGATACAGGTAAATTTAGATCAGTTTCAATCTCCAGTTTGAAATAAAGTTTACATGTGATTAATAATTGACAATACTACAAACTGAATGTGCTGAAGCATGATGCTGCTCAGGTAGGATCAGCTGACATATTCAGCTTAATCATTTGTATGTCATTGGAAATGTACAGAATCCTTGCAACGTACAAAATGTTGAAACATTGCACTCCATTCCTGTTTCGACACATGCCACTTTAATAAAAAAGACAAGACAACCACCTGACTTTTGAACCTGGGTTTATGTTTGGCCCTGCTGAGAGACCCTTCTGCTTTTACTAGTCACTTCAAAAGCTTAACATCATAAAACATAATCAAATGAAAGCTAACGGCCGTATAAAAATAATTAAAAATCCATGCACGCTGCTCAAAACAGTAGTGCTACAGTAGAGGAATCCACATGAAAATTGATGCTAATTCTGCTGTAATGTGCTCAAGTCACCATAAAACGCCCTGCAGCATGCATGACAATGCTGCCCCCTCACGCCCCCGCGCACCACGCCCAGCGCCAAGGCCCCTCGCTGGGGTCCGCTGCATCCGAGGACTGCCATTAGACTCCTATGATCTGCACAGCTGGCCCGGCCCCTGTAAACCGCTGCAGCTGTCGAAGGAGTTATGTGTGCTTGGAGGGGTTCTGAATATGGAAAAAAGCCTCCTCTCACCCCCCTCCCAAAAAACCGCAGAGAGGTGGAGAAGCAGCAATTTGACGATTCAAATCTGTAAGTGATTTGCCTTCGGGTTGAGGCCAAGCCAGTAGTTCTGCTGCTTGGTACGGGGCCTCTGTTTGCCGCTCAGTCCCTGTAAAGAAAAACCATTGGAATGGAGGGAAATGCAGGCCACAGCAGTCAACTATGGCTTTTCTTTCATTTCTGTCTTTCAGTCTTTCTAGATACTGTTCCTTTAAGATGCCCTGTGAATGTACAGTAGACATATTGTGCTGCATATTTAATAAACATACCCTTAATGGTAAATAATTGTTCGAGGTTTGAAACAGAGGTCGTTTAGTGGCATTCATATCGCTTGATAAATGCTTGGTTTCATAAATGCGTGGCTTTGATATCGCAAATATGAAAAGAAATGCTGAATGTAAAATTTACTGTGTGAAACAAATAAAGCACAGCTGGGATATAAGTTACCTGAAATGCACTTAAATGCCGTAAGGATCCTGGCGATAATCTGATATTATTATTATTATTTCTTTTTTTACACCTGAATAGAAAGATGAATCCTCAAACTGGCAACCTAACTGTTGCCCTGCAGCCGTCATTTTTTGCCAGATTGTTTGCTCTATTTTAATGGGAGATGTATTCCGGTGGTTTTTGAACGACGGAGCACAACTGCATAACGCTGGTTAGAGCTAATTAGATAAATAAAGGTGAATCATGAATAAACTGAAGCAAATAGGATTCCATTGATTTAGATCCAACTGTTGGCACTGTCTTGATTTGGTAAAATAATGACACCTAATTCATCATCCATAAAATAAGGCTTGCAGTGTAGCCCCCACTCACCGCACACACCTAGATACATACACGACTGTTGTACTTTGCTCCACATGTGGAGGAACAATCGACAGCGTTCTGTTACCACGGAAACCACGACATGGCCTGTTACATCTGTAACCACCTGACTAGAAAAGCAGCTTTCAAGGGAAGAGAGCAAAAACGGAATATCCTTTTATGCCTTGATTTACATTGTGTGTATTTCAGCTCCCTTCCATATTACAAGGCATGCTGAGCATTATCAGTCACCTAGCAACTAGAGTCTGTATTCCGTATTAATTTCAATAAAAATGAGAGATAATTTAAAAATCTCCTACATCTTCTGAAATCTGATAAAACATGTATGAATCAAGCAAAAAAATTGATGGCACACTCCAAGTATATCTTTCTAACAAGGTTATTAAATCTCTTCTTTATTATTCTCGTTTAACCAAGACGCTCACAGGCTTAAATGAACGATACATTATTTGCTATTTGCACAAATACAGTTACACAGGAATTCTTTAATTCTCATCTTCCACTTCTTGATCTCTATGAGAGACACATAGGTAAATAGTGTTAGTTGTAACTCAGGGTTGGGTAAGGGTGTATCATTCAAAGATAGCTATATGCTTGTGTTGAAAGAAGTTACGTTTTTCCAGCACTCCCTCAAAGCCATCAAAATAAATAGGATTATAAATATACAAAAATGATTGGTGTTATTGGTGATGTTTTGGAAACTATTGCAAACAGTTCTAATTTATACATTACACAGCCATTTTACAGTGGATGGCTTTCAGAATTTAAGCCTTACAGGTAGCTGGTGTCCCACGGGCAGGTTGAAGACAAATTGCCTTTAGTGCTGCGCCTCAGATCCCGGCGATATCAAGGGGAGCAGCGGGGAGACGTGTTTTGACCGAGTGCTCCTTTGCATCTGTGTGCTGAAGGAGCTCTGAGCAGCGGCGGCGAAGAGCTCGCCACAAACACGGTGTCAGCACCATCCACCCCGGAGGGCATTCAAGACTAAGAAACCGTAAAACGAGCAGGCTGCAGACTCATCCTGAGAATCCTGAGAATCCGATCCACGCTGTGTGCACAATTGGGGACCCGAAACTAGTCAGCTAGCTTATTTTTTTCCACCCCGCTATAAAAAAGAAGCTTCTGTTAGAAAAAAGGAGAGGGATTAAATGAAAATGATAGAGTCTGGGCATCCCGCCATAGGTCTGTGACAATGATATGCAGCCAATTCCCACCGAGCTGGTGTCCATGTGGCTGGGCTAACAGACAAGAAGTCCCGTTAGCTGTGTTAGCGGTGATGCGTCGGTGCCGTTGGAGCGCCATGTCATCCACATGGAGCTCCGGTTTCCCTGGCGTCGCTCACGGGCGCTTAGCTAATTCCTCACGCTCACTTTCAGGGAGGGGGGGGTAGGAAATCTGGACTTCTCAGCAGCGAGCCGCGCGCACGCAGCGATGTGATGCGGACCAACGGTTTCCGTGTTACAGGCACCTTAAACGGTAGCGAGCGGGACTGTTTGGGAGTCAGAATGATGGGGGACATGAGTGAGCAGCTTTGCCGGTGACACCTGCCCTCCATAGCCCGAGCTCCCCTCCAGTGCTGAGCCTGGCCTACGGATCGGTAGCTGAGACCCAGACGCTGGCACCACCGCGAGATGCCTACTGTCTCGGCTGGCAGTATGGCAGGGGAGCCCCGCCATGTTTAGGCTCAGCGAGCGCGTGCTCTGCCGCCGGTGTCGGGAACATGGAGCGGAACCTGAGCCTTATCAACCTCGTAATTATCTCCCGTTACCGGTGCTCTCGCCTCGCGACACGCATGCCAGCGACGAGCCCTCGAGTGGCTCGCTCGGCAGCAAAGGATTAGACTTCAAGGATGACACTCACAAAGGAGTGTGTAATTAAGGGAGCACGAGGCTGGCTGCTCAAAGAGCCACTTTCTGACGGAGGGGGCCCTTTACACGCCGGCTCGCATCGCTGAGGCCGATGTGCTGGTAAATACTAAGTCGCTCATTAGGAGCTGCAGCTATCCAGTGCTGCCTCTGCTCGCAAACCTCAGCCACTTGGGGTCAGCCGCGCAAAACGCTCCATGTCCACTGACAGACAACAACCACAGCAGAGTTTGGAAGTTTCTCTTTTTCTACGGTTCATAACCTAAACGAAAATGAATGAGGCAGAAATCAGAACAAGCAGTGATAAGCAGAACATATTATCTAATAAAGATCATTTTGATGTAAATCTTAACCAACATTTTTAAAGACTTACAATGCTCCCAAATGAGAGCTTTTTTGCTGGGGGAGAATGCCTAGGGAGGTGCGTGTGCCCCGAGGGTGGTGGCCTTCTGCTGCTAGCTGGATGAGATCAGTGTGCAGCAGCTCTGTGCAGCCCGTGGCTCGCTGCCCAGGCGACGGCTTTCCACTTGCGTCTGAGCCGCTTGCGTGCCTGCGGTCTCCCTCCTGCTCTCGCAGCCAACACCCAAGCTTAGAGCTGGGGGGCAGAAGCAGTCACTGCCACGCAGGCCTCTTGTTCCCCCTGAACGCCCCCCCTTATCCCCCCGTTAGCTCCTACTCCTGCTGTTCCAGGGAGAGCTGCACTTTGTGGTCGGAGGAGGCAGAGAGGGGGATGGAGCACGTGTGCACACAGTGAGCGTGTGTTGTGTGCACAATCCACTGATCTGACACTGCCAGTGACCTTCAGTGCAAACAGGGTGTTGATTATTCAACACATGCATCATAATCATATATGAAGCAGAAACATCAACAATGATGGTGAAGCATCGGCCTCGTTAGTGCATCATCAAGCAGGCGCTCAGAACTAGGGTGACGTATAATGGATATAAAATAGGGTATGATGACAAAGTCTCCGGAGGCAAAGTAAATGGGCTGAAGGTGGGTGGGGCCGGAGGAGGCTGCACTGCTGAAACAATATGGGGTAGGAAGAACATTATGAAGAGCCCTTATGAGTTTGACCAAGAAGGTCAAGGAATGATGAACCCACGGGGGCCAGACGGTATGAAGGAACGGTTAGAGCAACAGACACGTCATCTTCGAGTCTGCGAGCGTCGCTAAGGAGCAAGAAGCTGCCCAGTGAGGGAGCCATTTTCAGACCAGTGAGATCTTTCTGACGCCACCGTCCACATGAGCCTGTGTTTGCTTTGTTCTGTAAGAAAGACTGAATGACTGAAATGTACAAACCTATCGTATAAAAGTGGGAAATAACCCATTAGTGTCTCAATTATTAGTAAAACCTACTGACTTGCTGTTATTGTTTGTTATTTAACTCGAAATAAAGTTTTAAAATACTTTTTAATGTGGACCCTTAATCATTTCAGCATGCTGAGATTTCATTTAGTGCAAAAACTGCAGATTGTGGCATACGTAATAAATGCAATGCATTACAATAGCGTTTCAGTGATTTCCACATAATGAATAAATTATTATACAAAATATTAAACTGCCTGCCACTTTATGTGAGAAACACGGCTTTAATTCCATTACAGATATTTCAGTTTTGTCTTTTCCTCCTGGGGCTGACCAGAGACCTGTTCAGCTAGTCAGCTGATGAGTTGAGAGCAGCCTTTTTTTACCTCACACACAGGGTCGGCACTAGCTGTAGGCAGAATAGGCAGTCGCCTTGGGGCCCCAAATTACCTGTGCTGCGGAGGAAGTGAAATGATCATCACTTTTCTTGGTAGGGGGGGCCTCCCAATAAAGGTTTGTCTAAGGCCCCTGGCGAGGCAGAGCTGACGTCCCGTGTGAGATCTGTCAGGTTCACATGATTACAGAATGAATGTCCAGACGCCGGATCTGCAGTTTTCCATGTGCCCCTCCCACTCCTGCCCCAGTTGACCTTCCCTTAACATCTGAAGAGGGCAAGCCTTTGCAGAAGATGCTTTGTGGGGGGATATTTTTGTCAGCTAATTAAAAGCCCCTCCCCAGACTCCCGTCTTCCTGATGCGTGGGCTTCCTGGGAGCTCACTGTCTTTCTTGCAGTCATGTCGCGTTTCCTCAGACAGATGGGCCATGAAACAACCAGGTTTGGATCAATGGCCGGGTCCATCCGAGCGCCGACCCCAGGAACACCCTGGGCAGCCTCCCGGGACACAGCAATGGCCAGATCTCTATGGAAAATAACAGCTGTAGTCCATCCATCCATCCATCCATCCAGCCATCCATCATCCATCCATCCATCCATCCATCCATCCATCCATCCATCCATCCATCCATCCATCCATCTATCTTCAGCTTCACAGTACATTTTTTATCCCCAAAGGGAAACTTTTCAGTTTCAGTAATAATTCACATAAATTACAGAAGGACAAAGACATGAGGCAGACATAAAGAAAGACATAACACAAAAATACACTCTCTCACACAGAGAGAGAGAGAGAAAGAGAGAGAGAGAGAGAGAGGTACAAAAACTACTAGACTTAAAAATTACCAGATAAAAAAAATTCTATGACACTCCCATCACTTTCGCATTGCAGACACATGTACAGAAGCAGATTACATTAGCATGTTACACCTTACAAATGGACCCCTGTGTGTATGTAGAGATGTATGCATGTGTGCATGACAGAGGGCTGCAGGGAGCCCCGAGAAGAGGTGCTGTGAGATGGCCTGGGGCGCAGGACGCAAAGCCACAGCAGAAGGTCATTAGCTTCTCATTTCACATTAGCATCTGTTGAATGGGATTAGCCATCCAGGGGAGACTCAGCACACTACACCTCTGCAGCCCTCAAGCCGGATGGGTCGTTAGTGACACCCTCCGTCTTCCCTCTACCGTCAGCACGCTTGTGCTGGGAAGCCCGCGATTTCGTGCCGAGACTGGCCCAAATTCCTGGCTCTGTCAAGAGCTGCTTTGAGTCTTTTCAAATGCAATGAAATTACAGGAAGAAGTTGTAAGAAATTAAGGTACTAAAGCAGAAGACAAGAAAAAAGATTGGGATAATCATAGCTTCCGGTTGCCAGTGTTCGCAATGCTATTTATTTTAGCGTACTGAAGAGGCCTCAAAATATGCACAGGTTGTTATAGTAACATAATCCCACATTCATGACAACAGGCATAGAAAAGGGGAATTGATATGAGAATGGAGAAAGGAGCAAAAACAGCAAACAAAATACAAACATAATCCAATGAAAAAAACATGTTGTTATAGCACTGGCTTGTGGGTACAGAGTCGGGCTAGTAATTTTGGTTTTTCCATGACAACTGGAGCAGTGGGGTAAATGACGTTTGCAAGAGAAGCCATGGTCGACCAGCGCTGGCGAGAGCATGGCACCGGTGGCGGCGCTCAGTCATCGCTAGCAGACATTAGCCAGCCATCTGGTGCACAAACAGATGTTCATGGTCGACCACATAAAGCTGAGTTGCCATCGATTGCTGCGCCTGAAATGCAATCCAGGACAAGTCAAAAGGCCACCAGAACTGATAACGTGGGCGTTTCAGAGGACGGTGCTCGAGCCAGTCCTGATCTTACTGTCCACTACTGTGCAGTGCCTGTACTGGTGGCTGTCAGTGGAAAGAGAGCTTGTTCACATAAAGGGTTAACAAACAAGAGATGAAGTACAACACACCTAGCACCTGCAATTGAGGAAGCATAAACATTTTTCTCAGATCTTGTTTAAAAATGGCTATGGTTCAGTACATAGACAAATTTGTTCATTTGATTTTTAGTGTTTGAAATGTTAAGAAGTTGCATGATCACGGTTGGTGTCTACAGAGTTTGAAACTTCAACAGTGCCCTCTGCTGGAGAGTGTGTCTATAGCGCCATATCGGTTTCATTAAGATTTAACCATAGCCCGAGAGGAGAAAATAACTTTGGTTCATCAGCATTCTGTGAAACTGCTAGTGGTGGGATCTGTACTCGGTGAATCTGACAGGGCACTGAAAACACCACTAGAAGCCAAGCCAAAGGCATTTATGAATCATCGAAACGGTGGTTGCCAAGATGATTTGAAAAGGGATTTGCAAATAAGTGAATTTTACACTTAAAGAGACTCGTAAAAGTGTGGAACAACCAGCACATAAAGATCTTAACGACTGGTAGAGAAAGCCCATCACAGCTGGCAAAAGTACTGACAATCTGCCTCTGTAGGTGACAAAATGGTTACCGGTACATAAAAAATTATATCCAACCATTTTCCACTGCAGATCCAGTGAAGTAACATAGTAAGTCTGTGGCCTATTTTAGGGAGCACAGGGCAAAAAGCAGGGAATTCATCTGCGGGTGCATGCAGGGTACGGACGATCACAGACTATGGCCAGGTTAGACATACCAGGTTACGTAACCACATGATTTTTTTTGGGGGGGGGGGGCATGGACGTGTGAGGGAACAGTGCCATCTTATCGGTGAAAAAGTAGGTGTATTTATTCAAAACATGACAGCTAAGTGTCTGAAGGGTACGACATGGATGAGACATGAATCTGTTCTTTTTCCTTCAGACTTATCTGATGATTCTCCAAACGCAGGGTCATGGGTTGAAAGAAACAACACGGTTGTCTGTAATAATTTCCATTTTATTATTTTATTATTTCATGTAGTACAGCCAGATGAAAATCCCCTAAGCATATATACACACACACGCGCGCGCACACACACACACACACACACACATACGTGTGCACACATATTTAGAGCAGCAGAGGTGGGGGGACACCAGTCTGCACAAGCTGTCAATTAGCTTCCTTAGCTCTTAAGATTCAGTCTTAAATTAGGACCACAGCTTTAGTGGGCAGGAGTTTGCTGAGCCCCTCTCCATGGTAACTGCTACTGGTCACAGTAGCGCTACATTAATTGTTCCTTCTTATAGAAGGTGCTAAGCTCTGTTCTCTGGTTTGTATGACGAGAACAAACCAGTCTATCTATAGGTCACATGGTTTACATTAAACTCATTCAGCATTCGTAGGTCAGTCCCATAATGCCATGCGTCTGCACTTTTCCTGGTGCAACAGGCACATCATTGCGTCAGTTTTGTAAGCCAATAGGAATCCAACATTGCTTCTGGAGGTGACCGCTGGCTTAGCGCTCGGCGCGACTCCACTGGGCCGGGGGGTCGCGGGGCCCTCTGGGCTTCTTCACGCGATAGTTGAACCCTAGAGGAGCAGGGGGAGGCAGTTAGGGTGGGAGGAGCAGCGTCCCGCGAAACGACCATCTTACACACCTCCCCTTTGAATCAGCCGATCGAAATGGCTCATGACCCGGAAACGCAAGGACGACAGAGACGGTGCCCACCCATACTGCCATCCTGGCTGCATGTCCTGCTGATTATGGGCGTGTCCACGTATTCGTAATCATCTTCTGTGGAGGACGGGCTAGGAGCTATGAAGTCAAAAATTCAATTCAAAGAGCATAAGACATTACAACCGGGGCATGAATTGTAAAAATTTCCCCAATGACACAGCAGAAGCTTGAACCCGTGGAGAACTTGTGCTGAACTCATATTGTTCATAATGTTTTGCTTTTATGCAAATGCAGACATCTAACTATATAGCAACTCCATATATCATATTTCACTTCGATATTTATTCTACATGAATGCTTATACTATGCATTCCTGAGTACATTTTTTTAGCCAAAATCTTAAATTTAAATCACAGATATACTCACAAGGCTTTCTCACTGCACTGGGTCCCGTACTGGACTTAACGGTCTGTAAAATTGAGAGAAGAGGAAACTCAAATACTATGAATCCTTTATGCAAACCAATGTTTGGTACACGCGTTCAGCAATATTATTGGCAATATTCTTCTCAGACTAAATGAAAAGGAAAAGTTAAAATGAATGTACTCTTGCAGAATCAGGGAGACGTATTACTTAACTTTGAAACAGGAAGCTTGCCAGATATGGTGTAAATCTAAGTTTGGGTCTGACCCTGAGTTAAATCCTCAGTATAAACTGGTATAAAAATTAAGATTTTAATTTCTGTGAACAGTTTTCAGCTGGCCTTCGCTTACCAGAAACGGCTTTATATTTATTTAACTTTCTATTTTCCTGCTATTTTAATGGTAACACACACATTCTCCATTCTAATGATAGAAGTCAAAATAAGATAACCAGAAAGGAAAATCCCATGCACACATATCTGACTTCAACATGCTGACTGACAACCAGGCCCCGAGGACTACCCTCAGTGCCAGATTGAGAGTATTAAGTGGCGCCGGGCCACCACAAAGAGGACGTCACATCAGAAAGAAATAGAGATGATTGGTGGTTCATTGAATTCAGAAATGCATCTAACACAGGGAAAACATGATTTCTAGGTGCGTGCCAAATTTAAAGATATATATTGTATAATATAATAAATATTCAATCATATGAAATATACAGTATTACATATTTAATCACATTAACTTTTAAAAATATATTTGTGATGGGACCAGGGGGTGGGCTTACCCTACTTGATGCCCCCGAGGACGCAGTGCCCCTGGGCACGTGCCAAAATGCCCATATGGTTAATCGAGACCAATCTACCCAGCAACTATGAAGCCGCTTTGTTTTTGCTTATCATGATTTATGCAAGAAGAAAAGGCTGCATAATGGCAAGCAGGTCATTAGACAAACTAAACATCAAACTAGCAGCCCTTCAACAGACAAAGTATCTCGGTTTGACGATATAGGTCTGGAACCGGAAGTGAGTGTCATTGTGTGAGGCGTAAAGACGGTAACATTACCAAAGCATTTTGGCTCGGAGTCCTAAAAACACCTGGGAAAAAAACAGAAATAATTATGAGCATCACAGATCCTCAGAAGATAAAACCTGAATATATTCATGCAAATATTAAACCAAACTCTTCAAAACACAGCCCTTACCAACTGCCGAAAGCTTTTAAGAAAGAAGAAGAGGTAAGCATGAAAGTCAAAGGAACAGGTCCTGAGGTCAGTGTCTGTGAAGCTGCACTCAGAGTCACACCACAGTTTTTCTCCCTTTTCGCTACACTACACATTAGAGGACATAGACATAGGACATTCAGATGTGACCCCTCCTCAGGGAAATGAAAATGAAATAATGCTTTATTTGCAATTTGTACAAGTTTGAGTACAGGTACCCTGGAATGCTTATTCCTTTGAGAGTGACACACACATAAATACAGATCAGAGCAAAGCTTGGGATCAGAGCACAGGGTCAACCTTTTCTCCAGTGCCCCCGAAGTATTCTGGGGAGTTAAGGGGCTTCCTCAATAGCCTGATGGCGATGTCACTATTCTACTGAGCCTCAAAAGTCATGGAGGCCTAACCCACTGAGCCACAGACCACTGCTGTTCATTGCAGTGCAAAAATACTGCACAATTGCACTATGGGAAAATGGTCTTTACCACTATTTACTTAGGTCCTGCCATCTAAAAAAATCAGACTGACCTCTCTGCACTCTTTAGACCTGTTTGGACCATCAGTGAGCTGTGAGAAATTAAATTAGCACTTGTTCTATGGAGACATTATTTATTAATATGCTGTTGAAGCACTAACTGTCGTTGCAATGAGCACACTACGTTACTTGACGAATAAGCTAAATTAATCAACATGACATGATTTGTTCAGGCTTTACTGAAGGAGCCATGTGAAGCATGAAAGAAAATGGATGGAGAAATGACAGAAGGTACAGGTGAATGTAACGTGCTTGGAGAGAGCGCTGTATTCTGAAAAGCCTCACCGGAGACAAACTCGTAGTCTTCTAACGAAGAGCTTTCTGGTCTTGCCCTGTCTGGCTTCGCAGGCTGAGCGGGAGGCCCACTGGCCCGATTCTTGGGTTTCACCGTGCTGTAGAGAGGGTCGGCTGAAGAACTGGACAATCCTAGTTGCGCGTTGTCATAGTGATGGACAGTTGGGCGAGGGGGGGCAGAGCCGGCAGCTGGGCGCTGTTTGGGCTTGTTAACGACGGCATACGTGTCGTTCATGTTCTGGGTCTTGGGGCAGGATGTTCTGGGCTGAATGATAGGCTTGCTGCAGAGGGAACACCGGCATAAATTTACTGCGAATAACTAAGGTAAAGTAAGATGTCATGGTGGTGTTTTTTCCTTCATGGAAAACCAGCACTGCGAACACTGCAGCTACATACGCCCAGCAAAGGCCATGTATTGTTTATTGCTATTCCTTTTTTTTCTAAAAGTTGTTCTACGCTACTTTTTATGATATACAAAGATTACAGACTTGGCGGGACATATCTGCAGCATAGATCAGGGCATTCGATATTACTGTGAGCGGGGACTGACTCAAAAAGAAACCGCGGCGTGTCTATCAGTAACAGGCCATTTTTTAATTTGATAAGGAGGCTGAGACATTTGGAACGTGGTTGTGCTCTTATGCACTTATCGCAAATAAACCGATTAAGCTGAAATCAAGAATCACACTACTCTGCAGAGGTGGAAAGTTCGGGTTCAGAAAGTACAAGTCCGGACCAAGATTTTTTTTCAACCAGCCAGCTGAGTATAAAGAGCCACAGTGACACAGTACTGAACTGGCTGGTTGGTCCAGACCTTTGCTGCTCAGTTCTCACATATAAATGCTATTAACCTTCAAAAATCCAGCAAACTAATGCAGAATAAAAAGTAAAAGGTTATTTCATGGATCAAACATTGTGTCATTAAGTTAACTTACTTTGAAAGTGGTTTGAGTTGAATTTTAATGAATTAACCAACATAATGGTGCATGCAATCTGTTGTCTGACAGAGCTACATGGTGTGTAACATGTCATCGCAAGAAAACAAGAAAATCAGGAGCGAAAGAATGGCCAGACTTATTATAGCTGATAGGAAAGCCACAGGTGCAAAAATAACAGTTCAGTACAAAAAATGTCTTCTCTGAACACGAAACTTAACCTTTGAAGCTGTTCTAGAGGTAAAAGTCCTACCCGATACTAACCAGATGTACCTAATAAACTGGCCACTTAGTGTAGTACATTTCCTTATTTAGCAGACGCTTTTATCAGGTTCAACTTAAGGACTTAATCTATATAGATATAAAAATAATTAATTCATAATATGGAATATATTAATACATATTTAACAATTGTATAGTACTAACTATAACAACAAATATAACCATAAATACGAACTATCTTGGGGCACCATAGTGACTCAGTATTATGAGCTCACACCCCAGCACTGGGGGTTTAAATCCCGCGCCTGCTCTCTCTGTTTTCCCTGCGTCTTGCAGCTTCCCTCCAGGTATGGATTTCTTGTCATAGTGAAAAGACAAACAGACATGTCTCGGCGGCATATTGGCGTTTCTACATTGGCCATTTTGTGTGAGGGTGTGTGCATGTGCCCTGCAATAGACTGGCATCCTGCCCAGATTGGACCACAGCCTCGTTTCCTACCTCAGCTACCTGATCACTTAGATAACCAGGAACTAAGGCCGAGGGGAGCTTTAAATATTAAATTAACTTAGCATGGGAGATTCTCACAAAAGATAAAATCAAGGGCCAGTACATATCTTTTGGCAAGAAAAAACCATAGTCTGTCAGTATGTATGCCGGATATACACCTTTAAAGCAAGCATAATGTTATATACTGTACAAATCCAAATTAAATTCAAATAAATATTTTCTAACATGTTGTCTAAATTTTTTTACAGTGTAACAACGAACAAAGGGACAACAACTTCACCCGTCCGCCTTTCTACTGCGTATCCTCATCAGGGTGACGGCCAGACCAGGAGCCTGACTTCTGCGGCCCAAGCAGGGGCCTAGCTAAAATTTCTGAGCCCCCTGACGAAATGTTATATTGGACCCCCTGCCCATTTCATAAAGTGCTGGGCCCTCTGAGTCTGCCAGGGTATCTGTGCCCCTACCACGCCTCTGGGCACAAGACGAGGCTGGGGTGCTCGCTGGAGAGGATGCCTGTTCATCAGAGCACACATGCGTCATTCCGTTTTAATTGAACAAATGGGCTTTGCATCGCTGATATTTGTTTAAACTTGGCAGAACCTTCCAGTGCAGTACAAGGTTCAGCTATAGCTCACTGGAAAACTCAGAAAGAATACTTTTTCATGGTGTTTACCTTTAGCACAAGTCCAAATTTCTTCTTTCAAGGTGAAATATTATCTCACAAACTACATTTTTTTACAATTTTGGTTATTGAAAAGGTAACAAGTCATTTTTTATAATGAAATATAGATGTATGTATACTACTTGTGTAAAACATTGACCTGTTACTTGCTCCCCATTATAAGATAAGCACCCCAAAAAGGTGTAGGTTTTTTTTAAAAATGTTATTTTTGGCCTAAAAAAAGGTCATGTGGGGGGAAGGGTATCTTTTCCACTTAACTGGGACTGAGAAAGTGCTCTTTACCTGCTTTCAAATAAAAAAAAAAGAAAAGAAAAATTGGCCCTATATCTCAAAGAGGAAATAAAAATAAATATAATAAATAAAAACAAATAAAAAATATTTCTGTTCTGCAACGTGAGAATAATTCAATGCCAAATTTAATCAAAATCAAAAATGATATTGCGAACGTTTTTGGAAGGTTGTTGAATTAAACTGGAATGACCCAGTCACAATGGGCACTTCAGAGATGCCTGATAGCCTATCTGCGTGTCTTTGGTTAGTGAGAGGAAACCTTGGGAGATCATGCAAGCGCCACGCAGACAGAGCGGGATTAAAATGCCTGACCCTGGAGGTGTAGGACAATAGTGTTCCCACCAAGTCACCACGTTCCCCATTACCTAAAAATGGTCCTCACAATTATGTCCTTTATCCTGAGATTTATTACAGACCAGCACAACAGACAACACAAACAACAAACTGATTTTACCTACATGGGGGTACACACACAGTCCCTATTCATTATTTTTGTATTCTGGATATTGATACTGTTTGAAAGTTAGTGATGTATTTTTAAAGCCTTTTTAAAATGTATTGTATTTACTGCCTGGAAGTGTCACTGAATTGTCCTCATGTGGTATGGAAGTACAGGATAAGTGATTGTGCAAAGTCTAACAATCTACTACCAAGCATTTCCCACTTTCTATGCCAGACCACACCAGCGGCTTACACAAGTTTCTGGTGAGCAGGGAATAGAACATTGTCACACTACAGAGGTAACACGGCACAGTAAAGCAAGCTTAGTTCCTATAATGCCTCACAAAGGCAAAGCACAGTAACTACGCTGGCACATTTGAACCATTTGAAACACAAGATAAAACAGAGCCTAAAAGACCCAATTTGGGTCATAACTCAGCGTTGATAAAACATGCAGTTATGGCGTTTTCCCTTGGTATAGCATTATTTCTCACACATAAAAACAGCATTAAAAGCACATCAGCGATAATTACTATATATATGGCTGTTTTATATGAACACATACTACAAATCTGCAACAATAAACCCTTTTAGGTACAAATACGCCAATAAGTAGATAAAAAAAACACAACCCAGTTACATACATATAGTCCAACTTTTATCTTGAAAACCTTACAGTTTAGTATTAGTTACTTAACCATGAAACCCAAAGCCAACATGTTGATCTATGGACTGAATTGTACAACAAGCATACTGGGATCTTAAAGCCACAATGTAGACAAAACAGTCTTTCTCATGATTTCTCTTATGCATCGTCCCTGCTTGTATTTAACCTGCACGTTCCTCATAAAAATCTAGCATGTTTTATTCTCAGGGAGGTGCTTGCCTACCAAGTGTGTCTGAAATGAATCTTGAACTCCCTTCTCTGTTTGCTTCAAACATCCACCGCTTGCTTGGTAACCACTTCTGCCTGCGACTTCCACATATTTCTGACTATATCACAAATGATACTGGATGTGAAGTCTAGCATTCTGTTGGCTTCGGGCACAATCATGACGGTAGGTACCCGCAAAGGATACCGATCATTTTTGTGGGTGACCTCGAAACCAACGCACACCAGCCCGTCAGGAAATGTGCTCCCCATACCTGTTTGACTCCGAACTGCTGCTTTTGAAAGATGCTGCTTGTCGTTCTTCTTTCTTTAGCGATGTCACATTATCGTAGCAAGTCTGGCAAAGCCGTTCGCAGCAGGAAGAGATAATCACTTCAGTGGCAGGCTGGTGGAACTTAGAACACTCTGGCACTTTGCATAGAGGAAGCTAGCATGCTTCCGGACTGTTATTTTTTTTTATTTCTCACTTTGCACACTTCTCTCTTCTCTGAAGGAGAAGTTAAAGAGCTAAGTACTAGAAAACACCATCAGAAAGAACTTCTAAAATATTCCTAAAAAGGTTTTAGGAGGCAAGATACAACTACAAGCCCTACCAGTCACAGTTTTTACAAATTTCTGATTACACTAAGAAAAAATGACTAAGAGGAAGTGATTATGAATCACGCAATAGCTATAAATAAAACAAGTGATAAGCTAGAATATGCTTAAGGATTTATATATACTTACAGTACCAGTCAAAAGTCTGGACACACTAATTTGAAATCATTTGTTTTTCAACATAATTACCCTATGCACGCCTTGAGGTGATGTAATGAGCAGGTCTGCCTGCCCTATAGGTGACAGAAACTGCTTAGGGCACCGTTTGAGTAGGTGGCAAAAAGGACCAAATGAAAAAACAATCTGAAGAAATACCTCTGGTTGAATTCCGTGACATTACAATTATTTACCCTAGTTTTAATATTTCACTCCTTTTCTTGAGAAACAGATGCCAGCTAGTTAGTTAGAAGCCAGACACCCTGTGATACTGAAATGTGTTTAATATAAATGAACTGACAAAACGTGTTTTCTGGGGGATGGAGGAGGGTTGCGCTGAGCAGAATCTCGCATCGGGTGCCAGATGACCTGGCCCTCACAATCCCCCCCGATCTGAACCCTATAGATCTGGTTTGGGATGAGTTGGATCAATGACTAAGAGCAAAGTGGCCAACTTGTGCCCAGAACTTGTGGAAGGTCCTTCAGGACTGTGGGAGAAGCATTCCAGGTGGCTACATCTGCAAGCTGGTTGAAGGAATGAAGAGTCCAAAATTTAAGTAAATTTAGAGATGCTGAACAATTCTCTTGGTCATTGCGATAATTGGCATGTATTACTTCATTCCTCTAAGGTGAATAATGTAGCTAAAATAGAGACAAATGCATTAAAAGCTGGTGTGTCCAGACTTTTGACTGCTCCTCTGTGTGGGAGTGTGTATATATACACCCCCCCACCACACACACACACACACACACACATACACACATACACACACACATATATATATATATATATACATAGTCTTTATTGGATGTATACTATTAGAAAGATGTACAAACACTGAAGTACCTCCATCAGGTTTTGATAGTTGTTGCTTGAGGATTTCAAGGCATTTTCGAATATTTGTGACACTATATGGTACAGAAATTCATACTGTTCCTGAAATCACAATAAGAAATTAGACATATTATCATCTGCATCATCAACACCAAACTTATACATCAATTTTATCTTTATCATCTACCCATGCTAGCTATCACTGTTGTTTATATACTAGTCTAGCATGGGTTATATATTTGTTTCACATCTCACACATTCCCTCATGTTTCCTGCCTTGTGCCTTATGCTGCCCACCTCCAGGCTCACTGTGACCCTCTATTAGATAAGCAGCTGAAAGATAGATAGTACAGGGTCACAGTGAGCCTGGGGATTATCCCAGGAAGTATGGGGTACAAGGACACTCTGGATGACATGCCGGTTCATCACAAAGCCACACACACAATAACACACTAGGGAGCAGCAATTCACCTAAATGTGGCAGGAGAAGACCAGAATACCAACAGGAGAGCCGTGTGACACAGGAGGAACGCGCAAACCCCACTAAGGTTTGGATTTTTCAAAATTCATGCCCAGACTGGACCCATTTCTCTGACAAATACGTAAGCTTGATTTGCTAGTAACCATTTGCAGAACAGCTGGCCCTCTGAAACAATCAGGGTTAATGACTTCATCCCAAGGGGCAGTTCTGATGCTATAGTCACTAAACACGGTGCCTACATGCAGTCAACAAGAGCCCCAGGAAAGCAAACATGTGAAGGCAAAGTTACAAATGCGGGCCAATTTATTTCTGTTCCACCGAAGATCATTGGCAGAGCAGTGGAAAACATCTGTAGGAAACATCATTTTGCACCATGGAATATAGACGCTAAAAATAATTAATAAAAACCTCTGTTTATGGGCACTGCTCCAGCACCTTATGTGTGTAAAATCTTAGATTATGCCTTTCTCTGTGTGTGCCTAAGCCACTAGCTAATGGCAGACTGCAGACTTGAATCCATAATGGGACTCGGCTGCTGAATTTTAAAACATGACACGGAATATATTGACATTTTAGCACTGGAAAAACAATGACAATGTGACAATGCTGCAGTACCTTTGTCTGAACAGCTGATGGCCTTTGGCTCCTAATTTCCAGCACAATGTCCATGATGTTAAAATCCTCGCCGATCCTCTGGCAAGATCAAGAGTGCAGCCTTAATAACTAACATGTGGACACATTTTCAGAGCAGCAACTATGGCGACCATAGCATGGAGGTACCGGATGGAAACACACTGCTGCTTGCTGTATGCATTTGACCGCATTAAAGCGATAATGTTATCATCAGAAAAGATCTATAGTTTGGCTGTTTAAGAGTGAAGCAATAGCTCATGTTAGCAAATAAATAAAACATATTATCTGAAGCTACTCACAGACAAATTGACTTCAAGTGATTTACCTTTATCTTTAGAAGATCATTTATATAATCAAGTGCACAGATCACTCCTGTTCTTCCACATCCGGCACTAGGAATAAGACCAGAAAGAATTGGACGTTATATTTTTAATTAATGACTGATTGACTACACTGAAGAAAAAAAAAAAATCACAGTTAGAAAAAAGAGTCAGGTGGTGACAGATGAGTTACATGCCACCCTCGGTGCTGAATATTTCATTTATGTCAGTTAATTCGGGGAACATTTTCAGACACAGAGTTCAAATGACTGTACGCGGCCTGGCACTGACTACAGGAGTGACATGCAGTGATACATAGTAATGAGCATATGGCCAATCTGAATGCAGTGTGAAGCCCAACGTCGGCGTGCAAACGCTGTCGGCGAGTGGGGCGGGGACGCGGCCCGGGCCGCACCTGCAGTGGATGACCAGGGGGGCGGTGCTGCTCGCCTGCACCTTCTGCGCCATGTCCATCATGCCTAAGAGGCCGTCCGACGCCAATGGAATGCCGTGGTCGGGCCATGCCATGTACTGGAACTGGGAAAGGCTTCTCGTTTCCTGAACGGACATGGTGCACATATGCACAAGTACACGCAAGCACACACACACACACACACACACACCAGTTTCTGTTTGGCCGGAATTTTCACATTAGTCATAAGTATATCAGAGTACTCCTGCTTGCGAAAATAAAGACAGCATACATAAATGATGTACTGAGACAGATGCAAAGGATGTAACATATTTATGACCACGCTGTCAGTTAAAACAAGAAACATTATGTTGAAATAAATTTCACTCTTTTTTTTACAGAAATCTTTCAACCATCTGTATTTGTAGACTGATTGATTATGTGTTGCCACAATATAACGATTCTATCGGCACTTACGTCTTGATATTTCACGGAAAATGTGCGCACAACGACTTCCTCATTTGGTAGAGACTCATTCAGCTGTGAAAGTTAAAACATCACAAGTTTAAATATAACCTGTACTACCTCCTTTACCGTTGATGTGGTAATGGAATTTGTTGTGAAACAGACATTTGTAATAAACTCAATAAACTCAAGCTCATGCAGTTCAATGCAGATGTTAACATTGTAAATGTTATCCTTTAAAAAACACTTTTTACAACCTGACATTAAATTATGCAAAAATTGCACATTTGTAGATGCAAAAGCTTCCAATTCCTTTGATCTATGCATCTAACTAAAGATAAATTTGAAGGCAGCTTCTCACATTTGATATAACAAATGGTCCGAAGATGGCTGTCTTTGTACAGGGTGGCCAGTACTGCTCACATTTTTTCTAAAAGCCAGAAAGAGATGAGGCATGTTAAGCAGAACTTTGAACAGAAGTGGCTGTAATACCCAGAAAAATCAAAAGACTAAAGACCCAGGCTTACAATGCACAGACAGGTATACACTGATATAAAGGGAACAAGGGCATGGTGTTAGCTTGGGTCCTGCAAAGGTCTGGCCCTCTGCTGGTGGGATCTGACACTTTTCTTCCTGTAGTATTTCCACCATGTGGCTTTTTGTTTGCCGTGATTGCTAAACCCTATCTCAGGTGCCTCTGCTGAATCGTCCATAAATGTACCGTTTGGTTAAGATTGGGTGACTTGGATGGCCATGGAATGCAACTCACAGTTTAATACTGGTCATGTTCATAGTGTCCTTTCTAAATGGGATCCTTTTATTTTCAGGGTATCCGCAGAGTAACTACAGAGTAACAGTAAGGAATACACTTCATTTATATTTTTCATTGTTTTGTAAAAATTTCACGTTAGAAGGAAAGTACCTTTCCCATCTCTATTTCTTTGCAAGCCATAATTATGACCTAAAAGAAACAAAAAAAAAACAATATAAAATGTCAAATGTTTAGCTGTAGGCTGCTTTGATTTTTCGTCTGTACCATGATTGCAGAGAATTCAATAAATGTAACAATATGATCCTTGCAATAACACTCCTGTCAGTCTTCCGAAATATACTCACCTTAACTTCATATTGCCAAATCATCCTCCAAAAATCTATAACAGTGTTGCTCAGGGGACCTTGGGTTGCAATATATAATCTGTTTTTTGTGGCACCCTATACATGAGACGAGATCACATGACATTTAAATATGTTTCACTCTTTGACCACAGTGGAGTGGATTTGTAGTGAAAGACAGTGGGACAACAAAGATTAGCATGTAGACATGTACCTGAATTAAGCTGGCATTGATGTAATCTGACTCAAACTCTTCCTTCAACAGGTTGAGCCGCACTCGGCTCTGGTCATCTGCATGCAGTAACAAGGAAGAGACAGTTCAACAACTGGTCCAATTGTCCTTGATTTTGAATAAGTGTGACACTCTTTCCTCTAGGTGTTTCAATGTGAAGTGGATTAATAAACCGATAAACTATCAAAGGCTGGCATTCATGTGCAAACTAACAATGTGCTGGTGTCGATGTGAAAAGGTGTAGACTTTGAACTCACAGGGCAAAATATCTCTGTAGCGGTTTTTCTTCGCATTGTTCTTCAAAGCCCCTGCTTCTGTCGTAAGACCAGCCTTCTGTTTAGTGGCTTCGGTCTGTGAACGAATAAGCTGCAGATGCGGTGGCGCACATGGTCATTTGTTGAATACAGTCACCAAGTGACAATCTCATGCTACAGGCACGAGTTAAAGGTATTTTAGCTTTTCAGAAGTGAGCATCTACTGTGCACATACATGCACACATTGACACATAAATATGTTACATCATAGGCAATTTATAGATACCGGTTAACATAACTGCATGTCATTTGACCACAGAAGGAAAGTGGACTTTCTAGAAGAAATCTGTGCGACACATGAAGAAGATGCAAATTCCCAGCATTCAGTGTGGGATTCAAACCCATAACCATGGAGGAGTGAAACAGAAGGACTACTAAGACACCAAGTTGCAAGATGCATTAACTAGTTTAATAGACATTAAGTGAAAGCAACACAGAATTGAGGAAGCAGGGTCAGCCTGTTCCCAGAGCAACTGAGGTTAAGGACCTTGCTCAAGGGGTCAACAGTGAAAGCACTCTGCCAGTCACAGTATCTGAACCAGTGACCCTCCAATCATGGCCACAGAGTCCCAAACCACAGAGCCATACAGCAACCCAACAAATCACGTTCATATATAAAATGTAATATATTAAGCCAATCACACTTCAGTGTTTAAGGGCAGTCATTATGCGGGTTATACAATATATTTGAATTATTCTTTTATTATTCTAAAAGAATCAGAGAAATCTTGGACAACACAGCAGATTTCACTGTGTCATTATTCAACAAAAAGTAAGCCAAAACTGCAGAAGCACCATGGGAAAAAGCAGCACTGGAACGGAGAAGTTAAGAAGCAGATACCGCTAATCAAATGCATTATTACTGTGACCACTGCTTTAAAACCAGAGCCTGGGGCTATTAATGCTTAGAGTATGACACCAGGTTGGTAGGCAGACTCTTGTTGCACATTCATTTTTCATTAGCTTGAATTGTTGTTCCTGTACACATTGTATTTCATACAAATGAGTGTTTCAAACCTTCAGGTTTAGGCCTGTTTCTGCATTGCGACTTCTAACTTGTGAGTATGAAAGTTGTGCCGCCACCCTCACATACCCTCCGGATCAGACCTGAAACACTGCTACAAACTGGAAGTTCGCGTCACAGCCGCTTGGGTTGTTTCAGTCACAGGGGTAAGATGCACCTGTCCATCTTACATAACCATGTATTCGGTACAGGCTCACGGTGGACCTAGGAGGCCCAGGACACGAGACTGGGGAACACCATGGACAGGATGCTAGTCCAGAGAGTAAATCGGTGTACCTGCAGCAAACCTGTGCAATTATTAGGAGACCACGCAGACTCCCACAGACTGAGTTGAGGGTGGAGACTGAGCAGAGGTGGATAGTTCTGGTCCAGCGAGTAAAAATCCAGACCAAGACTTTGTTTCAACCAACCAGTAGAGAACACTGAATCTATGAGTCTTTAAAACTCAACTGGTCTCCGAACCTGAACTACCTACCTCTGGAATTGAGGCCCCAGTCTGAAGGTGTAATAGTACAGTGCCAAACCCCCCGGAGAGGTGCAGGCATGGTCAAAATAAAAGTAGCTGTTTTAGTTGGCTACCTGCATTTTTCTCCAGTGGAAGGAATCAAGCTTATTTGTCATGTGTTATATTTACTGACGGAAACAGGAAACAAATAACTTCACTGAACTTCATTTCAGAAAGGACTATATTCTTAGAGGTGCTGCCGTAGGTAAAATAACTTTTAAACATTTTATTAAATGTATTCACAGGCTGCAAAACAGGTATCATTTAAGAAAGCTTTTGTAGTAACAAATTGTCTTATTTTTAATGCAAAATGAAATGATTGTTTTGGAAAGATCATTGAACAGAATTATTTATAGCAGCATTGTTCTCAGCAATTGTGTTAGAGAGCACCACACACTTCAGCTAGCAGCGCTTCTATATTTGTCACCAGCATGCCTATGTATTTGTGCTAACCTGCGGGCACTTAAAATAAGCTGCTGGAAACTTTTTTTGGTTTAGCTAACTTCAGGTGATTTTATATCCTTTACCTTCTGCCATTTGGTCATAACTAAGGCTGACATATATTCATACATATGATTTACATTGGGGCCTTCCAACCTTTTTTACGAGAGCTACTTCTACAAAAAAAAATAACCTTGGAGTGAAGTGATGGTAAAAACTGCCAATAAGCCCTAGCAAATATGTTGCTCTCCCACGTCAAAAAAATAAAAACTAAATATGCATTATTTTATTTTCTAAGCCAGACCACAGAAAAGACCCCTGTAGATTTAACTGCCCTCTGGTGGCCACCTCCAAATTGACACTTTCTACATTTTTCTACAATACGACATACAAAAAAGAATTAAAAATGACGTCTATTTTGTGTTATGTGTTACTCAGGGTTCCCTGCTGGCTAGTAGTAGCTCGCAGATGATGCACTGACAACCACTGCCTTGCATTTACCTTAACAACAAGCAAGGCAGAAGTGCATGCATTGTGAATTAATACACAGTGTGTAATCGCTGAATACGGCTAAACTGAGGCTTCCTGTATGCAGAAATAAAATTTTGTTTTAGTACAGCAGTGCAGTTCATATCAGAAAAGCCACAAAACAGAAAAAATAAGAAAGAGGAAATGTGTGTCTAAAAAGGGTAGAAACCACTTAATTGAAAAAAGTTTACGGTTCACATTTGTTTAATTTACTTTGAATACTTCAGAAAATAATGTGCGTATATCCATCCATCCATCATCCATCCCTCCATCCATCCATTTCCTGTAGCCGCTTATCCTACTCAGGGTTGTGGGGGGTCCGGAGCCCATCATGGAGGCTACAGGCACAAGGCAGGGAACAACCCAGGACGGGGTGCCAAGCCATCGCAGGGCTCACTCACACACCATTCACACATGCACACCTACGGGGAGTTTGGTAACTGCAATTCACCTCAGCATGTTTTCGTAATTATATCTTTGTGAGGACTCTCCATTCATTTCTATGGGGAACACTCCAATTCCAATATGACTACCTTAACCCCTACCCAGCACAAGACTTTTGGCATTTTTAGTTTTTTGATTGCATTCAACCTGAAAAATGGTCCCCACAATGTCAAAATAACAGGTTTTTATTACACTGTGGGGAACACTTGGTCCCCAAAACATAATATAACACACACACACACACACACACACACACACACACACACACGCACACGCACACACAAAATTAATTCTTATAATTCTCATTTATAAACTACATGTATACATTATACATATATGTATACATGTATGGCATATATTCATACATATAATTTATGAATAAGAATGATTACATAAAAAAAAATAACAAAACATATAAAAATTATTGTTATTATTATTAATGTTATTATTATAAAGATGACATGTATGAAATCAAAGTGCTTATGTGCAGGTTGATATATGGCCGACTCTAGCTGTAGGCAGAACAGGCAGTTGCCTTGGGCCCCTGAATTACCTGTGTTGTGAAGGAAGTGAAATGATCATCACTTTTCTTGGTAGGGGGGACCTTCCAATTAAAGCTTTGTCTAGGGCCCCTGCAAAGGTAGGTCTGGCCCTGACTGCAACAAGACTGCACCATGTAAATGTTACGAGAGCTGCACCATCTAAGCTCTCCTACATTGTAGAATGAGGAAGAAGGACAGATATGAAGCTTATCTCACTTTCACAATTTGTCAGGGTCAGCTCCTGTTGTCTCAGTCTTTTGTGTCCCTTCCCTGTTTGGCCAGCAGGCATCGCATGTTTGGCCCTCCTGTCAGTCTTTGTGTTTTCCCTGCTTCCTGTCAGCCGCATGGCTCAATGTGTTGAACGTGCGGTTACCTGCAAATCCCTTTTGTCGCGTGTTCGAATCCCACCTCCTCTGTTTTTGTATGTATTTCCCTACTGTTTCATTTGTACGAGTTTTTCTAGTTCCGGTGTCTGATTTGTATTTGGTTTTGGTTTCATCCTGTGTGCCCGTGCTTGTGTTTCTACCAGTATTATCCCCCAGTGTTAGATTCTGTTTTCCCTATTTCTTGGTTAGTTCTTAGTTTTAGCTTCTTGAGTTAATTAGTTGCTGTTACGTATGTACTTTGGCTATTCTGTTATTTGTAACCTACCTGCCTACCCCCCCCAACACAGCACCATTAACCCATTATAGCACACATATGTGGATTCTACGCACAAATGACATTGATTCTACAGTACTGTGTATTAGATAAAAAGGTTGAAACAACGTTGATCTTCAATGTTTCAAGATACTGTATATCAACATTGAATCAAGGTTTTGCCACCATCAGTTTTTCAATATTGAAAATCTGACCAAAAATTCAGTTTTAACGTTGATAATTTAACACGTACTGACCATAATTCAACGCATTTAACTATATAAACGTTGAAACAACATTATAGTGCTATCTGGGGTGCCAGGCTACTAATTTCCATGTTTGATTTAGACCATTTCATCCTCATACTGCTACAACAGGCTACCAACATCATCCTGATCATACATGAATATCAATAATAAGTATAGCAAATCCAATTAGGAAGGATATGCTTGCTAATGGCAGAGAATAGGTGATTTATATGCCATATAGTTATAGAACTGCAGAAAATAAGGTTTAGGTCGTCGGTTCAAGGGTTAGGTGAGGTCTAACTGTAGTTTCGTATGCGATGGGGCGTTTATATTAAATGCTTACATAATACACCTTAAATGAGAATAGCTAACCTACTTCAGCGTCTTTAGGATATAACTGTTTTGGGTAAAGACAGGTGTTATGCCGTAGAATGCATGCTTGTCTCTAAATGATCGATAGGTCGCTCTGAAACGAGTTGAGCTACTTTGTCGAATTAGGCTACCGTAGTGCTAATCGATAGTCCTAACCCTAACCCTTACTCTAACCCTAATCTCCAAAACACCCCTAAAACCCTAACCCCCCCAAAAACGCTAAAGCCCTAACCCTAACCCCCAAAACTCCCCTAAAAGTTCAACTCGTCAGAACACCGGCATGCATTCTACGGCAGGGATGCCCTTTTCGGCATAACACCGACCGGGTTGCCAGCTTCGGTCAGCTGGCTAGAGTGAAATTTCCTATTCCAGGTAAGTCTGCACACACATGCAGACGCATTTACGTAACAAACATCTGGTCACATTATGTATGTGACAGTTGTATTACCTGGTAAATAGACCCAAAGCTTTTGATGCAGCCAAATGCATGTATGTAATAGAATAATATGGATTTGCCGTAAGATTTCTTGCGTGAGCTTGAGAGTCTGAAAGCGTGAGTGTAGCGCCAGATACGTGAGAGCTGGCATATCTGTAGACTCAAGACATTGGCGCACTTTGCTAAATAAACTGTGCAATAAACGGTTAACAAAAGATTATTTCAGAAATACATTTCAATTGTAAATGAAATTTAAAACGTAAAAACCATACTGGGAATATAGCTTCTGCTTGCAGGGTTTAGCTGTTGTTTGCTTAGTCACTTAATTGTCTTAACGGACTATTGATTTACCCTCCACCCAGTTCCCGGTTAACTTTCTTCTCTCCGGGAAATGCAGTTAACCTAGTCCAAAGTTTCATAACAAGCCGTAAGTAAATACCACGAAGATCGAAAAAAAGAACATAAGCAGGTTGAAAAAATGAAACGAAACGCCAGAAATGCACTAGTTCTGGGAAATGAAGTGATATAGTGAATTTTACTCACTCATAATTATTTTCTCAAGATTTGTCTCAATTTTTTTACAACATAGCTTACTAAAGAAATTAAGACTTGTATCTCTAAAACAACTGTACACAGTAAAAAGCAGTAACTAATTTTAAATAGACACGAAGACTCTACTACAAATGTATCATTTATAGCAACTTTTGTTGTGCTGTGAGAAGAAATGTTTATGCTGCTGACAATTTAAAAATGCGATCACTTACAAGACTAACTTTCTACTTACGTTGTACTCTGTACCAATTTTGTCCACTGAACCCATCTCGCTAACTCCTGGACGTTTCACCTGATCCAGGAATTTTTTCAGGTGCCTTTCCATTTTGCGTAAAGCGTGCTGACTAATTCAAAATGCTGCTTAAAATTAAAAATTAACTTTAAAATCCAAAATGTTTGCTTCGTTTTGCAGCTGACTGCATTCACGTGAGTATATTAAGGAGATAACGACGCGCTGCCTTCCCATTCGTCATGAGCTGCACGAATAGCTGGCTTTTATTATTTCCTTTTAGCAGTGCAAGTATGTGTCAGCGGAAAAAGACCAGACGAGGAAGTTTCTCACTTTTCTGTTATGTAAAATGTAGGTTAACACACCGGCATTCGCAGCAGTACAATGCACATGTAGTGGTATACTTTAACAGCATATGCATCACTGTTATAGTGACAGGGAATCGCCAAGGATCGGCAGCCTGCGTTCATTTATCAAAATGCTATTTTACTGCTTCAAAAAATATTTTGTAAGTACTATAAACACACAATCTGAAATGAATCTTAAATAATTATTGGTGATGATGTTATTATTATTGTTATCGGTGATTAGCATCTAAGAAGTCTACAAATTTTTGGCATTACAGAAAATAACTTCATCGTTAGGTTTGTGTGTGCACTTAATGCATTCAAAATAATATCGGAGTAGATGGTAACTAAAGCTCTAGCATTGCCATCGTGTGGATATCAGTGGTACCACCCATATTTTAGCCGCGTTTCCGATAACCTATAGGGTCACGGTGGCACAATGTTTCCATGACGACTCATCCTAGACAGTGAGAGTCAGCCTGGAGGATGCACAGGGCACACGGTAGGGTACAACCTTGTTGGGATGGCAGCAGACAGACAAGAGTCTACAGTACTATCCACAGCAACCTTGTAAAATAATACAATAATATTTTGTTTTGATTCAGAATGCGTTGTTCTATTGATTGCATAAACCGAAATGGTGGTTGAATAGGTGAGAAACATTGTTCTATATTCATCACAAATATCACGCGATTCTGATACTATGAAACATGACGGCTCTTTGATAGAACTTTATACCCAAGGCTACATCTTCGAAATCGACAATGCGAATCGTTAAATTGGAATTGCATTTCTTTTGCTCGATTCCTTTTACTTTAACTGTTGCGGATAATTAGTTTGTTGCAAACAGGAAGACCAAGATTGCACCCACTTAGGATGATAAATACAGAAAATATGTGAAATCAAGAAAAGTTTAACAAACTATATACACCCAATCGCCATATTGTAACTGAAGAAAGCTACATTAAGATACATTATAACGGCAAAATCATTTATTACAAGGCAATATTAACGCCAGCTATAAAATAACGAGGTCAAACATATTGCGTTGGTTCCTTGAGTTGAAAGTAATATTATTGCACACTTAGTCGTTTTTTGACATCGATCGCCTGCTCGCTTCATGCAATTGGTTGAAAATCACAACACGGATGAGAAAAAAAACGATGCGAAGCCTTTCGATTGGCTCGTACTGTCCGAGCTTCCGACTCCTGGACTGATGCTCGTCTCGGGTATTGGTGGAGGTTAACTCATAAACCCTAATAAACCGTTCCGTGTTGGCTAATGCTGCATGTCAGTCTACCGGTATGAAGTACTCCGGATGTAGCTGGAGAGGCTGTCGGAGCCCCTTTCAAAGTGTTTACTTGTTATATTTATACGATTGACGTTGCGTTCTGATGTTACCGCGGGACCGTTTCGGACTTGAACGGACGGACGTGAATTTCATTTCATGGTTTATTTATTTGTTGAATAGGTGCGTAAAAGAGCAAGGCTAGTTAATCGCCTTAGGTTACCGGGAAAGGAGAATTAACTTGCTAGCAGATTAGGAGCAGAACGGCGTCATTGACTCGAGGTAGCTATCAGAGATGTGTTAGCGTCGCGCGCCGTCTGGGTAGCTAAGCCGCGTTTCGCCTTGAACGAAGGGAAATAGCGACTCGTGTCGGGTAAGTAGGCAGTCGGTTGGTTAGCTAGCTCGTGTTAGTCGCTTATAGGAGTAACTTAACTGCCACCCTGCTTTGTCGAGAGGGTCCTCGGAGCATGAAACGTATGATGGATTTAAGCTAGCTGGTTGTTATAGGGTAGCCATTTGTATGGGTAACCAAAGTAAGTTACCGAGCTACACTGCTTCTGTAGCTAACCGGTAGCTAACAGGATGGTTAGTTTCGTTCCCCCGATTTGCTTATAACGACACCCAACACTTGCAAAGTTATTTTTCTTACTGTATAACTATGTGCAAATCCTGGTTGTGTAATCATAGTTTTGTGATGATTTTCGAAAATGTTAACTAGCCGTTAGCCTGTTAGCAGGCAGGCAACCTGCCTAAGGTGATTGTCACATGACGTCAGATGTTTGCTAGCTAGCTTTTTTTTCCCCCCCCCCCGCAGGGGAAACCCCCATGGAGCCTTTTTGAAACCGCATGACTTTAAAGTTTTATATAAGAAATAGTTCCTTAAATAGCGCTGAGTAAATAATATGGATTCATTCATGCTTTTTAACCATTTTAACCATGATGACCAAGTATTATGGATTAATAAAATTGTCATTTAAAGTAATTACCCTGGTTTCGACCCAAAGAAAAAGTAGCGTTTTGTATACAGCTGATATGCATAGTTTTACTTTACACTGTGTTTGCTCCCTTAGGAATATAAGGGGTTTTCTGAGTATCGTTAATCGGATAATGTTTCAATTTCCTCAAGGTGGTTTGAGATTTTGTGTTCCGTTGAGTGATGGAAATTCTTTAACCTTGTAACAAGAAGCATTCTTTTTGAAAGTTTAATAATACAGCAGCATTTTATTGGGATGTTTGTTAAATGTTCTTAATAGCTTTATTTTACCAACACAGTGATTCAAAACGCAATGTTTAAAATTTAGTTAATCCAATAATAATGATACTTGCTACTCTGGATAATTAAATATTTCCCCATTCCATATTGTGTGCTTTCAGCATCTAGGATGTTGAGATGGAGGGTGAACATCCACAGAGTCAGGAGCCACAGAATGTGAAGTGCTGTGACTCCCGGTTAGACTGCAGCCACATTCGGACAGGTACCAGTTCTTAATTGGGCAATACCACTGTAACGTTACACTCCCTGGCCCGACCCAGTCTTCATGTCACTCGGGAGCACATGCCCTCTGATTTATGTGCTGTTGGCTACTTTCTGCTCCAGAACATGCCTGACAGAGTTCTACTCGTGTGGTCCTCCAGACAGTGCTGTTAGCCTGTTGTAGGCCTCTCAGTAAGGGGTGGGAGGGAGCAGGAACCAGTCATCCCACCTGCTTGATAGAACTGTGATTTTGAGGTTGTTCTCCTGGTTGTCTCATTGTGGCATGGCGCGGATCGGAACTTGAGTTTCTGCCGTTTCCTCAGACCACAGTACCGTTGGAGGGTTCTGTCATACTTGCTGATTACCAGATTCCATTAATGTGATTGCATATAAAAAGTTCACTTGCAAGGGTTTCATAATCTTTAAAGACTAACTTTGCTAAGAATTGGTTGTTATATAGAAAGGCACACGTTGGATAGATAAAATCAAACTTTTCTCACTGCGCTTGTCTGGTTTCAGAGCTGCAGGTGTTTGGCCCGGTGTCAGAACAGCCCTCCTTACAGTGGGCATGGGAAATGAAACCTCACTGCTTTAAAAAACTTAAGTATCTATTGGAGCTGAAAGCAATGAAATTAAAGGGATTTATGTGCAAGAATAACTCCAGTGTTCATTCTGAATATTCCATTATAATACTCACTGGGAGATCTTTAACAAAACCGATTTTGTTAGCTGTTTTTGTTTCACAAACTGAATGAGTGATGTTTTTCTTTTATGTCAAAACTCTTGTTTCAGCTCAGAAAGCTCACTAATTTTTACTGTACATTAGGGTACTTGATTAGTTTATACAGATAAGATGTGCATTAACAGCAGGAAATATGGCTGTTTTGGGTTTTCACTGCTGCAACTCCTCCTCTAGATAATCTAATCCAGGATGTGCCAGAATGCACAGTACAAGACCTGTGGCTCCGTAAAAGAGATGACCTCACCACCAGCGCCACAAATGGGCCTTCGAGTGGGCAGGAGCAAGATCCACCAGAAATAGGGAAAGGGCCTGAACAGGAGCCCTCAGACACAGGAAACGGAGAGGTCCTGCAGAGTGAATCGATTCTCTGCGTAGCACCAGTAGAAGACTCGGACGAGGCGTTTAAGTCAAAATCTGCGGACGATGAGGATCAGGCTGAGAACGCCTCTGATTCTGCCTCCACTGACAACACACTGGAGGACTCCAGTGAGTTCATGGTGACTGTGCTGGGCAGAGGGAAGCTGGAGGATGACGCGCCCGAGGCTGGGCCAGGCTCCCCGACGCTGGCGCCCTCCTCTTCCCACCGCGACGAGGACATTACTGGCGAGAGCTGGAGGCTCCACAGGAAACACGTGTTCGTGCTGAGCGAGGCCGGCAAGCCCATCTACTCACGCTATGGTAATGAGGAGGCGCTGTCCTCCACCATGGGCGTCATGATGGCACTAGTGTCCTTTGTTCAGAGTGGCAACAACACCATTCGCTCTATTTACTCAGGTGAGGATATTTAAAGGGCACTAATCTGTTCATTCCCTTCAGCAGATTAATGACATTTAGTAACTATAATACACATTTCAGTTGATAAATGGGTTAGCAGTAATGTGAATACTGCTGTATTAGGGAGTATTTTATCCAGTACATGGTCAAGGGGAGCTTGGAGACTCTCCCAGGCAGAATAGCATCCAAAAACAGGATGCCAGTTCATCACAGGGTGCACACATTCACAATCGCACACCTTGGGCAATTTTAAAGATGCCAGGTCATCACAGGGCACACACATTCACAATCACACACTTTGGGCAATTTTAAAGATGCCAGTTCACTCAAACACGTACCTTTTGGCCTGTGGGAGGTACCTGGAGTACCCGGAGGTAGCATATGCAACCCGGGAGAATGTGAACATGCGCTTTTGGGTCTGGAAAATTAGGGCACAAATAATCTGTTGATCCGCCACATTACCTTTGTTTTGTTTTTTTTCCTTTAAGTAATAGCTTCTTCCACACTAAAGCGTGCAGAGATTTGGGCAGCAGCACACTGGGTTGATTTAAAAATATATCTATTTGCAGTAAGTACCTAAAAGGGAATAGTGTGACTGAAATATAACTGCCCATCCAACAGGCTGTACCATGAACTGTCATCCGTCTGCTACAGCATTGGGTAGATAACTTTTAGGGAGGGGTACGAATTCAGAGGCACAGCTAGGGGTTTCCACTCTCAGCCACCTTTTAAATGCCGTTCCAGGTGGCTGTGCTTTTTCACACAATGAAAGTATTTGAATGATCCACAAATAGGGCAGTAAAACAACTGATTTAAGTCTCAAACAGTAACTCAGTGTTCTGGTTAATTTAGCTGCAGCCTAAGGCATTAAGGATTTCATGGCCTGGTAATGCTATATCATAAAAGACTTGTCCTTCTGAAAGAAGTTTTGTCTAGGTTGCTTTATATAACTTACTCAAGCATTCTGAGGGTAATGAATTAGTCAGAGAACCATAGGAACAAACAGAATGCATCCGTCATGAACAAAAAGTGCCTCATGTTCTGAATGACTGTACTGTGACTTAAATTCCACGTTTGCTCTGTATGTGGACTAGTGTGTGCAGCTGACGCAGTGAACCTGCAGTGTATCATGTATCCATCTCTTTAACTGTGCTTTGCTCCCTGGCCAGATGAACACACGGTGGTGTTTATGCAGCAGGGGCCCTTGGTGCTGGTGTCTGTCTCTTCCAGCCGCCAGTCTGAGCAGCAGCTGCGTGGCGAGCTCCTTTACGTTTACTACCAGATCATCAGCATGCTCACGAAGGCCAGTATAGCCCGCATCTTCGAGCGTAAGAAGAACTATGATCTCCGCCGACTGTTGGCGGGGTCAGAGAAGATCTTGGACGGCCTTCTGAATATGGTGGATTCGGACCCCAGCTTTCTTCTGTCCGCCGTTCACTGCCTGCCCCTCGCCTCATCCCTCAGGGACTCCATTAGTCAGATCCTGCAGAAGGCCATTACGCCCAACCTGGTGTTCTCCATCCTCATCGCCAAGAACCAGCTGCTGACCATCGTCCAGGAGAAGACGGTCATTGAAGATGCCAGGCTGGAGCCAGCTGACCTCCACCTCCTCCTCAACCTCATAGGAGCCTCCTCTGCCTTCCAAGCCGGGGAGATTTGGACCCCGATCTGCCTCCCGCTCTTCAACCCTGACTGTTACTTCTATGCCTACATCTCGTACCTGGACCCCCCGGAATGCACCGTCTGCTTGCTCCTGCTCTCCACCGACAAGGAGGCTTTCTATGCCGTGGCGGAGTGCAAGAGGAAGATCGACGAAGGTTTGCGTGCACAGAACGCTCTGCGCTCCATTGCTAGAACGCAGTCATACAGTGCCGGCCAGGTCGGAGTCTCAGACCTGCGGCACTTCATGTACAAGCCCTTTGATGTGCCAGACAACCACCGCCAGCTGACACAGTTCACCAGGTGTGTGCTGCAGCCTCACTGCGATGTGTGAAAGTCGGTATAAAATCTTTTAAGATGGTTTTTAAAATTGCCTGAGCAAAATCTACACAGTCTAGTCAAGGAGTCAGTATGTAAATGAAGTGCTCCACCCACCCACTTACTGTAATGTAATACTAATGTAATGTAATGTAATACTTTTCCTTTAACCCGTCGGTGCTTTAGATTTTATGCAAAGTATTTGGGTACAGTGGCATCAAAATACTTTGGTTCTGGGTACCTGCTAGGCACATAACAAATAAGACTGGTAGCTTTATTTGTTGTCAGAAATTAAATTTCCTGAATATTTAAGCAGCCAATTTGAAGTTTGTTTAGAATATAATTCATGCAGAGCATACATTAATAGGTAGTGTCTTTATGATGAAGTAGACTCTATTATTTTATACTAATCATCTTTTGTTTAGTCATGACAAGGCCACGCTGTCCTGGTGGCTGTATAGTTACCATGGCGCCTGTCTACATTGCCTAGTGCAGTTTATGCAAACTCAGAATAAAATTATTGACCCAGGCCTTTTGAATGGGTCCACAGAGTGATAGGAACATGTGATGTAGGATAAGCCTGCTTTTCCTAGCTGTGAGCTGCTTTGGTGCACGCAATGTGACTGTCTGAATGAGGAGTGCTGTGCACACTACACAGGGCTCTCACTGATCCAAAGCAGATAGCTCCTCAGGGGACTTTCCATCAGTATAAGTGGTATGTAAACGTCTTTGCATTCAGAAAAAGGCGCGTAGAGTGCCTGTGTGGTGCTGGACGCCGCCATCCGTTGCACGTGACCAGTGTGTCCATGTCTGCATTTTCTCCATCGCAGCCCCGAGATGGAGGCCCCCTACAGCAGTGAGGAGGAAAGGATGAGGCTGTTGGACCTGTACCGCTACATGCACAGTCGCATACACAGCTCCTCACGGCCCCTCAAGCTCATCTACCATGTGGCCGAGAGGGAGACACTGCTCGCCTGGGTAACGTGCCCGACTCATTACCGATAGCAGAATCAGGTTTATCTGGCCAAGGATGCTCTCACATACAGGGAATCTGTGTTTGTTTGTCAGGGCTCACATACTTGCAGTAGGTACAGACACATTTAAGATGAGACACGGTGACCACATACAATTCCGTTGATGTATTCGATTCAATTCATCATGATGCTGAATGGTACGTGAAACAGAAAAAGCGAGGGAGGACAGACGGAGAAAAGAAAATGGAAAGAAAGGCAGAACACAATAAAGGAGAAGAACCAAAAACTCCAGAATAGGCAGCTGAACCTTTGGGGGTCCAAGGTCACATGGCTACCCAGACCACACCATGGCCCTTGAAGCATGGTGGATGCTCAGCTCATGTCCAGTGCATGATGAGCTGCTGTGAAGCTGGGGTGTCTCTGTTTAAACTGAAACTTGCATCTGGTTCCAAAGTGCTCTTGACGCCTCTGACAGGTTGCTCATAAATTGTGAAGTAATTTTTTGACACACGAGGCTGTTTGTTTTATAGATTTTGTTTTGACTGATTTCTTTCCAAGCAGCCTGTTTAGACGACAAGACCGCACACTGACGTACCACGTTCTCCCCCGTTCTCATCTTATAGGTCACCAGTAAATTTGAGTTATATACCTGCTTCAGCCCTCTGGTGACCAAGGCCTCTGCTATCAATGCTATAACAAAGCTGTTACGTTGGATCAAGAAAGAGGAGGACCGGCTCTTCATCCGAACCCCCCCAAAGTACTCCACCACCCCTAACCCCAGCAAGAACTCCCGGGCGAGCAAGGGCGGCCCTGACAGGCAGGACAACACTGACAATGGGTTTCTGTCCCTCTTATAGTGGAATGTCTGCAGTATCCTGCCGCCTGCTTGAACCTCAGAGCGGCTGTGATGGGTCAGCTGCAAACCATAAGTAGTCATGTGTTTAAGGTATTATAAATGGATTGATAAGTTAATTTCTTTCACACACTTTTCATTTGTTTAGAAAATGTATGATTGACAGGGTGCAAATAAGTTTGAATAGGACGAGGGTGGGGTGCAAACTGATTTGTGAAGCTGTGTCTGAAATGTTTGTGTGCTGTGGAAATTCCTATGGTATTCCTGCAGGGGTCTTTTTGATAGGATTTTATTGTATTGTGCACAGCCCCTTTCACTTCTAGAAACTTGGTTTCTAGGAATCACTGAAGAAATATTGATGAAAACCTTGTATTTCATTTCAACTTCAGATGGAATCATTTGAATAGGAACATCTGTCTTTTTAAGTCATGAAAATATGCTGCACAATGTTTATTTTTTGTACATGTGGAGGTGAGTCTCTCTTCATGTCTGCACCACCTGCTACCCAGCTGAGACGTCTATTTTTTTTTCTTCCAGAGAAAAATGTACAGTGTGAAATTGTGTGTGTGTGTGTGTGGTGCTTTTTTAAATGAACCAGTTATAACTACCTTTTGAAGTCTTCGTTATCTGACTGCAAAATTTCTTCCTCCCACCCCATTCAGAAAGTTCACATAGTCTGATAATGTCTTATTTTCAAGCCAAAGCGCAGAAATGTTTGTCGTCTTTGGTTTTAAATTGGTTCACTACCCTAAAACCATCCGATAGAACTGCACAGTGTCTCATCTCTGCCACCCATCTTTTAAAAGGTTTTATTGCCCCCCTTATTATAATAACCTGCACGAAACAGCATGTGGTGTTTCTGAATATTAGTCACCATGGATAAAATGTGATATCGGATGAATTCTTGAAGATTCCCTTTTACCTTACATAGGATACCTTTTGAATGACAGGTTGGGCTTAAGTCTGAAAAAGCTTGAAAGGTTCCATGAGGGTCCTGAGATTCTATTAGAGCTTTCATGGCTTCAGTCCTTTGATGTACATCGTGGGGGGGGGGGGGGGGGGGGGGGGGGGGGGGGGGGGGGGGGGGGGGGGGGGGGGGGG
>JAODLD010000113.1:11209564-11219597 GCA_026781065.1 Mormyrops boulengeri | reverse complement strand
CCTTTACCTGTGTGGATGTTTTACAAGCAGGCAGTTGTTTTCAGATGCAGTTTTGGTACTCTGCTGTTCACCTTTTAACCTGAGACCTCATCAATTCTGTCTTTTAATATATTGGGGTAATTCAGGGAGAGGATGGAACCTTTTTCTTAATATAATTCACATGGAGAATGTGTGGAGAGTGGCCGTGGAAATAAATCTCCCATGTTCCCCAGCGTGTGTTTCTCTCTGAAAACTCTTTCTTGCTTCAGGCTGAATAGCTGCTATTTAAACCGCGGTGCTCACCTTCATTTACTTACATATCTCACTATTATTACATCATATTCATATGTACCATATACCTTTTATAGTCTGTTTTACCCTTACATTTGCTCGCCTCCTTAAAAAAAACAAAAGACAATATTTGCTTAATTTAAAATAGCACATCAGAGGTGGCATCAGGAATTGACCTTGAATCAACCAGTATGCCGCTACATGAAATTACTAAAAAATAGTTTCTAAAATATTTTTTATATATTTGTATATTTCCACAGGGTGTAAATGGATTATCTTTGAAATACATTAATGTATTTATCTTGCTTTTAACATGATGTAAAATGTGGCCATTGCAGGGGACAGAACCACATAGCAGGCATTTTGGAGCCAGACAGTGCTGTATATGTAATACGTGCTTTTCATGGATTTGCATCAACAGGGTAGAAAGGGTCAGGTGGAAGTTAACAGGAATCCACCACTGTGAAACCCGACACGATAAATATTTAGAACAACACTCAAGCAGGACCGGCGTGCTGACCAAAGACGAAGGGATGGGATGTGGGTCTTGACGTGATGGAGATGGATGCCTTTCTGTTAAAGGCTCTGAGAGTCAGCACTAAGGAATTAAACGTGATGCAAGCGCCAATAGGGAGCCAATGAGGACTGAGATGGAGGGGTGTAACATGAGAGCATTATGGCTGATTAAATTTTAAATTAAAGTAAATGGTTTTGGTCCACATTACTCACCTTCCCCTTCCACACTTCTGTTTTGACTATAACTTTCACCGCTACAATTTGAGCTTGACCAAAACATGCCATGGAAATTACATCTAATTCTGAAAAAGTGCTAGAAATTATTATTCTGTATGGACACTATGGAGGGTGGTATGTGGCTCAGTGGGTTAGGACATTGTGCCTACAATTGGAAAGCCGCTGGCTCTAATCCCAGAAAGTGATTTCACTGCTTAACCCTCAGTTGCTCTAGGGATTAGCTGACCCTGCTTTCTCAAAAATAAAAAATGCTGCTTTGGATAAATTATGTGTACTACGACCCTGCATTTCAAACCTTTTCAAACTGGTGTACTATAATATGCTTCACAAATGGTTAGTCAACAAACAGAAGTACAAATTCTTTGTATCATTTATAATAATTTATATAAATAATATGATATTATACATCCATCCATTTTCTGTAACCCCATTCAGGGTTGCAGATTATATTATTATATATTATAATAAAATAAAAATAAAATCCTCCTTTAATGTGTTAAATTTTAAGATAAGTCACTTATCATACTGAGATTACCAGACAAATTCACTGTAGTTCACTACTGTGTACTGTTTTATTTTAATTTTAATAATTTTATTTTTAAATTTGTTTTATTTTATTATTTATTCTTTACTTTTTCTCTCCCCAGTATTTCCTGTCTAGTATTTGTTCTCAACTGCTCCTTCACCTGGCTGTATACTGCTCTGTAGAAATTCAATGTCATTTCACATGTGTCAAACGACAGTAAAGTGACTTGACTTTGATGATATAAAATTAAAGAAGAGCCCTAGATGGGAAATGAGTTAATACATGCCTTGGGTTAAATGATGCAAGTGGCACCGAATACCATTGTTACAGCGTTAAAGCATGACAGGCCACATGTTTTCTGGGGCAGTGTGTGGCTCCGTGGGTTAGGACTCTAATTGGAAGGTCGCCAGTACAAATCCTGTCATCATATCTCCACTGGACCCTTGAGCAAGGCCCTTAACCCTGGAAACTGTTCCAGGAGCAGTGGATAACAGCCTGAACCTATAAGCCTCGCTCGCAACTATGTCTATGGGCCTCATAGGATGGGATACGGGGAAATTAAATGATTCACGAGTGCTGTAATTTATACTTTTTACATTAGCTAAATAAAGTCTCATTTTATTTCTGTATATTCTGCATTCAGTATCATCATGACATATTTTTAAAAAATCGAAATGTGTGTTTTCCCAACCTAAGCTTAACTATATGAGCTTAAAATGTTTACTGAGTTAACCAGACACACTTTGCTGAAGCGTTACTTACAATATATCTCCCTCTGCCGGCCAGGTGCCATGAACACAATTTCCGCGTTCTCCGACTCTGTTTTTATGGAATGTACCATGAGGACAATATCGATGGGGAACTTTAATAATCGTAAATCCATAATACTTCCTTTTTTAAAATCCATCACGTATATTACTTATTTAGTCATATATAATATGAACTCTTAAAACATGAAAATGCGTAACTTAACAGGACACATTTCATTTCATTCCCGTAATGCCTCCTAATTCAGCACCTCCACACAGAGGACCAAACTGATGGAATCAACCATAGCCGGACCTTGGGTAAAGATGGCGCAGGCACTGTCAGAAGAGGAGTTCCATCGAATGCAGGTATTGATTAATGCTATCACTAGTAATAAACATGAGGCCCTCTTCATATCTTCAGTACTGCAGAGTCAATTCTGCTGTGTTGGCAGCAGTCAAATATCTTAGGTTGACACTGCAAATTTCGCAAGAATGAAAAACAAACGTTAAGCGTATCAGTAGGCCGGAACGGCAGCTTTGGAGTTGGGTGGGGATGGAGCTGGATGTTTAACGTTAATAAGATGCTGGGACTGGTAGTTATCTGTGGTTAGTGGTGTGACCAAATTAGCTGTAGTTCGTTTGATGGCCGTGGCGAACACGTTACGCGTTAGCGTATTTCCCATGGGGTGCCTGGAAAGCAGCCATTCACAACTGGCAAGAACAAGGCAGTAGCTGATCAGAGAAGCTATAGGATGCTAATTTGCTAACTTACCAATTTTTGCACGTAATCAGGCGGTAAACTTGTTCGTACGTTGCAGATATGTAGTAGAGTGAATGTGTTGTTTGTGCCAGCTTGTCGAGCCGTCCTTTCACCTTGTCTGGTGAAAGGCTTATACCGCTCACATTCACTGTAATGCTATATGTTCCTCACTGTGCTTAGCTAAGTATTTTTCCGTTACGCAGGAGTACTGGATGGTAAAACGGTATCTAACGTTTTATTTGTGTAGCTGTCGCCTTCCTTACTTGAGAAGCTGTTTACCGTTTTCGTATCCTACATTGCGCTGCCCGTTTTCTCCTGACGTTGCTGCAGCTTCCCCCCCCTGCCCAGCATTGTTTTTATCGCAGACCTACCAGAGCCAAAACGATCGCCGAAGTTTATGCTTGAGTATGTACATACATTGAGGGCGAACGAGCTGCCCCTTCCGTGGAACGGCGCATGTATGTTTTCTGGGACTCTTTCGTTTTCACTCCTATTCAGCATGTTTATAAGAACGTCCCAGTGACTGTAACGAACCCTGCTGGCACAGTACTGTAACGTCTAAGGTTAATATCAAACCACAGTGCTGAAGCATCCCCAGCCATGATCTGAGTTCAATGACCCACTTTAATTCTTACATATTATGCCACATTCGTAGCTGACTGCTCACTCATCCAAGACGTTTCCTTAAGCGTTACGTAATAACAAGCAACTTAATCTGAAAAGCAGAGGCGCTTTCATGTAAAAGCATACATGCAGAATTTATGAGATTTCACCGCATGTGTAATTTTTTTATTACTAAATTAATAAATGATTTGAACAGTAATCTAAGTTTATTGCTTTAGGTCCGAATGTTGATATTTGTACAAATAGCAGGACAAATACATTCAAACAATTTTCAAAAGTCACTGTGAAGCTTTTAAAAATAAGTCAATGTAAGTTTAAGTGTGGCAAGACACTTTACCACTTACTTTAAACTACTTACTTGGATGTCATAGATGTAGTGCCCTTATGATGTAATGACATTCATCTGTGATTCGGAAGCTAAACCTGTTGGTCAGGGCCCTGCTTATTTGTATTGTCCCTGTGGATTGAACATTATCACTTTGCTATACTGTAAGCCTCCTAACTTTTTGGGTACGATAAAGTGTCCCTCAAAAAACCCAGGGAGTTTAAACAGGAGCTCTTGGTTGTGGATCAGGGGGCCTGAGGATGTGCTGGTTTTCACACATTTCTAGCCATTTTTTTGCTTTACTTAAGAAATTATAATGGATCAACTAAACTGGTATCTTGTAAAAACCGCTGGACCCTGGTGCTGAAATCTGGGGCTGAGCAGTCTGGTTTACATGATTTCGGCTGCTATCGCTGCCACTTTTATCTCATGTCTCAGCATGGCAGTGTCTGCTTCAGATTTTGGATGTGGCGGAAATGTCTGACGTGCACATGGTATATAGAGAGCCAAAGATCTCCTCAGTGACCATTTTAAATGCCATGAATCGGCACGTGATGTAGCAGTTCTCTGTATTTTATCAAGTCCCGAGGCTCATCGGTTTATAACCCGTGATGACTGCATTTTTTGTCAAAACGTTTTTTTCCAAAGTTCCAAAGATACAACGTAGTTTGGAAATAAGTTAGTTTCGTAGTTTACACATTTTCAGGCTGCACATGTCTTAAAGAATTAAATATGAATACTGTATTGAAGTATTAGTATGAATACTAAGCTCAATCACACTCCTTTTTCAGGAATATGATACTGTTATTGAAGCTGTCCTGTTTCACCCACCTGCTTACTTATTGTTATCACCTACTGTTTACATTGCATTCCTGTTACATGGCTAAGTTTACCTGATGTCTTGTTGTACAGTAATTTGCAGACTCATCCTACTCCTGGAGTGCCATGTCTCATTACTGCTCTCATTACTTCAATGGCAAGCATATAAGAGGCCCAGTGTCCTCTGTCCAAATAAAACACTGTTGACGCTTGGTTTATTTTGCTTTATGAATAATTCCTGTCTTGTCTCTTCTTCCAGGCTCAGCTCCTGGAGCTGAGAACACAGAACTATCAGCTTTCTGATGACTTACGGAAAAACACAGCCGGTAAGTTCATGGCAGCTGAGCGTCTTCCATTCATTCCAAAGGCCTCCCCAGTAGGGCTGTAACAGAACACAATTTTTTCTTGTACCGTTCAGTCACATCATTTTCCGTTTGGAATGGTGATGAAACAAATAAATACGTTTGTCACACAGGCAAAATCTAAATTCACAAGTACAGTAAATGTTCAACACAGAAAATGTGGATGTGAGTTGGTTATGGGTATTACTGGGGAACTCCAGAACACTCCCACGTCACCTAAATCAGTACAGAATGTACTGTACCACAAGTGCCCTTTTATATTGGATGGTTTTTATGGGGTGTGTGGCACTCCTAGTATCTCTGTAAGATGATGAGGGTCCAAGTCTTAGAGTCCTGGTGCTCCCTGTCTTGCTGTATGGCTGTGAGACATGGGCGCTGTGCGGTGAGCTGAAACGAAGACTGGACTCCTTCGGTCCTGTATCTCTTTGGAGAATCCTTGGAGACCGCCGGTTTGACTTTGTGTCGAACGAGCGGTTGCTCAGGGAGTCCCGAATGAGGCACATCACCTGCATTGTGAGGGAGTGTTGGTTACGGCATTATAGCCATGTGGCATGTTTCCCTGAGGGTGATTCGGCTTGCAGGATCCTCATTGCTGAGGACCTGAGTGGCTGGACCAGGTCAAGGGGACGCCCACGTAACACCTGGCTCCGGCAAATAGATGGCCATTTCCGTAGGGTGGGACTGGACCGTGTGTCTGCCTGAGGGATCGCCAGTTCAGATCCCAAGGAGTTTCACCATGTGATGGGTGCGGCAACGTGCTGCATCAGTGAATGTTCCCCACGCTGACCTGACCTGACCTATTTTTATGTGTTTTCATATTGACGTGGGAGTTTTGTGTTTCCAGGATGTATTGCGATGACTCCGTGTTTGATTGAGACCTTGCGTGTACCTCGTATGCACAACCTAGCAGGCCACGAATGAGGCTGAAGCCATAACGTTTCAGTAATAGCTATGTGGTGCTTTTGAGTGATAAAAATAGGCGGCATGACACAAGATGGTCACGTCCAACAGGTGAAGCAGACTCTCGCATTTGTCTCACATGTGACCGTAACTTTAAACTTGAGAAAGCGCAGCTCAAACTCCGGTGTCGATGAAGAGATCTTGTGTGGTTTTAAGCAGCAGGTACAGTAAGAACCTTAGATTTCTCAGTTTAAACATGCTGAATGTCTCTGCTAATCATCCTCACTACTCTTAGTAATTTTAACCTTCTTCAGATGCATATTTAAGTTTTCTGTCTTGTTGCAAGTTTCGATCATTTTGACTACAAGACCCATGTAACTTGAACTGTACTTTGCCACAGTGTTGTTTGGCCAATGCGATGTTTATCAGGACTTTGGAACTCTGTTTAACTGGTAGATTTTGGTGGTGTTTAAGAGTTGGGCAGCAGCCTGGAACATGTTTTGAATCCAGAGGCAGTGAGGCTCAGCTCTGATACTATTCCAGTGTAAATGCAGTAAATCCATATTGTTTGTACAATTTGCATTGGTGATTCTCATGCAGTACAGACACATTTTTGAATTCTCAATTTATGCCTATGGTTCAGTGTAAAATATACATTTATTGCAAACTCCAACCTGGCTCTTCTCTGTTTCTCATTAGTGAAGGGCTTCTTCCCTGCTTTATGGGACTTAGGTCCTGCTTCTAGGAGCCTGTTTCGAACTTGTCCTAGCGTTGCACTTCACATCACTAAATGTTTCCCTTTCTTTTTGAAGGTCACTTGTTGTCCTCCGATTCATGAGGCACTGTTGGACAAGTTGATGGTCATCTCTGGCATTAGAAAGTCTCTTCTGCCCTCTGCCTGGCTGGTTTTTTGTCGTTCCCACTGTCTCTTGCTTCACATTGTTCTTCTGTACTGTGATCTTAGAAATTTTGAGCCTGGAAGCAGCCTGCTGCTCAGTGTAGCCTTCTGCCAGCAGAACCAGGATTAAACGAAGATTAAACAATGCTTACTTTTAAAAAAAAAAAAAATGCAGTGGTCTCATTTTTTTCCAGAGCTGCATGTATATATGCGGCAGTTGATTAAGTAGGGAAAAAAAAACCTGATACCACTCAAAGAGCACAATTTCTTGGCCCTTGTTGAATCATGTATGATAGTGGATTATTATCGTATGTATTGTTAATGATGTTTTTTTTCAGTGTTCTTGTCTCAGAACCTTTCCAAAGCACGCCTACCATTGCTCATTTGTTGTATGTGTCGGATATGATCTTGTGCACTTCCAAGTATTCCTAGGGTGGTGCCCCTCAGGAATCGCTGCATCTGTGACATCTTATAAATACACACCGTAGAAGATTTCATTATGCCACATACATCAAGCAGCACTACATTGGAGGCTCATTTTCTCATATTTTTGTGGCTATTGACAGCCTGCGTGAATATAAAATGCCGTTAATCAGAAGGGATTTGGGGGTGTTCATAATTTATTAATTATTTCCACGAAGATTAGAAATTCATTGACAATGGAATGCTAATGCGGTGAACGAGAGTTAATGTATTAGCAGCTGAATAAACACAGATTTTAAAATACCACACCAAACTTAACTGGGTAGCAGTGACATTGCTCCATTAGAACTGGCAGATTGCCCAGTGCCTCCTACTGTTCACTTTCATAATAGTCAAGTGCTTCTTTATGCAGGTGTGCTAAAGAGCGGCAGTGAGGTAAGTGCGCAAGTTTCCTGTTGATGAGGATCTGAAGGGCGTTTTTATGATTGTGTGTTACAGAGCTCAGTGTTGTCCGCCAGAAGACCTCAAACCTGGAGAAGGAGCACATGAAAGCACAGAAGGTATAGAGCTGATATTATAAGCTGTAACAAGAATCTGGATCTCCCTGCACTTTTACTCTGTTTAAACCTTGACTTTATTTTATAAGTAATGACTAGCCTGGTGCAGCAGTGGTAATAGGGGTTTCCTGCATCTCCCCTGAGATTTAAAAATAATATAATAATAATTTAATTTAATAATACAGCTGTTACTACATAAATGAAACACTGCAGAGTGATGATTCATAGCACTGCTTGATATTGGAGCTTGTAGAAATGGAACTTATGACCCTTTGTTCCTTGCAGACAGTTAGATAACAATCACTGCAGTGTGGAGTTAATGGGTGTGTTGATTCTTAGATATGTGCATGTAATGCAATGCAGTGTAAAGACAAAACACACAGGAAGATTGGATCATATTTCAAGTTACATTATATGTCCTATGTTTATTGGGTCTAGAAGTATGAATGGAGAAAACAGGTTTATCCGATCAAATAACCAAGGGCTTATAGCTTATTCGTGCCCACAGCCTCTACAGAGCAATAAACTGGTTTAGAATTGCTCTCTTAGTATTTTGAGCAGTAAATGTGTTCTAATATGCTTTTTATTCTCAATTGTAGGCTCTGAGTAAGAGCAAAAAGGCTCAGGTAAGTCAGATTTGTCTGATTACAGTAGGATTTTGCTGTAGATATTTTGTTAAAACTTAAGCCAACTAGAGTGTGACGCTAGTTGCGTTGTTGTTGCTGTGTGGACACTAAGGTAACTTTCCTGCAGCCCGTAGAGCTGTAGAGATTCAACTCAGATTGAAAATTTCCTAAGGATGCACATGGACGATGCATGCTGTACCATCTCTGCTAAACCTGACAGGAAGTGGACGCCCTGCTCAGTGAGAATGAGATGCTCCAGGGCAAGCTGCACAGCCAGGAGGATGACTTCAGACTGCAGAACAGCACGCTGATGCAGGAGCTGTCCAAGGTACCAGCCCCGCCCGTCCCAAGGCCCAGTGCCACCTTGTGAACTTCTGCTCATTTCTCAGCCTACAAACCATGTAAATGAGATAGAAGGCATTTTAACAGTCTTTTTTATAAATGAGACTTTGTTATGCAGAAAAAAAGCCGCCACTGTAGTCTACGTGGCACCTCATCTCATTTAGGTGTGATTGAGATTAATGCATTACCTTGTTTGAATGACTCAAGGGCTGTACTTGATGGCTGCCATTTTCACCATGTCAGTCAAACAAAAAGTACTGGCACACACACGTGTGCTTATGACATTGACTTCCTGGCCAAAATATTGGACACCCCTTCCGGTTATTGAGCTCAGCTGTTTCAGCTACATACAGCACCAAGTTGGCTTAACAGGTGTAAGGTATGTTGCCATTGGACTGCAGGGCAATGGAACCGCGTTCTCGGGAGTGATAAAGCACACTTCACTGTCTGGCAGCCTGACGGACAGATTTGTGTTTGGGGGATCCCAGGAGAACACTCCCTGTCTGCCGGAGCGTACAGTGCCTACTGTGTAGTTTGGTGGCTGCTTTTCCTAGTTTGGTATTAGCCCTTTACTTCCAGTGAAGGGTAACTTTAATTCATCAGCATACAAAGACATTTCAGACAGTTGTGTGCTTTCAGCCTTGTGGCAACAGTTTGGATAAGGCCCTTTCCTGTGCCAGTGTTACTGTGCCCCTGTGCCCAAAATGAGGTCCATGAATCTACAGTTTGGCAAGATTAGTGTGGAAGAACTTTGCTGGCCTGATCTCCTTGATCTCAATCCCTTTGAACACCTTGGGGATAAACTGAAAAGCCCCCTGTGAACCAGACCTTCTCGCCTGACATCAGTGCCTTTGCTCTTATAGCTGAATGGGCTCAAATTCCCACAGACACACTCCAAAATCGAGTGGAGATTGTTATAGCAGCAAGGGGGGGGGGGGTTCCAAATCCATATTAATGCCTCTGGTTTTGGAATGGGATGTGCTACAACAACATATAGGTGTAAAGGTAAGGTGTCCGCATACTTAAGAACATAAGAAATTTACAAACGAGAGGAGGCCATTCGGCCCATCAAGCTTGTTTGGGGAGAACCTAACTAATA
>JAODLD010000113.1:11155648-11178106 GCA_026781065.1 Mormyrops boulengeri | reverse complement strand
CCCCCGATCATTCCAAGCAAATCCAGCTGCGTATATAAAGACACACACAAAAACAAGTATCATTGTGAAAATTGCTTAATAAAAGATGCTATTCTGTGGTGATGTGCTTCATGTTTTGTTGTGACGTAGTCTGTTTTGTCAGTGATGAATAATTGGTAATGGAACTTTACATGAATACAAGTCATACCACATGAAAATACTTCAATGGGTTTTTTTCTTTACCTTTGTTACCGAATCAAAATGTATTTATGAATGTAGTTATTCCTTGACCTGCTTCAAGTATTTTCGCAAATCACCCTTGGAAAATGACCCATAGGTCAGGAAAGTAATAAATATCCATTCAGGCGCCCATAGATTTTCAGTAATTTATGTCAGTCACAGGCCCTAGGGCTATTCTGTTAAGTTGGACTTTTTTCCAAGACAAATTTTAATACCTCAGATTACAAATCAATTATGAAATGAGAAAAAAATGTTTTAAAGAAAAGGACAACTTGAAAATTCTGCTCGAGAAGTAACTTCTAGGGATTTTTTTTGCCGGGGGGGGGGGAGGTTGTATTTGTTGTGTGTCTATACAATGGTATACAAACTATACATATTAATTACATGATATATACTTATTAACCGAGATACATTTTTGGAACAGATACAGACCAAGTGACAATTGTGATCCTTTGTAGCTTTATTTAGCTACAGAGAGCAAATGGAGAAGTTGTTTTTTTTCCTGCTTAACACATTCCAAGTTGCAGCTGCTGAAACAGACTGATTAAAGAATAAATAAATGCATGGTGGAGAACACTGGTACAATAAAAGGCTTCCCTGGTTCTGTGGGTGTACAGAAATAATGTCTGAAGTTTTTATTCATATTTTAATGTCTGGGATTTATTCAATGCAACCAAATGAAATTCAAGTCAGCCTGTTTAGACTAACATTTTTTGTGCCTTGTGAATGTCATCACAGTTCATTATCCTACATGTACCTAGAACCGGGAAGTCAATCGTGCTTCTGAGAAATTGTTTCCTGTTCCCAGAAGAATGTACGACTCTTTAGAAATAACCTGAATTCTGTTCCTGCGTGGTCACGGAACCAGTCCTGTTTCTATTCAAATTTGGTTTTGACTAATTTGGTGGTTCTTACATGGTCAATTAAAATAAACGCCATGACCTTTTAAAAACTTGGAAGGGGATTTCAGATAGGCCCCGCCTTTTGTTAATCATTACCCATAAAACATTGCTAAATGAGAGGTATGTCTCCACCTTCTTCCTCATTAAATGTTTACAGTAAATTAGTACAATGTACTAATGACAGGTTTTCGGGCTATGGAACGTAACATGGATCATGCAGAAGTCGCCACTGTAGAATTGTTACTCGTTATTCACCCCAGGTGGGAATTTAATGGTCCTGGAATTTACATATCCCATTTATATGTAAGAGAACAATATATGAGTACAATATTTACATCAGCATGGGAATTACGGTTAAAATGCCAACATCTATGATAGTGGTGGAAAGTGGCAAATTTATTTATATAGTTGGTAAAATTAAAATTAACTTTAGTAGTTTTTCCGTTATTTAAATCACAATTTTTGCGAATGTCACTTACTTCCATAAATTGCAGTTATTACACTTAATTGCATAAAAGAAAACAAAATGTGGATGTCAATCAACAGTATTCAATAATTCAACATGTAACACAAATATCCGGTTTCATGAGAGCTTAAAAACTGTTTCTGTGATTTGCCACCAGTTATAATTTAAACATTAAGCTATATTGGTAATTAAAGTGATGCTATCATCAAGTTTGATAAATTAAAACAGAAGTATTTAGACTGTCCTTTTAGACCAATGTGAGATAGATTCTTGTTTGTTAATACACGCAAACTGGACATACTGTATATGCCACTAAAGGAAAACTTTTACAACTGTGCAAGTAGCAAATACAAACTAACACAGAGGATGACTACACGAGACATTCATAAGATGAAAATGAACAGACAGTTAAATGGATCCTATAAAGAACAGGACCTAACACTAGCCCAGCATCTTGATGGATGTGACACTTGCACTGCACTGCTGTGCGAACATATGGTAACAGTATGGATTCTTAGTAAAAGTGTATTGTGCAGGGAAACTAGCAGGTTTCCAGATAAACGCTATTCCCAGGGATCCTGTGCACAAAGCTTACATACGGTTCAGCGTTTTGGAGACATTTAGAGATTATCAGTGAGTGCTGATGCAGTTACATATAGGAGGAGCCAGTGTAAAAGCAGCTCGCTTTCAGCAGCAGTGTGGCAATGCATAGATTTGATCCTGTTTGCTGTGTGGTGGAAATTGGATGGGCAGCCTGGAGACACAGCCCACCTTGGTACCCCCAGGGACATGGCTGTTGGCTGGCTGTCATCTCTCCAGGCAACCCCTGCCAGAGGCTGCAGGCACCAACTTCATTATTTATAATGAGGATTTTTATCGTATGCATCTTCTTTTTTTAATTGAGAAAATTAAGTGACAGTAGATACCAACATGCTCCCAAGTGTGTGAAGAATAAAAATTAAATCTACAAAGTACTTAAGGTTAATTGTCATGCTGTACTGCCAACCTCTTACTTTTTGATTAAAAAAAATAAAACGAGATCCTGAAGTATTTCTTTCCTTAGGAGCTGCATCTTGGGGGTGATATAGGAAAGCAGGATTTTCACTAAAGTGTCTACAGCCTCCTTTTTGGGTGTCCTCGTTTACTCAGCTAACAAATCAAGACTGTCTATGGGCTGCAGCTGTAAGACTCCAAAAGTCCCAAGTCTTTTCATATCACTTTCATTTGTGCAATGTGAAGCTGTTTTATGTGAATGGTAATACATTTAAAAAAAACATTTTTTTCCATTCTTCTTGTTCTGAATATATACCTTATTACTACAGTGAAACTCTCAGTAATTATATGAGAATGATGCAAGTTCCACAGTTTATAATTCTATACCCATAGAATATATTATCTATGGTGATGTTTCACTTTTAACAAATTCCCAATTTGCTAGGTCTATGCAAAGAAACTTAATTATTACAATAATAAAAATTAAGCATAATGTAGAATCATATATTAATCACAGTTCAATAAATATTCATATATTTAAATTATGCTGAATGTATTTTAAAATAGGTACAGTATTGCAAATACATCTCATGTTCAGGACTACTGGAACAGACATTTTTAATGGAATGTTTTCTGATAACATAATTAGAAAAATAGAAAAATTAGCAACAGTACATAAATTCATATCATTTAAATACTGTCACAGATAAAATAAAAATCCTAGTGAGACGATATTTATTAATTTCATTCTGTCTGACAAGAAATTGGCCAAGGCATTGCAAAGTAACTATTTACTGTTATAGATGTATCTTTATTGAGTAGGACTTGAATTGATAATGTGATCTGATTGCATTTGTGTTCAGACAATAGCCAGTAGTGTGCTGTCATTCATATTATGCTTAATGGGGGAATCAGAGCGTTGCATGAGGGCAAGCGATTGGCATCAAGGCCATATGTGTTATACCAACCATGAGTGACGGGCATGCTGTATTTATTATCTGTAAAAAAAAATACAGTTTATGTTCCATTGAAAAAGTTGTGTCAAGTTAAATTTATGTGAAAACTATTTTTTATGATCATGGTTTTCTCACCTTTGATCTTATGCATATTTTAAACTTGAATCCTCATTCTGCCAGTTCCTTATTCTTTTTTTTTCGCTGCAAACATAACCCCATCATTTATTTCATTTAAGGTGGACAACGCAGGATGCAATTGTTCTATATTTTGCCATCGGATTGTAGCAGCTGACCAATAACAATTTTGAAATCAGACTTTGACCCCATATTGAAGAGGGCAGAGCCCTCAATTAAATTCAAAACTCACCATCTTCTAATCCATGGATTATTTTAATGTACAGCTGGAAAGGTTGAAAGTCAACAAGCTATTTATCTGTGTAAGGACTTACTGAACATGAATTTCATTTTATAAAGTCACAAAGTTCTTTGTGAGATCAAATTGTTCAGTAATTTAAATATACCTAGAGACACTTACTGTATAGGTTTATCCCTTCACAGTAATCGGCTTTGTATTGGCTAAAAATCAAATGACTGTAAATGTCTTTTTAGTGTGGTACAGACAATAAATAAAACTTGTAATGAAACATTGACCCATTTTCAATGATCCAGGACGAGATGTGAATCGCTTTCTTTTTCATCCACTTTTGTATTCTTCTTTAGCTCTTTTTAATTCTCCAGTTTTCTTCCGGTACCACTGAATTCACGTATCTTTTGCCCTAGTCAAGTTTTACCTTTGGTCACAAAAATCTACGGCGATTAGTCCATGGATTTGTTTCATTAACATTTAAATGTGATATCTTCTGCAAAGTTCATCAGTGGGATTCATGCTAGAATACAGAAGTGGCTCAGTCTGTTGTATGAAGTTAAGAAATCCCATGAAGTTTAAAGGAATAGAAGGATGAAATGTGGTATTTAAGGGGCAGAAATGCTTGCTCAGCTCAAGTCTGTTTCTCTCTGAAAGCAGTTTACTGAGAGGATGCACAAGTCATATTATACAGCTGAATTTGCCAATAGCTGCATGCTGAGAAAGTATGTAGTGTAACTGTTCTGGCCATAGGCTTCTACCCTGATTAAACTTGAGAGCTTAAGTTTTACGGAATCCCTTGGGTGAGGTACTTAGCCTGCACTGCTCCAGTGGAGTGTCTGGGTCTATGAATGTACAGAACACATGTTATCATTGGCTGTAAACTGCAGCATTATCTTGCCCCCATTGGATCTTTGCAGTCCTACAGTATGTTTATATGAACATACGTATGTGCTAAGACCATGATACCTAGCATGGTACGTAACTGGACCTATCTGTGACCCTTTCTACATCCTCCGCCCCCCCCCAACTGTACTGCTCCTGCATATGTTCTTTTCTCCCTGGAACTTTTTAAAAATGCCTGTCTCCCGTTCCCAAAATAAAATCTGTTTCATCCTTCCATTCTAGTGTCACATGACCCTGCTTGCACTCCAGCTCAGAGCAAGTACCAAGCTATGTAAATCTTTTTGCTTAGCATTGTGAAATACTGCTGATTTACGACAAACTTGACAATTAGTGTTTATCAAATAAGCTACTCTCACAAAATATTACAGATACATTAGAATGCAGGTAATAAATCCATCCACCCATATTGTACACATCCTGCTCAGGGTCCTGGAGGAACCTGCAGCCTATGGTAAGAACTCTGTCCCATATATACGAGTCTTTTCAGTTTCAAATCCCATGTCTAGCAGAGTGATTTCATGTTGAGACCCTAAGTAACCCTATCTGTCCCAGGGATACACCGGGCCTTATCTCTAATTCTGACATGTATGCAACTTTGGACAATAGAGTCTACTAAGGAGAAAAATGTAATGTTGATTGTTCATTAAGTTTCCTTGGTTTCACACTATACCACACATTTCCATACTAATTGGAAATAATTGATGAAGCTGTGGCGGGAACAAAACAATGATGTATAACTCGGCATCTGAACTTGAAAGGTCTGAAGAGTAAATCAATTTTGATGAAAAGTGGTACATTAATAATAAACAGACAGTGGCAAGGTGCAAAGTTGTATAACGACACATTGACAAAGAAGTTTAAAATCCCCCTCCGAGGATTGTCTTAGATGCGACTTCAGTAAAAAGGTTTGTGTGCCTTAACCATCAATATGTTCGCTCTGTTGTCTGGAGCTTAAGGGTCTCGCTTGATGTACAGCCAAAGTGGGGAATTGCTGACCTGTGCTTAGGATATTGTCAAATGGTGGGAAGAACTGGCTAACCTGGTAGACATGCCTTCTTACCAGGAGTCAATGTTGGATTCTGGTGGATCAGAATCTACCATTGCAGCTGATGTCACGGCAGTGCTGAGTCCTCCATACATCAAGGCCTCCATACTGATCAGTTTGCAGGGGTGGATGAAATATGTCCAGAGATGTTGAAAGCACTGCACGATGTTGGGGTGAGACAGCTGATGCTTCACATGGAAGGTGTATAAATTACCTGAGGATTGTTAGACAGGGGTGGTGGTCCTATTCTTAAAAAGGGGGACTTAAAGGCACGCCCAAACTATAGGGGATCACACTTCTCATCCTAGGAAAGTCTTTATCAGGGTACTGGAGAGAAAACTTTATGCATTGTTATAGGATCCGGATGGAACAGTGAGGATTCTGCTTTGGTGATCAGATCCTTGTCAGGCAGGACACTTTGAGCTACCTCAGGTTTTACAAACTACTTTATAACTGAAAGCCTCCTGTGCTTGGCTAAATAGTTCAGCTCTGAGAATGAGAGGCTGGCAGTGACATCCCTGCTATTTACAGATGAGGCTGTTTTTGGCCTCACTCAACCAGGACCTCCAGCACACACTTGAGCAATTCAATGTCAGTTATGAAGCAGCAGTGATAAGAATCAGCCCCTTCAAATTCTAGGCCCTGGTCATCCCCTTCAGATAAGGGGAGGAGTTTCATGAATGATGGTAAGAGGAAATGTGACATTTAAAGGTAGATTGGTTTGGTGACTGCAGTTTTTCAGGTGCTTAGGAGGTCCATGTTGGTGAAATGGAAGTGCAAGCAGCTGAAATGAGGTTCTCCTTACGACTTCTAGACATATACTCTGTGACATGGGGAGGAGATCAGAGATTAGGAAGGACTTCGAAAAAGAGCTGTTGTAAAGCTGTTAATGGAACAGAATTCATCTCCATTAAGCCACTTATCAAGGCCTACATCCTCTCATCCTCTTCAGCCAAGAAGACAGTGCTGCCTAGAGATCCCCCTGCTAGGAGAAAATAAGTCAAACTCTTGTGTGGTTCCTCGATAAGGGTTCTGCTCAGCCTTCGAAATTTCCCAAGACCCATCTTTTCCAAGAGAGCTTGCATTTCTGGTAGGCTCCAGCCACTGACCTTCTCAGTCTTCATCTGCTATCCCTCTGCTAACTTCCTGTGTAACCTAGATGCTGTTGCATTTTAAGCAGGTCTTTGATTCAAATAGCTCTCTTTGCTCCTTGTAATGTTTTTGTAATGTGTTGCATGGCTCTTTCCCTGATGCTATGTAGCTTGTGCCTGTTACTGGTTATTCATTAAAAGCTCAGCCTAGCTGCACTTGTGCTTAATTGGCTCCTTGAGAGCTGTAGGTTTGTCATGTACAATCTGCCTTGCTTCTGCTCCACTTTGGAGGAAAGTGTTGAAGTGTCACTAAATGAATGAATGAATGTAAATTCAAATGTACTGCCCCTGCTGCTTCAGATCAGTTGGAGTGGTTTGGGCTCCTTATAAAGACACTGCCTGAACAACTGCCAAGGGCTGACTTTGGAACATCTGAGGATCCCCCTCGAATGAGTAGTTTGGCCATGGAACATGTTCAGCATGACAGAACCGCAGCCCTCACCAGGAAAAGTGGTGAAGATAAGTTTAAAAAATCACTGGTCTATAACAGAAGGTCAGCATAAGTTCACCTTTACAGAAAATGCTAATACACTATGGAAAAGTTGAATTCTTAGTGATTTATTCTTATGCAATGCATTATGTTGGTTAGCGATTACTGCAAAATCATGAACGGTAAGAAACATGGCACTTTTTGATAAAGCATTTTCGCTTATGGGAAATCATAGTCTCAATATGCTGTTGTAATGCTTCTTCAAGATTACGAAGTTATCAGGCCTAATTAATGTTTGGTTTTCAAATTATCAAACCAGACAAGTTAATATTAATAGCTTAGATTCTGTCATTAGTTTAAGCTTTTCTAAGACTTTTTAAGAAGTCTTGAAGAAGAACTGAATTTTAAAATCTGTGTCCCAGTTGTCATGCCCCGCTCGTCCTGCCCCCTCGTCGACCACGCCCATTCGTTACCTCGTGTGGATTCCCCGTGTCCACCAGCTGTGTCCTGCTACTGTTATTCAATTCTTTGTATTTAAGTCAGCATTAAGTTCGTTTCCCCAGTCCGGTCATTAATGTTGCGTGTGTCTTGGAGTGTGTTTCCCCAGCAATAAACCCTGTTTGTTTGCATTCACGGCTCCTTTCGCCTGCTTCCTGGTCTGAGTCATGACAGAATGACTGGACTTCCTTAAACAACCACCTCGTCTATCAGGGGAAGAGTACCTCAGCGTACTAGACGAGGTGAACTACTGGCTGGATCAGCTCGAAGTCCGGGACAATCCCGTATTTCGGGTTCTCACCCACCAGAACCTGGACGTCCTGGAGGAGACGTCCCTGCCCAGAGAAGCGTACCAAGCAGCAGAGGTACGTGAAAACCTGTGGCAGCTGAGGAGCGGTGTAGCGGAGGCGAATATGCGGCAGGTCGCCTACGACAGCGGACTCCCTTACGGTCTGCTGTCGGAGCTGCCCCAGCATCAGCCGACAGCTGCAAAGAAAAAAAAGTGGAAAAGCAGAACACGGGAGGAGACCCCCGAACTTGTCCTAGGGGCCGTCTCTGTTTCTGCTACCTGTACTGCTGCATATCGGGAGAAACCCCTCCCGATCCTGCACCCCGTGGTGTTCACATCAGACATCACTGCTGCTGCTTCGCCTGAGCGGAAGCCCGAAGCCTGCATTGCCACCGCTCTGCTGCCAGGATCGGCAGCCTGTCCGTTTCTAGGAACGCGCCTGGCACTTAAAGGGGCAAGGGTGCTTGCGGACGCCATTCCGCGAGTCCCCAAACCCCTTAAAAGGGCAACGCCCAGTGCCAAGACACAAGCCCCAGCAGTGCCCCCCGTTCCTGAAGATCCTGACCCAGTTCCCTTTGCCCCAGACCCTGTCCCCGAGGAGGTCCCTGACTGCCGGACCACCACTCCTCCCTCCATAGTGGAGGTGGAGGAGCTCGAGTGGGACCCCTCGGGGATCTCCCTGACATCCCTAGTGACTTCCCCAGTGACTCTCGGTCCCCAGGAAAGGGAGGGGACACCTGCGCTGGGTCCCACCCTGCCCCCTGGCTCACCCGCGGTCCTCCGGGCTCCTGCTCAGCTGTCGCCTGCAGGTCCCCCGCCGTTGCCTCGGCGGCTGCCTCCGGTCCCACGTCCGATGACTTGTCGCTCGCCTGCGGGTCCCTCCACTCCAGCTCGTCGGTGGACGGCGCCTCCGGCTGCTGTGGCTGCGCCATCGCCTGCTGCGGCTTCCCCTCCCTCCTTGCCCTCCACCGTGGTCCCCTTCGTGGTCCCCTCCGGCTCTTGCCTCTCGGCCGCCCGGGGTCCCTCCGGCTTCGACCTCTCGGTCGCCTGCGGGCCCTGCAGCTAGCACCTTTCGCCCACTGGGGTTTCCTTCGGCTCCCCGTTTCCCCTCGCCTTTGTGCCCCCTGTGTTTGCTCCTGGTCCCTCTGTGCCTTCGTTCCCTTCTGTTCCCTTCGTTCCTCCCGTTGGTGTCCCCCCTGTGTCTCTGATTTTGGTGCCCTTGTGCCTGTTTGCCTTCCCCGTTCTTTGTCAGTAGTTGTCTGGCTTGTCTCTGTGCCTGTTCTGTGTGTCTGTCCTGTTCCCGGTGCCCCGTTAATGTCTTGTTTTTGTCTTCCCTGGTCCCGTGGTGTCCTTGGTCCCATTCCTTGCTCCCCCTTGTGGGGGGTTGTGTCCTGCCCCCTCGTCGACCACACCCATTCGTTACCTCATGTGGATTCCCTGTGTCCACCAGCTGTGTCCTGTTGCTGTTATTCAGTTCTTTGTATTTAAGTCCGCGTTAAGTTCATTTCCCCAGTCTGGTCATTAATGTTGCATGTGTCTTGGAGTGTGTTTCCACAGCAATAAACCCCTTTTGTTTGCATTCACGGCTCCTTTCGCCTGCTTCCCGGTCTGAGTCGTGACACCAGTATCGTCATATGCATAGAATGCAGGTGTGTAATTATCATACCATAGGAAAGACAATGGAGTTTCTCTTACTTCAGAGATCAATGTTCATTAAATTAAGATCTCCACAATTGATCTTGCATGTTGATTCATTGTGTCATTTTTTCTCCTTCACATCCACTTCCTGTCTGCTGTTTTAACCAGAAATGAAGCTGAATGGATCTCACACCATATTTCAAGATAACACAACCTTGTAACCTTGCTGTTGAAACTATTGAACATAATCTAAGCCCTTCAGAGAGGCAGATAACATTTGTGAAACCAAAAACAACATCTTGAAAATTCTTGGGAAATATGTACAAACTCCCTTCTTTCAGCTGAACACTGTCAACAGAACTAGATACCACAGAAAGCAATATAAATCACAGTGATAGTAACATTTGAGTTCATGCAATCTTTACTGAAAGACTGATGCTGTATTAAATCTATTCTGTGTTTAGATGAAGTTCAAAATGTACTCTCCTCATATTTCAAGATAGAAATATTTCACTTTCTCTCAACATGTAAAGTATGTCAGTGCTGTTTAATGAAGCATAATGTGTCACAGCTGTTCCTGATTGCTAATCAGGTAATTCTGCATGGTCTGGGATCTTACACTGAACCACTAGCAATTAGCTGTGAATGTTATTTAAACAGAGCAGTGAGCATTGCTCAGTGTTCAGTCATCATCGTGGTTCTGATGGTGCAAAAGTGTACCTAAACCAAGCTGGTTGCGTCACCACCATCTGACTGGTCGAAATGCACCACAATGGAAGATTCCAGTGATCTGCATTGATATGCAAATGGAATATTCCATATATTATTAATTACTAGTACCTCACATCAGGATTATTATTAATACTTTCCTGATGACTGACAACTTGAAAATTTCCGACCTCCTACTTAAGAGACAAGCCAAGACATCGCCAAGTTCTAGCTGTCTGATTAAAACTGTCTTGATTAAGGTTCAGTTTGGCTGTGGCTATTGGCCATGTGCTAGATAATGGACAACGTTTTTTGACAATTATTAATCAGCTCAATCACCTGATTGGTCTGACACCACATTTGTCTGGACTGGTAGGAAAATGTAGTACTAGCTTGCAAATGTAGGTTTTGGAAATTATGCAAATTAGCCAAAAAATTCTGGGCAGAGGTTAATAGTATAATTGGCAAGTCCTCTCCATGGCACAGGTATAGTCTGGGCAGAGCTGATGGCCGTACTGCAGAACAAATTTAGGATTTTCTTACCAATCAGTTATCAGGCAGTCTGCTGATTGGATTGTTACCAGATAGGTAGGGTAGAAAATGTAGGGCTGGTAGAAAAATGCCTTTTTCTGAGTTTATGGAAATCACTAGGAAATGCAAATGGCTGTTATTTAACAGTAAAGATATTTTATTCTGGATGAGTCACAGAACTCAAACTAAAAAGGATTTTGACAATATATATGATGATTTATAAGAAATGATGAAAATGTCAGTTTTTCTCACTGGCTTTGCAGGATTAGTGACATATTCAACTGCCGAAGCTCCCCCCATTGACTGACTGATTGGCTGAAGCATGCATGAGATCTAGCTGTCTGATAGAAATGGGCATTGCTCAGGTGTGGTCTGCGTGTGGCCGGTGGTCTTACAAAAACTTTAAGATATTGCTAAGAAATTATTTATAATGACCGTCTGCTGATTCGATTGATACCAGAATCATGTTGGCGGGGTGAAACTCCTAGGACCAGTTAAAAAAAAAACCTGTTTTCAGACTCATACGAAATAAGCAAAAATGCAAGTTCCATATGTTATTTGATTTGAACATACTGGTCTGTAGAGAAATGTATTATCCAGTGTTGGTTTGGATTGGTGATTGTTAACCCTGTCAAATGGCTGCGTGATATTGATTGGCTGATGGTGGGCAGGGTAATATGAGATATGACTGCAGTAGTATATGGCTGACTTGGTCATAGTACATATGTACCAAATTTCACTTGGATCGGCTAAGGATGTCAAGAGGTATTGGCAGTTTTTAGGTGTAACACCCCCTATTGATGAAATGTGGCCAGTCTTTTACTGCACCCCCAGAATGGTTCTGTGAGATAGGATTTCAAATTTGGTTAAGGTAGGATAAGGTATCACCAAATTCTAGCTGTCTAATTAAAACTAGTATGATTAAGGTTCCGTTTGCATTTACATTTACTGCATTTGGCAGACCCTTAGCCAGAGCAACTCACATAAGTGCTTAGAAGCTTAGAAGTCTCATCTGTGAATACATTCTAATACTGGTTCAAAAGAACCGGGCTAAGAATACTATCACTCTAAAAACTCTGTTGGCAAGTAATACAGTTTTTTTTTATTATAATAATGAGTATAATCCTGTAAGTGCTAATCCAAGTACTTCCGAAAGAGGTAGGTTTTTAGTCGTCGTTTGAAGGCACCCAATGACTCAGCTGTTCGGAAGTTCATTCCACCACATAGGCTCCAAAACAGAGAGGAGTCTAGATGCATGTCTTCCTTGCGCCTTGAGAGATGGTGGGGCCTGTTGAGCAGTGCGGGAGGATCAGGGAGAGCAGTGGTGCAGTGTGGGGTGAGATAAATTCTTTTTGGTTGTGCGTGCTGGTCAGTTCTTGGCTTATAGGTGAGCATCAGTGTTTCTGGACAATTATTGTTCAACCAGGGGATCTGATTGGTCTGACATCACATTTGTCTGATTTGGTCAGAAGAGGTAGCACTAGCTTGCAAAAGTGGGTTTGGAAATTAAGCAAATTAGCCAAAAACATTTCTGGTGGAGCTTAGTAGTGTGAATGGCAAGTTAGTAGGTCATGACCCCCTGTATCTGGGGGAAGAGGAATTTCTTGTCTAGGACTAATGGGTCAGGAGTTACCGGCTAAAACTGTAAAACACTGTGCTGTAGCGCCCGCTTTTGACTATCTGATTTGGGTTGGATGGTCTGAGTGGTGGGTAGGAATTGACATCTTCCCACCAAATTTGGTGGGTCTACATCTTACGGTTTAGGCTGCCGGTTTCGTTTTAGGGAAGAAAAATAATAAAAGAGAAAAATCCTAACAAAAACAAGAAGTTCAAGTGCTTTGGACCCCTAATAACTGCACACAGTAAATCATGATGCACACCGTGTGAACAGTAAAGACGCGTCTCTTCGGTTTTACATCACTGTTGCTCTCCAAACCCGTCAAGCCAACCCGAAGCAAGCAGGAACTGTGCTGTAACTAGTGTCTCTTTGCCGTACAAGCCGGTTCCTGCATGCCAGTGTAATAGTGCCATTATAGCATAGGGCTCAGAGCTGTATTCGATGCACAGTCTAGCTGGTGGGGCTTGGTTTAGTTGGTCGATGTTCCTCCTGGGTTTTCGTCAGTGTTGCCAGCATGATCACTGGCTTAGTGGCTTTGGTGTCAAGGTACCTGGCTCTTGTTCTGGTTAGCCGCTGTCTTGTTCTCGAGTTCATGGTCCTGATTAGAGTTCCACAGCTGGTGTCCTGGGCTGCTGCTATCCTGTTCTTAGGTTTTTGGTGAGTATTCTGGTTTTGTTCTGGTTTCCTGTTGGTCAAACCCAGATCGGACTAGCCTGAGGGACAATGGGAATGACGCTCCAAACTCTTTGCTGCTGCGATTGGGGTTTTCCTGAGGCTCAGCAGAGAGAACCGCACCACACTTTAATGTTATTCTCATGTGGATCCACTGAGCGAATGTCTCTATAGAGTGTGGAGTTTAGTGACCTCTGCCCCATCTGATTTAGCACCTACCATCCAGCTTCTCCATCCTGTGCGTCTGAGTTTGCCTTTTGTGCGCCTCATCTGGAAACCACCCATGCAGTCAGCAGCCTCAAGCCCCACAGGTTACCTGCTACCTGCAGTGAGCTGTCTTAAGGCCTCAGAGGCCAGTAGGCAGATGACCTGGCATTGCAGCTGGATGGCCCAGTTTGGAGGGGCTTTGCTTCCGACTATATATGTGAAAACCAATAATGTGTTTTTACATGAATGTTCTGAGTCCTATTTGTGAAAATATTCACACATAATTTAATTATGAACAATGTCTGCTCTGATGCATAGATGGATGGATGGATGGATGCATCTTACATTTGGCATTTATAATAAAGTTAGGACTGTAGTAATAACACCATCATGCCAATTTAGGCTGAAACCCACATAAATATGTTAACTATTGTTAACCTACAAAGTAAAATACCTAGTAAAACATGACAAATTAACAATGTAAGTCACATTCAACACTGTTATAATACGTAATGACATCATGACAATTCTATGACATCACTTTGTATCACCCATGTTAATACTGAATTTGTGTATTGCATCCATTGTGCACTAGCAGAAGGGAAACTGAACCCTGTGACCCAGGGAAAGACTGTACTTGGGGGTGCTGATACAGGGGGTGTCAGGGTTGACATCCATCCCTCCCTTTCCTATGTGTTTTGTCCCTGTCTGGCAAGCAGGTGTTGCTGGCCAGCTTGTTCCGTCCTCTCTCTTGTAGCCCTTTAGCCCTAGTGTGTCTCCATGTTTCCTTGGCTACCTTGTAGCTCAACAGGTTGAACGTGTAGCTCAGGGAATGTGCCCTGTTGTTATGGTTTGGAGGCTGGCTGGAGGACAGCCCTGCCCGTTATTTAACATTTTTTGGTTTTCTGTTTCCTACTGTCTGTTGTTATTTATCTATGAGTCTCTGTTTTAGGCTATTCTGCTCGTGCCTTGTTTTATAATATTTTGCATGCACTTCTATTCCTAGTCTTTCTTACCATTGTTAACCTTTAGCGTTTGTTAATGTTTCCCAGTTCTAGTGCTTATTAACGGTAATCCACCCCACCTGCTCCTTGTTAACCCAGGTCTGTTTGATTGGTTAATTTGATTATGATTTACACCTATCCCTTGTCTACCATGATTCTATGTGTATTTAAGTGCCTGTCCTCACTCAGTTTGCTTGTCAGTTATTGTGTCTAGTTGCTGAGTGTTTGTTACGCTGTTCCATTATCTAGTCCTCTTCTCAATGTTGCCTCGTTCCCTTGTTGAGTTACCATATGTTTTTGTAGTTCATTCTTGTTTTTGCCACTGTTTTTTTTTGTGATCCCTTGTGGTCCTTTATTTTATGCCTTCCCCAATGATGTTAATTTCCTTAATAAACCCCTTTTATCTTGGAGTCTTCAGTGGATCATCACCTTTTTCCCACCTGCACCATGCTATGCCATAACAGGAAGAGGTAAAATCAACAAAGACTTTGGGGAAACTCACCCATGTTTCGCTAAATTAATCCACTATAGTAATATATTTAGTTATGTTCCTTAAAAGTGGACGAGGGCAAAACCCAATCTGTATACCAGAAGTGTCTTGAATGACATAATTGGTGGCATGATAACGAACTCTAAATTGAGCATGAAATTGCAGGTGGTGATTTTACGTCATGCTGTAATAATGATCTACTGAATTATATTCCATACCAAACTGACACTTATCTACGGTATGTCATAAACTGTCATGACCTCTCATGTTTTTTTAAAGATTGCTATGGAAATGTTACATGGACATTGACAACATACCGAAGAAATCATAATCAATTATACATCCCCAGCCAGAGCTGACCAAATATTCTAAAACACTTTGCTCTCTTACTTGCTGACCTGTCTTGAAATGAATTGAATGGCTAAAATAATTTTGGTCCCCTTGTTTTCTTTTTTTTTCCTGTGCACTAGAATTCCTTCAGAGGGTAACTCAGCTCTTATTCCCTGTATTGACACACCTGACGCTCACCGCAGCTGTTTTTGGGTCCCAGCAGGAAGTTCCTGTTTCAGGCAGTCTCCTTTTCCGACTACCTATTGGTGAGAGAACTGAAGGGCGTGACCTTTGTGGAGGAAGCCACAAGAGGAACAGGAGCCCAGCATGGAGCTTTTGAGGGGGTTCGTGGGGGGTTCTAATGCGGGACATCAGTCTAACTTATACGAGTAATAATTAATCTTTTCAAAGCTTCTCTCCGCCCTGCATGAAAGAAATGGACCTTGGGCATTCCCATGCTCCAGGACTTGACACCCAACCTGAAAGTGCGACCTTTATTTTTTATCACCGTGGCTGCCAAAGCAATGACCTGAATGTACTTATTGATGGCTACCTCTCCACCAAAATAAATCAGGAAGCTCAAGTGTCTTCTATTGCAGAATCGACTCTAAGCAGTTCCTGTTATAGTAAAACATTCCTCCTTCTGGCTATCTATCCGGTACATCGAGGATTGTTCCGTCCTTTCCAGATGGCACCTTACGATAAACAGATGCATTAGTCTGGAGTTAATTCTCTTGCTGTGGATACATACAACCAGTTCTTGCCACCATTTTTTCTCCATGCTTATCCTGCCTTTCTGCCGCAATGCAGATTCACCTGCAGCCACTGCACACAGCCAGTGAACTCTTAAACATATAGGTCTTCTTGCAGTGCACCTTCCATGAGGATCTCGGGTTTGTCTGTGCAGGTAGCAGTGAAGAACGTTGATTCCGAGGCTGACTCACATTCACCACTATGTTACAGCAGTGGGTTTTTCTGCCTTGACTAAGAAAAGGTCGCAGGTCTTTGCTGAATATTTGATGTTTACCTGTTTTTCTTTTTAACTTGCTTCAGACATAGAGTATATTTTTCCATGCTACTTATCACTCTTCGCCATCAATAGAGCAGTTTATCAGTCTCTGTTGTTGCTAAATCCTGAAATGGATCAAACAGTGCCGTAATGGAAGACTTCATGTCCATCCCTCAGGGACTATCTGCAGACAGACAGACAGGAGGAGAGAGTAGCAGAGCACTAGTTTCTTTATCCTTGATACGATTTTCCTGCCAAAATCTGTGGCCCTATTACAATAACTCAGGTTTCTGTGTGTGAAAGTCAGAGTGAGCATCATAGATAACCCTGAAGTAACCTTTTGGCGCCTGTTATGGATATGAAATGTGAGTCGTTTATGCAAAGAGGCAAACCAAGTGTCTGTGTGCTGTGCTTCTGCTGGATCCCTGGCCCCCACATCCTGATGTCAATCGAGTGCAGAACTGCGTCAGAGCTGGGTGAAGCCGGCACCTGCTGTGTCTGATTTGAATTCCATAAGCAAACATGAAGGTCCAATTATGCGTCCCTTGCGGCAGTGTCGACCCCCACGCTCCACCCCCGCCTCCAACAACTTGAGACCTGTACACGAGCACCAACATCAAAAGTGAAAAAAATAAAAAAACGGTCATTCAGTACATTACTGCCATTGCGTCAGCTGTCAGATTGCATTATGTCAAGGTTTTCCACAAACGCAGTAGGCGAGCCTGTTTGCTTACAGATGTGAAACAACTGATGTGTAACGGCGGGGGTGGAACACTAAAACAATTATGCTCTTGCAGAGAATTCATCACTATCAGCTTATGGGCAACAGGGGAATGAATAATTACAGGCATCTTGGAACATTTACACTGTAGCGTGTGCAGTGCAGCAGTGCAAATAGAGAGAGCGATATGCTCAGAGTCCAGTTAACATTATTCATCACTTCTACTCCATTCTACAGCCCTGGAGTGGGACTGAGGTGGGACCCAGGCTGCTGCTGCTGCCACGGTTCAAACTCTCTGCCTTTTATTTATGGTAAAAATGGCGTTGCAAGTCAGATAATTCGCATTTAGCAAGCAGCATTTTGTCAATGTTGTTTATAATCAATAGCAAACCTGCTGAATGCCTTGGCTAGCTTAGGCTGTATTGAAACATCGTCACATTTTAATGACAAAATATGTCAGTCTTTATTTATATGGCAGTGTTTTAACCCCAAGGATTACAAAGTGCTTTACAGACATTTTAAACACAGTGTTATATAGAGACAAGCTATGTGGAACAATTGAACCGCACATGCTTGCTTTTCTGCAGTCCAGCTCACTGACTGGCCACCTCTTAAAGACACAGCGCTCCCTTGTGCTATACTTCCCTCAGCTGCCCTCGTAAGCCCGTTCCACTCGTGACGGCCACCTCTATTACACAGGGTCAAGCCGTCCTGTGTTTTTCCATTAACCTCACAGCTGTTAATTCCTGACTTACGCAGGCCTTGTGGATGAGGCTCCTGTAAATATCAGACTTGGAAGCCACCTTGTCCTGCTTCTAGGCCAGCTTGGATCTAGAGCCTTCTAGAGAGAGAGTTATTTTTATATAGTCTGTCATAGGTCACTCTATTGCTTCATCGCCTTTTATCAAATGGCTTCCACAACTTTTTGGTGACCTATTTCATGGCTAAAGTTTTAAATTAGCTGGGAAATGTAAATGTTTGGAAGACAATAGTATAATATCACTTTTGTGATATATCCATACCCCAGAATATACAATTCAATTACAAGATACTTTTATTAATTAAAACTGAACAACTATTAAATGGTTCACACAACAAACTCCATCGCGTAGCTCTGCTGCATATGGTATTATACAGTATAAGTTGCAATCATACTGTAGGATTAGGATACTAAAGTACAAGAACTGATTAATTACACAAAATGGCAATGATCTGCAGCCTTGAGGTGGATAAGCAGTTGGAAAATGGGTGTTTTGCTATTGTTAATACCTAGAATGATAAATATTATGTTTGGTTTTATTGGTTGTTACATGCCCTAGCAAACTGAATTGCAGACAGTTAGTTGCTTTTCAGGATTTGTTCAGAAGTGAATGTGCTCATTGTTGATTGAATGGCCCAGTATTTCCTCCCTTTTCTCATTTCCTTTGAAGAACTGCAGTATTTTTCGCTGTATTTTTTGGTTGTTTTAATGACCAAATTCTTCAGATTGATGAAAAGATTGATGAAATTTGAGCTATCAGGATATATAGTTGTCACTGTAGCAGATTTAAGATTTTAAGTTCTAGACTTGTGGTGTGGTGCAAGGATTGGAATTATTGCCTCATATCTCGGGGACTGGGGTTTGATGCCCCACCCTGGCTCCATGTGTGTGGATTTGGCATGTTCTCCCTGTGTTGCTGTGGGGTTTCCTCTGGTTTCCCCCCACAGTCCAAAAACATGCTAAAATGGAGTTGCCAAATTGCAGGTGTGTGTCTGTGTACCCTGCGACGAGTTGGTGCCTGTAGCTTCTGGTACTGTAGAGGTTTCAAATCCCCGTGATCCTGCATAGGACAAGCAGGCATAGAAGATGAATGAATGGAAGTTCTTTATTTCTGGTACAAACTTGTGGTGCACAGTGGTGGCTTGATGGTTAGGGAATCAAATAATTGAAAAATTGCTGGTTCGAATCCCTGACCAGCAAGGCACCACTGAGGTACCCTGAGCAAGGTACCGCCCCCAAGCACTGCTCCCCGGGCTCTGAATTAGCTGCCCCCTGCTACGTCATGATGTCAGATATGGGTTAAATGCAGAGGACACATTTTGTTGTTGTGTGCTGTGGTGACCACTGATCACTAAATTCTAAAAACTTAATTTTGTGTTTAAAAAAACAGTGCACTGCATGCATCATGTTGCCAAAATGTTACCGTCAAGGAGCAGCCCGCGATGTAGACCGGACACGAAGCCAATACACTAAATACAATAAACTAGAATCAGAGTCAGAAATGGGCGCTAGGGTCAGTAAGGCAGGAGGTCAGTGCTTGGGAGTGAAGGGAAAGGCAATCATGCGGGGATATCATTACAAATACACACACTGAGAGGGGGATCAGGGCACACTCTCGCCGGGAATTGGGTCTGGGAGGACACTCACTCCAAAGCACACAGGCGGGAACTCAAGCAGGCAGGAGAATGCGGGGCAGCGATACGCTCCCTAACCTGACATGTGCTGCGTTCCATTTACCTCAGAGGTCAGCAGTCGGAGCTAGGAATGACGTCACCCCCGAGTCAACCACATCCCAGTACAACAAACAGAAAGCCATTTAGCAATACCTGGTCTATCCAAGTCCATTCTTAGTCATTGTTCGGAATACCAGACTTCTAGGCATGTTCCAGTTAAAATTTCCGACAAGGAATTTGGAAATGCTGACGTCCCAGTTGAAATGGAACGCACCATCAGTATTGTGGTGCTTGAGACTGGGAGAGGAGGCGTGGCTGTGGAGAGCGATCGGGAACTGCCCTCAAACTTACCTTGCTGAATAAATATTTTTTTAATCATAAATAATAAATACACATTACTTAATGTTTGATATGTTACTTACCCTCTGTGCTGACCCTTATAGTATTTTGATGGATTTACTGTAAGTGTAACAGCATACTGTAAGAATAAAACATACCGCACAAATTTTAGTAGGGAACCTAAGTAACAGATTGAAGTTTCAAGGTGGAATGATTGATTGGCTCATTTCCATTTGATTACTGAAATTCCAAAGCCAGCAGGTTTCTGTACTGCAGGGAAGGTCAGTGTCTTGCTTCCTGTTTGTCTGGGCACAATAGTTTTAAGAATGTCATCCAGTGTTGAAGTTGAAGGTCATATTGTGGGCACACGTGTTTCGAAAAAAATATAATCGTTGACAAGCCTTGTATAGATGGCCCACTGCGCCCTAGAACATCTTTGAAACAAATCCATCCATCCATCCATCCATCCATCCATCCAATCTTCTACACCCACTTGCAGTTTTGCTGGGATCTAAAGTCTATTCTGGAAGCTACAGGCACAAGGCAGGGAATAACCCTGGATGGGGCACCAACCCATCGTGGGCACTTGGAAAATAAAAAATTAAAAACATTTATATATTCTTTCATCCATTCATACATTGAGGTTTACTGTGCGCTTCTGTGAGTCTTTAAAAGAAGCTGTTAAGAAATAAATAACAAACTCAAGATCTGCAAGATTCAAATAACTCTGCATCTACCCTAACAGCTTTTCAAACTGTCCAGTAGAAACTTCAATAATCCCCATGTTCACAGCTATGTGTATATGTCAGCTTCTGTGATTTACATGTTGCAGTGGTTATGTCCAAATTACTTTCCTCTTCATGTGGACAGTAATCTGGAATGGCTTCATCGCCAGAGCCTAAGGGACCCTTTATTCAATTAAAGATGGGGTGCGTTTCTCTCTCATGAGGCTGTGACGTAACAGGCTTGCTCTACTTTTACTGTGGAAAATATAGAGTTGCCATGGCGTTTCCGTGGCTTGCCAAAGCTGAGAGCACGGAGAAACGCAAACCTGAGTTACAGACGTGAAAATGTAACAGTCCTTCATTTGCCTCTTATCCCAGTTACCTCTTAACATGACATTTTCTAAGGTCACAATCTGTACTATTATCAAACGATTACAATATAATTTGTAGTGTCATGTTACGATTTTCCTTTTGCACACCGTATGCTTTATTTTACTCTTTTTTTTCTTTCTCTCTTACTAATCTTAGCTCCTAGTCCAATCTGCTGGTGCCATTTGTCAAACAACTAATTCACAGCTTTGCAGAATGAAGTGTTAAAGTGCTATAATTTTTTTTTTTAATCAGGCGTAGGAAAATAGAGAAAAAAACATACAGTAACATGAGGTTTTCCTCCAGTATAGTTCTGCATTAATTAAATTGTGTTTGGATCATCTCTCAGTCACTGCAAATTCAGACAGGGTGCTTTTCACCTGGACACTGGTTGTTTTCTGTTGTAAGTAAAGATAGATCATACTTTTGGTGCCACCATTGCATCACATTGGCTGGGAGACAGAATGGTCAGCAAAATGACTGAATACTATTTCAATAGGAATACGTTTGGTCCCCTGTACTGGTAAAACATTTCAGGTGGCTAAGGACCACGGCCATATATCAGGTGAACACTTTCCCTCAAGTGCCGCATCAGGACTCTCTTCTCCCTCAAAGCAGAATGAGAGAGAATGGGTGGAATGACCTCAATTTTCAGGCTTGTGATTTACCCATTTCCTTCAGCCTTCTGTGAACTATAAAGCAGGGCCGGTGTGTCCTTCAGTGTGGAATCCTTGGACTGCGCCATAAAATGTTAGGTGGTATTGATCCACCCCAGCCGTCAGTGTAATGGAATCTGCCGGCTTTTTAGGCTTTTTGTGTGCCTGAGCCGCGCGCCTTCACTGCAGAAGCACGCTGTCAGCGTGGGAGGCCGTCAAGGGATGTGTGGGATTCAACTAATTGAGGATGAAGAATATTGGTTTAACCCACAGAGTCTTACAGAACCGTTTATAGCACTAAAATGCGAGTGGACGGGATTTCATTATAAAATTATTTTATTCAGTTCATTTTCACATATGATTATGCTGGGGATAAAAAAAAAATCAGTGAAATTTTATGGCATACAAAAGGACATTTTGAAACTCTAGATAGCAATTAGACTTCCTCTCAGAAAAGGCTCTGTGCTATTTAATAAAACTTGCAAAAGGAAGATTCCATTAAAAAAAGAGTCCTTTTAAGGGTTGAAATAACTTTTCTGGCATAAAGGTTATAGCTGAAGACTGAAATGGAATAAGGGCACCTCCAATCTTATTCATACATATGCAAATCAAGGGCCCTGAGTGAGGCATGAAAAGAATTTCTCTGAAATTTTATTCTCTTCACTCATGTTTGACTTAGTCATTTTTATTTTATACAATGTGCTTTGCTCTTTATATATATACAGGTCCTTCTCAAAAAATTAGCATATTGTGATAAAGTTCATTATTTCCTGTAATGTACTGACAAAC
>JAODLD010000113.1:11130995-11155548 GCA_026781065.1 Mormyrops boulengeri | reverse complement strand
TTTATCAGTACATTACAGGAAATAATGCAATTTATCACAATATTCTAATTTTTTGAGAATGACCTGTATATATATATATATATATATATATATATATAAATGCTTTTTCTTGTAATATCAACTCATGGGGTAATTGTGTGTTTAAATGATTGGGTCTTACTGATCCACATACTGAGCAGGACCTTAAACAAGGCTTCACTCAAATACTCACGTTTATACTATGAACACATATTGTGAGTATTTTTGTACTTAAAACTGACAAAACCCCTGTATGTACATGAAATGGTTATTGAGCATTTGGTTTTGCGTTATCGTCCCATATTAAATAAATAACTGTGGACTACAACATTCGAAAGACCCTCTACACTTTCACATTAGGACCACCTAAATTAAAAGAAACAGATCTGGGACTAAATCATTATTCACTTATGAATTTCTTTCAGCGGGATAAAAAGGTTTTTAATGACATGCATACTGCACTTGTTTTGATCCACCTTCCCCACATTTTGCAGGATCTTTTGTGTTGGAGTCACAAGTAGGACCAGATTATATATGTAGCATTCACAGACTCACCAAAATAGGTCGAAGGACTCAGTCAAGAATTTTCGTCTCTAAATTCATTTTAATGTCTCATAAAATCGTCTCAGAGGACATTTTTAGGCATGATCCACCTTGACCATGATTAAAATGATTTACCGTTTGTACCACAGTTGGCCTTCTGTCGGTTTGTTCGGCACCCCTTGGCCATCCTTACCATCCTGGGCGCACAATACCCTACCATCGGTCCGTGATTTTTCCCTCCTTGGACCTCTCTGTAGGGACTTCCCACGGCTGACTGTAACCAAATCGTCTGGCTATAACGATTTGATCCTTATCAAAGTTACTCAAATCTTTACCCCTGCCAATTCCTTCAGCATTCAACACGTCAGCTATGAGTACCAAAATGTTTGCTTGCCATGTAATTTATGCCAGACCTTGACATGCACCATTTTTATGATGGTCAATATTATTCGCTTCCCGCGGGGGTGGCATTATGTTTTGGCTCACTGGTGTATAACAAGAATAAAGTATAGGGTGTCAGCATAGTCTTAAGATTGTTGTATAAACTGTTTAATGCACTGTCAGTGAATTTCAGGACAATATATGTGGCGAATATAAAAATCTGGTGTGGACTAGGTAAGCATGAAAGCTTCTTTCTGATTAATTGTTGTAATAATGTCAAGTCAATTTTAGCTTAATGTTTTACAGGAATGAATGAATTTGTCAGTTCACCCTTGTGTATTAGCTACATTGTCTAAGTCTATATAGAACATTATTTCCTTAAACGATTCGACAGTCGTTCCTGTATGTGGAGATGTAATTCCAGACTAAAACCTAAGGTGATATGGGTGGATAAAACCTGTCCTACCTTATATAGATTGGTGTCATTGGAAACTGCTCTCTGGAACAAGAGCCTGATTATGCATACAGACTTGGGTGGAATCTCCTCCTGGTATACAGATGAAGTTATCAGGTTCAAGTATCAAATGTTTACTTGTTTGCACCACACTATAGAACATGTTAACCTGAGATGGAATGGGAATTGTTGAATATTCAAATTGGGCTGGCTATTATAAAAGGTGCTATTTCTTGCTCCTCCTCCATTTGTCTTTTCTTCAAACAGAAATCCTTCTTCTTTAACTAAGTGCCTTTTACGCTGTGCTTGTCACTAGTTGTGTAGTACTTGTAAACCTGTACTTCATAATACACTAGAGTAATGACTCTATTGTGACAGTCTATTAAACCGTCATGCAACAATCTCCCCAATTCCCAATTCCACAGGACAGCCAAGACTAAATTATTCTGAAGCAAAATGGCAAGTTTTATGTGCTAAAAATATAAATCCTGTGGTGTCTTGTTCTGTTTTTGTTTGAGTTATTGATGTCGGAAATGGTTCTACAGGGATACACCACTTGACCTGTGTCAGTCTTTCTCCACAGAAAATGTAACGTGGGGAATCTATTTAGAAGAGAAAAATTCTTAGAAAACCTAATTCATACCCCAGTTCAAGACAAAACCCAATGACAGAAACTTATATTTCTAGCTAATACATTAACTCCTTTAAATACATTGCATTTCTGATCCCATACTTACAGACCAAGTCAAGTTACGTTTAAATTTATTTATTTAGTAGACACTTTTGTCCAAAGTGTCATACAAGTGAGGCAGATAGTACATGACGTGATAGTTCAGCTAAGTGTAAGAGAGGCTAGGCTGAGCTTCCACAGACCATTGGCAAATATAAGTAATATTGGAGCATGCAGAGGCTCTACAACATCTTTCACACAAAACAAGAACTTAATAAGACAACTATTCAAATGAAAGACAAAGTGCAACACTAAAAGCATACAGGGAGCACTAGAAACCCATAAGTAATCATAGCTAAGAAGTTCCCGGCACAAATTGGTTTTGAGCTTAAAGGTTGAGAAGGAATCAGATGACTGGATGTGGTTTGGTATCTCAATGCACCACCATAGCACCACATCTGAGACACATCTAGAGGGACATTTCTCGTGTGGAGGAGGGATCTCCTGGTGGCGTTGACTTGCTGACGGAAGAAGGTGACATGGGATTTAGGTGTTGATAACTGTCTTAACGTAACAGACATCAAGGGTCTGATTCCAGGAATGGGTCGTGTTGTGAGACACCAGGCGAGACACAGAAACGATGCAGAATGTTCCACCTTCACAATGGAGAGTGTTGAAATACGAAAATATTACTGACCGAAAAAGTGTGCATATTAATCCTGTTGCCAGATTTGGTCGTTACCATGCATGTGAACTGCATACATTTCCGTACGGAATGGACATTGTAATATATTTATAAGCCCTTTCGATGATTTATCATTATGATCTTTTATTAAATTATTTTATAATTTTGAATTGTCACATGTACTCATGAAATCTCTAAATATATTCAAGAGGGACATCTGGTACTTGAATTTTTAGCCCCTTGCTGTTGAATGCATTTAAATGTGTGCTACCCGGTGCAGTGATATATACAGATAACACTCTCCATATTAAAAGTGGTCAGTACAGTAGTGCATCCTATGCAGGGCTGGTGTGTTCTGGGCTCTGCCCTCACTGTGACCCTGTACTGTACAGGTAGTCGAATAGGTCATGGAAGATGAATGGATGTTTTGAAAGTGACCAAAACTTTCTAAATCAGTTCCTGCATCTAAAATAGAAGCGTTCACTCTCAACGGTTACTTTATGTTACATTGCATATTAGTTTTACGTAAGCTTGGCAGACGCATGGTGTTATGAAAGTTGTAATTATTCAGGCTTGAAATGCCACGTTTCATTCTAACCACCTGCCCCTCACAAGGATGCTATTCGTAATGTACATATTAAAGATTAAAGCTGTATGTTGGGTTTCTTTCCTACACTACAAGGTTACCCAATACAGTAAGCAAAACCACTCAAACTAATAGGATGGAAGGGTGCACAATTCTTCTACGAACAGTGTTTTATCTGGTCACCTCCATTACAACTAAGACCAGCAACATTTCCTCTTTATCCGACTCGTGCAAGTTGATCGTGTCCCTCCCAGATAAACGGCACTGCAGAAAGGCAAAAGAATGTCTTCAACACACAGTCTTCAAATACAGTCTGTTCACATTCATTTAAAATCTGCATCGTAAATGTTCTCATGATTTTTAACATTCATGTGAGGAATAATACAGGAATTAGATTGATTAGTTCCCATTCATCTAGAAACAAAGGGGCAGACAGGCTTAAAAACTCACAGCATTGGAGAGGAAACTTGAAACAAGACAGGAAAATCATGCGAGACGGTAAAGAGGTGGAGAGATTTATAATCCTAGAGCACACATTGTGATGACAATATAAAGTGTTATCAATTATGCAACCAGCAACTCAATACCTCGAGAATAAAGAAAGCAATCTGACTTACGTAGCAGAACTGTGTGCATACAGGGAAAGTGTAAGGGAGAGTGATTAGTGGTTTAGCACTATTAAGGAAAAATGTTTGAAGGATGAAAGTTTTTTTTTTTCCCTTCAAGTAGAGCGCCTGAGAGAGTTCATACTTTTTTCCTCACTGAAATTCATTTGGTGAAAGTAATTTCAAAACCAATGCATCCAACTCAGGCTGAAATTACATATGCATTTATAATTAAACATTTTTGACATTTGAAATATATTTGGTATCAGAAGGAGTTCTGTAAATGAAAACTACAGATCTTTAAAATGACTTCTTTCGAAAAGTACATTATTACAATGTTTCTGTATCTGAGGTTCTGAGGTTCTCCTTTACTAATACAATCCAATTTTACTGAATGACTGGATTTTACTGAATGACTAAGTAAACACTAGCATGGCGGCCATTTTGCTGAGCTATTCCGGGCTGATGGTGCATAAAAATAAATGGAGAAATAAATGTTCATGTTGGGCACTCTCAGGGGAAAGAACACAAGAAACTGTGCTTTAATTGCATCTTGAACATTAACAGCAACAGGGAACGTGGCATAATTATCTCACAGTAGAATCTGTATGAAATATTTAACTTTATCCACATGAAACAAACTTGTTTTGTTTTGTGAGGGAAGTTTTAATTCGTATACATTTACAGGACAGCATTAGCTGTCCTAAAGTGACTTTAAGAGGGATTCGTTTCTTAATTGCACACAAAGGTGTTTATAAAAACGTACTCTCCTTGTCCGCTGTTCACTCACTGTATGGGGGGAGGTAACATTCTTCAGGAAGCAGCAGACCGAACATGCATAATACGTTTTAAATTTTCAGATGGTTTTCATTAGACTGACCTGGGCTATGCTCCTTCCATAACAATACGGCAGCTCGTGGGCCAAACAGACACTAAGCCTCTTCTGCATCTGAGCTCGTGCCACTGGGATATTAGGTTTCAGAGTCCCAGTGCTAGCTCCCTGTACTAAGCCTCATCCATTATCAACGGGCTACCTGAGGCTTTAAAAAGGTTGACATGCTACCTCCAGACATAATAATGAAATAGATACAGAGCATAGAAATAATGGGGAGCAAAGCACAGTATTGCACCGGATACTGAATAGCAGTGATATTACTCGGTCTGACCCCCAACTTCTACAATGAATAGCTCAATGATGTTACAGAACATTAAAAAGTTATACTGACTGGTCTCACCTTTGCAATGTTTCTTAGACTATATTTAAACTTGGTCTTGTTCAGCAATACATTTAATGGTACTCTAGCCACTCTACTACAGTATTACCCCTTGGAAAATCTTGTGACCTGCACAGCAACTGAGGACCTTAAATATCCAGGCCCATGGCATTTCAGTGCCTTGCCTACGTTTTATAAATTCCAGATCATGCAGGAAACACCATATTTTGTCAAAATGGTCCCTGATAATGAATTGAAATGCAAAAAATTACACAAGTTGAATCAATTGAGATTTATAGGGTGAAATTTTACTATAAGAGAAAATGTTACTTTTTAAATTGCTGTGCATAGTATCTATATATTAACATGTTTTAATTATTTAAGGAGGACAGGTGGCTGGGGCACTGTTTTGAGAACTCAGGTCCCAATTTTATTGTGATAGATGTTAATATGATCTACTGTAGTAACCCTAAATCGAGCAATTAATTAATTGAATTGATTCATTTCACATCCAGAAGCATTTAATAACATCTTACATAAATAATTAAAAATGTTTAGTACTTAAAAAATAATACATTTTAATAACATTCAAAGACAATGCATAATGAATTCTGCAGTTCTTGCTAATGAGATTGTGGAGGAAATGAGGAAATGAGTTTTTTAAAATGATTTTCATATACTCCCAGTATATGTTGTAAGAGAAACAATTCTTGTGGATGTAAGCAGATGGCGTTTTTTCAAAAATGACCCAATCCTTGATAAAGATGCACATGACACATTTCCCTGTGACCCTGACCAGCATCTGTGTGTAGAAGATGGATGAATGGATGAATGTGAGTTTTCTCATTTGGATACCTAAAGGACTGTGTAATCATGAACAAAAGAACTGAAACAGCCCGTGGTGTAATGGTTTGGGAGATTTAACGCAGAGTGTAATGTTCCAGTTTATGCTTCAGTTGCAGTGCCTATGAGCACAATAGCTTGGAAGACTAGAGTAAAATATCCACTCATATAAACAGAGCTACTTTGTAATAAAGTTTCAACCAAGTATATAAATGTAAATCGTATAGTAATGTTATTATGCTGGTAGAGTTTCCTTTTCAGCACTGTGAGGCCTTGCCACTGAAAGAGGTATGAGTTTATACACAAACATTTTGAATATACTGTAATAATACAAAAAGTATAATGGTCGACTGTCAAGTTAACATAATATTATAAATTGTATGCCCAGTTATCTTCAGTGCTTTCAAATATGCAGTGTTCATTTTGCAGTATGAAGAAAATGCCAGGTAACTGCTGAATGCAGTAAGCTACATAAAATGGATATAACATGAAATATGAAAATAGAAAGAAACAGTATGTAAAATGTTGAAAACTTTGTTAATCATGTTAATTACAGGTTTGCATAATATTTAATTTCACCATGTCTAGACATTTTTGGAGCCATTAGCATAAATTGCAGCTGTCGTGTGTAATGGAACTTGTGCCAGTGCAATCAGAGTTCTCTTAACTGGGAAAGAAAAACCGTGATAGAAAAAGTAATAAAATATGCTGGATAGTGTAGATTGTACATAACCGATTTATTTTATCATTACATTTTGATAATTATGTGAATTGTCATCTTAATTAGTTGGCATATGGAGGGTTTGGTATATATGTGACATATTAAAGTATTATTTAAAAAGTATTATAAAAACCAAATGTCCCAAAGGCTTAGTTCCTACGGTAAATCGGAGCCCCCTGACGGTGCCCTCTAACCCCTTCAAACATTAAATACATATTTGGTCACCGAGTTGGTTCTGTTCAGAACGAGCCAGGACTGACTTTCTGTTGTGGTGCATAAAAATGGCGGAAAAGAAATATAGGCAGGAATAAAAGAGAGTGGCCATTAACAGACAGCAATCTATCTGATAATAGAAATCATTAGAGAAGCTTCATAAATAAATAATGTGTCCTCTTTCGTTCTAGCCCTGTCTTTCTCAATCTCTTCCTTTCTAGCTTTCCTCTCTTCTGCTTATGCACTGCACAGCTCTCTCTCTCTCTCTCTCTCTCTCTCTCTCTCTCTCTCCTGTTGTACAACTTCCCTGAATTTATTGGAGAATAAAAAAGGGAGACTTAATTGAAATCTAATCGAGTCGATGGGGGCGAGTGGCATGCATTTAAAATGAGGGACACTGTTTGCGGGACAGAGAGGATTGTCAGATAAATAGGAGCATGGCAGATGAGCGGACATTGACTAGGGTCACACAGCGCTTCTGTTTGTTGCTGTGTTGTCAGTTTATCATATTTTGATTGTATTTAAAGCATCTACAGTTTCAATGGAGCCCTAACAAAGTGGTGATGGCCTGCACAAAAGTACAAGCACTAGTATACAATTACTTTACAGAATTACCTTATAGAATTACATTACACAATTACATTGGTCACACAAATATACAGAATAATACATGGATAGAGGAAAGGATCAAGGATTAATGATTTAAGTTTTCGTTCTATTAAATTATTGGTTAGTTGTTGAGACGGTTTCTGTATATTTACCATACAAGTGTCACATGATTGTTTCACTGGAAGCCGTGCAGGCCCTCTTGGATTATGGTGCAGCAAAGTGGGTGGAGTGGTGGCTCTGAGGCTAGAGATCTGTGGTAGCAGTTAGAAGGTTGCTGGTTCAAATCCTGTGAATGCCCAGAGTGATTCTACTCCATTGGGCCCTTAACCTGCAATTGCTTCATCCTGGGTATGACGTTAATCTTCATCCAGCCCTGTAAGGAGGTCCTCCAACTTACAGGGAAAAACTTGGGGGTCGGTGGCAGGATTGGCACTCCAGCCAACAGAAAAAAACCTCACACTGGTCCATCTGGACTAATGTGGTGCTGAGGTATCACCTGCCACATGGCTGCACTCAGATTCCCATCCCTGACGTGGTTTGTCATGTGCTGTATTCAGTGCATGCTCCCTTACCTCAAAGTGGCTGTAATGATGTATTTATTTCAGTTTCTGAATCAGAGATGTTTCCCTTTCTATAAGACTGACAGGAAATAAGCACAACACTAACCTACTCGGTAGTGGAGAATTATTTATTTTTACGTTCTCCTTTAAGATATTTTATTCTGCCATGCTTCTTTCTAATAGGCAATAACAATTTACACTGGTGCTGTGGCAGCTGTCATAAAATACAATGGTAGGATTATGCAAGAATTCTTCGTCAACGAAAATTTTAAAAATGCCATAATTACCATTATATTTGTTTCTAAAATTTCAAAAGCACAATATTTGTGGAACTGGAATCTCTAATACAAAATAGCAAGAATTTATTTGGACACTTGGATTAAGTAATTTTAATTGACAGATTAAAACTCCAGACTTTATTCCAAGTCAAGATGGTGGCTTTTATAGAGAGAGACTTTTACAGAACTATATTCCTGTTAGCTTGTAATAATTTTTCCCCCTTTTGTAAGGATATTCTGATTTGCTACCGAAGTCACTTTGAGTTGGCTATAACCACAAATAGCACAAATAACAAAAAAATTGCACCAATTAAGGTAATGTCCATCCTCCTTATATGTCTTATGCTTGGTGTTTGTTTGCATATATGCTCTTATGTCGAACTAATCATTACATGCTGATGGCAGCAAAAACAATTGCTTTTCATAGGTTTCCCAATTTCAGCACTTTGGTTTATGCTGCAGAATATAAAGTGGCCGCCTAAGTGTTACAGCTGCACTCTGCCTGCTTTTCTACTTTTTATGTTCAGTGATACAGTTTAACTTCATTAGGTCAAGATAAAAGCTTAGCTTCCCATCTCATACAAATAGGACATAAAAAGCACTTTGAAAGCCTTTTTGTGATTTTAATCTAGAAATTCTCTACCCATTATATATTAGGAATTAAAGGTGGGATAGCATTACCTTTGCGAGCATAGCAGCCTTTCGTATGTTTTTCTAGCAATTGCACTCCTGTTTACTCCAATAAACATTTGCAATTAACACTGAACTGGAAACTGCGGATGGATTTCGCTCTTGGGTGGATCTTCGCCCCATACGATTTATCGGATTTCAGTCTGACGTATTGTACGTTACTGAAACAGGCCACAGTCTGTTTTCTATAATCCATAATCCATTCAGATCTACACGTTTCACGCATTTAAAGATCTATTGTTTCTTTTAAAATAATATCCATAGGTCTCTGGGTCAAGATATTCACTTTCAGCATATTATGGTATTACATGTGAGCACACTGAAGAACATCTTCAGTACAGATGCTGATGTAGGTGTGATGACTACACGCAAAGAAAATCAACAAAAATGAAGATTTGCATATTAACTTAGGGATACTGTACCTGTTGTTATTTTTAGTCAGTCTTAATAATGTAGTTATTACATTCATTTAGTGACTTCTCTATTTGGATATATGTATTCTGCATACATTACATTATGGATTTAATAAAAAAAAAACAGCAATTTCTTAACCGTAATTTCTTAGAAAAAAATTAACCTCCGAAATGGCACTAGAACTGGTTTCATCTTATCATTATTTATGGGAACAGTAATAGCCTGGCCACCTCTGAGCTTTCACGCCTGGCTCCATCTATTGCATCTTACAATCTGAATTAATATAAATGATGTTTTCCCCCTTCACTTAAGAAACTAAATTAATTTATGATGCAGAAATATTTTATTTAATATTTTTAATAACCCGCATATCCCATTTACAAAGACAATCACCTCCGTCAACCACATCAGTGTTTTATAAGCCTTAGTAGCATTTATGTCTTTGAGATTTTCCCCATTTCTCTGTAGTTGCACATTGGCTTAGTTTATCTTAATCATTGGTTTTTAAACCATTCTTTTGTGGTTTCTGCCATGTATTTTGGGTGATTGTCCAAATGGAATACAAGTCTTTACCCTAACCCAAGATTTTTTGGTTCTCTTTCATTTACCTCCATTCGACTCAGTTCTTCTGTAGCCAGCAAGCTTCCACTTGCTGAAAATCAGCACCGTAGTGTGATGGTGTCTCTTTCAGTATTCTTGAAGGTCGGGATGGTATTTCTTGGGGGGTGGGGTGTGGCTTCTGGAAAACTCCAGGTGTGACTTAAAGTGTTGGCCTTTATGAGAAGTCGCTTCAGTCATCCCACTCTCCATCAAAGGCCAAATCTATGCAGTGGTGAGGAAGTTTATTGATCTTTGGACTGTATTCCGCGTTTCAGCCAATGAGCTCTTCTACTCAGCTCAGCTTGAAAATTGGCCATTTGGACACTTCACTGACAAGTGCCCTTATCGTCTGGTTGCTCTATTGGGTTAGACAGCCTGATGTCTGTGCTATAGTTATTCAGTTCTGATACAATGAGCTTGTTCGTGTGAAGGTTGAAAGCACTTTTTAAATAAGCTTCAATTTTCTATCTTTCAACAACTTCATTCCGACATTCCACAAGCAGTTTCTTCATTACAGCATATCATATCTGTCTGCTGTTTCATTTACGATTCCGTATCAACACAGGTGACCTTGTTTAATTTTTATCCCATAAAATTGGAACACCCCGGCCCAGTTTAGGTTGTTAATACAAAGGGTATGAATAACAATCAATTGCGTATTCCTGCCAAGTTGGGCCACTTTCTCTCCCTCTAACCTGGCTCTTGGGGTTCTCTGTAACTATGGGCTGTAGGCTTGCTTTTTGCCTGAAAAGTGAAGCTGACGTGCTTATCTAGAGAAGTACTGCATTGCAGATGATCAAAGGGAAAACTGATTAATCTTGTTAAACCATTCTATGAATTAGTCATCGGAAGAAACTTGCATAGTATGTTTTAATTATACCTTTTTGTATTGCATCTGTAACCATTTTGTAATATGGCTTCAAAATATTGTTACAGACCGTATTCATATTTTCTGTGTTCATATCTGATTCCAGGTACTTTGTAGAGCACTACGAGAAGATTAACTGATATTGTTTTATTGATAACAGAGAGTAAGTGTCACCAAGACGAGAAACTGGCAGGTGAAGATCTAGTTCAATAAATTTCTTAGAGGCAAATTGCTAATCTATGTCATAATGTCATATGAATGTTAGGGTGGCAGCTCAGATGTAGCTTTGTGAAAAGTTCTATGTGCCATAGAAGCAGTCCACCACCAACTAAGAGATCAGGTATTCCTTGTGTAACCCTTCATCTCCATTGCCCCTCCCAACGCCAGCCGAAGAGTCTGACCCTGGGTCCTGTGCGTGGCTATGCGGACTAAAGGTGACACACACACAGTATAAGAACAGGTCACATAAGCAACAGGTCATAAACAAGGGAATCTGTAATTTAAGATAAAGTCATGAGTGTTTAGGTATGGTAGTCGGTAATGCAGCACGTCTGCACACAGGCATAGTTCATTCAATATTCAGATTTGTTGTGGAATAAGTGTGGGTGAACCTGGAGTCTTTCAGGGTGTGATAGTAACACTGACATTGCGTCAAATGAGCTACCAAGCACTGCGAGCAGGATACCCTGTTTGAGAGGATCGCAAAAAATAAGTGAAACAGACATGAGTTGTGCAGTGAGCTAGTCCTGCAAAGTAAATACAAAAAATTTGCATGCTGAAAGTCTATGAGAATTTTTATGTGAACTAGCCATGATGGCAATAATGCATCTTCAAAGAACTGCACATTTTAGTTTTCATTTTGTATTTATTTTGAATCTTTGTTGGATATGTTTCCTACTGAATACTGACAGACCAAAAAGTAATCTCCTTAATGGCAATCATAATTAGATTTGAAAAAGAGTCTATTATGATGATGAAACTAAATAAGTGTGTTAATTAGGGAGGTTGTGTCTGTCTCGTTTCATGTTTTAAAGGCCTGTTGTAAGCTAATCTTTTTGATGATTAATGCGCATACTGACCTTCTTGATGAGAGGGCTGTACAGGAATGAAACGGCCAGCATTCTTTTTTTCCTAGCATTTACTGAAAAAGAGACTGCAGAGTCATGAGAATTTATAATTATTATATATGAGATGTATCCCTTTGTACCATAGGTTCCATAGGTTATTACAATATCCATCTATCTGTCCATGCACCCATCCTCAATCTGCTTTTTCTGGCCAGGGTCATAAAGCCAGATTAGGCCCCTACGATGAGATACGCCATGAATGGGACTGCAATAAATTGCAGCAAAATTATGGCAATGCGGTTGTATTGATGGTGCTTCTCAACACAATATTCATTATTACATTTAGATGAAATGTAAAAGTGCACATTTATATGGAAATATTTAGGGGCAAACCTTGCAAAATGCAAGTGATATAGTGCTTCAAAATTAGCTTATAAGCCACTTGAAGGTAGTTTAAACTTTCATGGGCAGCAAAAACAAAAACACTGTACTTGATGGGACACAAATACTTAGTAGTAAATCAGTTACTGCTGAAGCGCAAATCATGAAGAAATCATCGACCACTAATAGTTTGCTAGTTGAGATAAAAGATGCGTCATGATTCCTTAATGATGAACAAACATGAGATCAGTATTTCACTTGTGTCATTCATTACTTGTTCCTTCAGTAGTTCCTTAGTAATTCACAAAGGTTTACATAATTAACAGACATAGTAAATACAGCAACTGCTTGGGCTGAAAGATGCATCATGAATCATTAATGATGAACAAATATGAGATCTTAACTTGTGTTATCTCTATTTAACTTGTGTTATTCCTGACTTGTTCCTTCCGTAGTTCACAAAGGTTTGCAGAATTAACAGGTATAGCGATACATATAGTAACGTCTTGAGGTAAAACATGCTTCAGGATTTATTAATAATGAATATACATGAGATCAGTATATGACTAAGCCTTTATGGTTAATTAATACATAAGTAATAGCATAATACTATATTACTATGTATACTAGCTTACTGTATTACTGTATATACAAACTCCTTGCAGTCTCGTCAGAGTCAGTAGCAGCTATTGTATGCTTTGAGCTGCTCGAAATGCTATTAATACCAAGCATAAAAAGGCCTTTTAAAGAATGATATAAGGTGTTTTCATCAGTAAAACACAGTATTTAGTGCATTATCGCTCCTCCCTAAATTGTAAAATGGCAAACTTTAAAACATGTTGTCCCACATCTAAAATTTTACTGAATGTGTGGACAGACCACCTTGAAGAGGATATGTGTTGCCCTCGAGTGTATGTGAATTACTGATTTTCAAAAATGCTAGAAGTTCTATTAGAAAAGTGACATGGTTCATTTGGCCTTTCAGGTAGGAACTGAGGTGCTGGGTAGAGCAATACAGCTTCCTCTTACTCCACCCTGCCCCCTAATCGGCCCGTCTTTGGTACAGCTGCTAGTTTCCAAATTTCAAAGCTTTCAATCAAAAAATCATAATATTAACAATTCTGCCTGAAAATGACTTCTTTATATTAATACACAAGTTTCCAACCATTAAAGAGCATTATCCTGACATTAAATAACTACATAAAAATATTAATAATAGCATTTCTATGTGGCCACTAGGGGAATGCTGCACTTCCTGTTTGTTTACGTGAATAACACTCACAGCACAAAGTCTCTGTATTCATTCCGTAAGGGTCAAAAGGGTCATAGGCCTTTAGCAGCCAGAAATGAAAGCCCTGAAATACAATGAGACATAACCCAAGCCCCATCAAAATTTTTATTTGCCATCTTCAAGACTGCGGAAATTGAAAGTGGCGTGGGACAAAATGGTGACATGTCACCATCGGATCGAGGCAAGATTTATAACGATTCTTTCCAAGGGTCTGTATTTTTCGAAATACAGTAATGCCAGGAAATGTCACATTAATATATCTGCGAGCGCAAGTGTGTTTACAATTTCAGTTTGCTTATTAGTGAAACATTTAGAAATTGGTTTGTGTTTGGTTTGCGTCTTGTGACTGTCAGTATTTAAACTGGAACATGATTGAGCAAGTTGTTTGGGTGTTTTAGTCAAGTATATATCGCGGTAGCTGGAGCCGAGTGTCGAGTGGGAGGGGCAATATTGAGTAGGATGGGCAGTGTCGAGTAGGTGGGGTTTATCAAGAGGGGTAGGAGGGGTTTATGTTGACAACAGTCCCATATAGCCCCTTCTGCTTGACATTCGGCTCCTGGCTGCAGTGATATGCCTCTCATTTGATGTGTTTTATATCAAGAAGGTCCAAACATTAGTACTATTTTCAAATAGCGTAAATACTAGTGCTATCAATGTTAACGGGTCATGCTTGTGATTAATCTGGAAACCTTAACGCGCTATTTTGTTTTTAATGCAAATTAACCCCAGTCCATGGTATAAAACTGAAATCTCGCCAAACCGTCTAAAAAACTCTGCAAGTTCTTGTCTTAGACACATAAAAAATACCCCAGAAACCTTGAACAGTCTACTTTTCAAATATATAGGTAGAAACTAAATATATTTTTAGGCCTTTGTAAGGAGGATCACTGACTCCAATGTCTGAATAATAAAGCAGTCCTGATCGCCCACCCATTTGCAAGTAGTGCTAGTCATATGACAAAAATACAATAATCCGGCGATTTTTATTGGGTCAAGAGAACACGTTAAAACTCCCATAAACAAGAGCACATTGTCTGGGCTTTGTGTACACTGACTGGGGAGGCTCAGTCTTTAATTTTGTGATGTGAGAGAGTTTTCACTGAGGAAATACAATAAAAAATACATCTCTTCAGTTCATGGATTCTGCAAATTAGTATAAGCAATAACTTTGTAAAGAGTATGGCTTGTATTTGTGAACATATATATATATATATATATATTTAAATGTAATATTTATATATACCAAAATTATTAATATTTACATAAAATATTAATTTTGGACTAAAAACACTTTTACAATTCACATAAATGATGCAACTAACCTGTTCTCTGTTTGTTCAAAAATGGAAGGAGTGAAGTTGCAACACAAAATGAAACAATAAAAGCGTAGTGAGGGTACATTTCCCAAATCATAGTGGCTAATTATGTTAGAAACTTACACATTCGGAACAATGCAACTAAATTGTTTCAAGTATCAAAACCAAGATGATATATTAAAAAAACACGTGTGATTCCTCTTACCAGTTTGTCATGCATTTCTTTGTTCCAAGACCACACATGAATTTGTTTCATCTTCCAAAAATACAAGATTTTTGGATTAATTTTTTTAATAGATTGACACCACTAGTACTCCTGATTATTGCGTTTACCCTTAACTGTGTTGTATGTGTAATGACCTACTGTGTGTGAGCCTTCCTGTCTAGTGTGTCACCTTCCCGTTTTCGGCTGCCATGTTTTTCAAAAGCATAGTTGTTCCTTATTGTGCCATCCTTTTAAGGACTGATATAAAGAGCAACTTAGTGTGAAACCATCTCGCCTCTTTTGTTCACTGTGAAGCCTTGGCCTGTGCGGCGCCGGAATAATGTCGTAAAAACTGAGAACGGGGTGTTGAAAAATCAAAGGAAACATTTCTTTCGTGACTGTGATACATCCAAGAAGCTCTAGAAAGTCTTTTCATGCATTTTAAGTATGATAGGTATAGAAGAAAAGCTCTGAAAAAATACGCCAACTTGAAATATGCTCTATGATAAACCTAAAGAAAATTGAGTGAGAATTTTGAAAGGAATTTTACTAAAATGACTTGGCTGCCAGTGTATTAAGCTCTGAAAAGAATTATAGTAAAACACTTAGTAAGCTGACCAAAATATTCTCTGACTTAATGTTATAGAACAAAAAAATATTTAAAACCCACATTTATCTATCCGTTTCCTCAATTGCTTTCCATAGCACACATTTGCTATATCAGGGAAAAACCGAAATGACTGAAAGTACTCTTGAAATATCCTTTGTAAAATGACAAAAAGTCCATTCATCAGTATTCTATGCAATAATTACTAACTTTCCCAAGACATAGAGGAAAAGTACTCTCTCCAAATAATCTTAGGCTGACACACTGCATCACATCAGTTAATGTATTTCAGTGCTTATAAAACAGTTTCTTCAAATAATACTAGTAAATAAATGTGCACTCTCTGTTTCTAACTTCAGTACTTAAACCCTGGGGTACATTGTGCACCTACCCAGCAGAAAACATTAAAACATATCAGAGGCTGAATCTGGTTCCTCATTAAACACTTTAATGAGCAATTACAGAGATTACATGAGAACTTTATGGTTTTCCCAACCATACTTCAAATTTTTATTAAAATGAAAGTGATGAGTGTTACACTGCATACATAATGGTATTTTTATGATATATCATGTCAAATCCTGTTCAGTTAACACAACATCTAAAAATACAACAAAACAGTTGGGACACTGTATAAAATGCAAATTACAAGAGAATGCAATGATTTACACATCGTATAAACCTATATTTAATTAAATATAGAACAAAGACAGCATATCAAATGTTGAAACTGAGAAATTTTTGTGCTCCAAGACTAATATTTGCTCAATTTGAATTTGATGCAGGCAACACGTTTAAAAAAAGTTGGGACAGGGGTGTGTTTACTACGGTGTTGCATGACCTCATCAATACAACACTCTGTAAACGTTTAGGAACTGAGGAGACCAGTTACTGGAGTTTTGAAACTGAAATGATGTCCCACCCCACTATTACGTACCGTAGAAAATGAAATTCCCAAATTCTTTGAAATATTACATTGAGGAACATTATTCTTAAATTGTTGCACTATTTGCCGCACGTTCTTTCACAGAGTGGTGAACATCTCCCCATCTTCACTGCACAGAGACTCTGCCTCTCTGAGAGGCTCTTTTAATACCCAATCATCTTACTGACCTAAAGCCAATTAACCTAATTAGTTTCAATATTTTGTCAATTAAATATGGGTTTACATAATTTGCAAATCATTGCAATATGTTTTTATTTACATTTTACTCAGCATCCCAACTTTGTTGGGAACAGGGTTGTATTTCATTCAGCTTCATATTCTCTAGAGATTATATACATATACACAGAGCTACAATTACTGGGCTATTTCAAATATCAGCTCAAGCCATACTTATAATGTGTAAATTAGGGCCGGGTGATAAGGCTAATAGTCTTATTGCAATAAAAATGTTAATATCAGTCAATATTGATAATTATCACAACGTAATTGATAAAACCACTGTTTTCAATAATAATTCATTACTTCTTTACTTTGAGACTCTATTTCTACTGAAAATTCCCTTAGGATTCCCCTTAAACAAATTCCCCTTAGGAAATGAAAAGAATGAAAAACTGAATGGACTGAAAACTGAAATCTATTTTTAATAAATAAATCATACAATATTTTTGCCTTAGGGTGTACCACACAGACAGTATGGTTTATTTCTGTTTTTTTTTTTCTCTGACTGCCTCCCTGCTCATTACAGGGGGCGAGTGGTATTGAAAAATAAAATGCCGTGTCCCATTTTGAACCAATACAAGACACGAGTGAAAGATGCAACACTAATTGCTGGTATTTGTGACTGTAAGCGCTTGCATTCTACATGTAGTACTGGATGGCAGTGCTTCAAGTGGTTCGATAAATTCATAGTATTTTCAGTTTTAGTCAGCACCAGTATGTTGTGTCGTAGGCTTATTTAAAATTGTCAAAGTACTATCACACCACCGACGTCTTTTTACCTGGTTTATCCACAGTAACTCCCTTTTAAAAAGATATTGAGGCTGCTGTGCTTTCTTCAGCAACACCAAAGTTTACGCCGAGGGAGGCTTTTGTAAACAGTGCGAGTGCTTTGTTCGCGACATTACACAGAATTCTAGAATTCACAGCCAAAATCAAAACGCTCAGTCTCACTGGGAAATTTATGGAGGGGCAAGTTAGCATTGTTAAAAATACTCCAGTTTGCAATATGTGTTTTATTTTGTTGAAGGCTAATACTTTCTACAGTGTAATGTAAGGTACCTCAGCTTAAATGGATTTTGGCCCTATTGTACACCTAGAGCAAAGCGGCGGCAGGCGTGATGCAGTCTTTGCTAGCATGAGCCTGACGCCACGGCTACATCATTTAAACAGCAAATGTACTCATCTGTTGCTCATCTGTGTGCCCATGGGAGTGTTGGCGGAAACTGAGATGTGGGCAGGTATATTTTTGTTGTCATGAGGCAATGAAAGAGATTGAGTGATTGACCAATAAAAACCAATTCAGAAGACAATGCTGAAGCATTTCATTGTTGTTTTAAAACTGTTGTCAAGGTACGCTATATGGAAAGAAAGTATTGGGACACCTGGCCATTACACATACAGGAACTTTTATGACATCCCATTCTAAATCCATAGGCATCAATATGGAGTTGGTCCCCCCTTTGCAGCTATAACAGCTGCCACTCTTCTCTTCTTTCCACAGGATTTTGGAGTGTGCCTGTGGTTGATCGTCAGTCAAGTTCTTCCACACCAAACTCACCGAACCATGTCTTTATGTACCTTGCTGTGTGCACTGGGGCACAGGCAGGCTGGAACAGAGAATGGCCTTTTCCAAACTGTTCCCACAAAGTTGGAAGCATAGAATTGCCCAAAATGTTTTGGTATGCTGAAGCATTAGGAGTTCCCTTCACTGCAACTACGGGGCCTAGCCCAACCCCTGAAAAACTACCCCATACCATTAACCCTCCTCCACCAAACTTGACAGTTGACACAATGCAGTCAGGCAGGTAAGGTTCCTGTGGCATCCACCAAACCCAGACTCACCCACCAGACCACCAGACAGAGAACCGTGATTCGTCACTCCATAGAACACAAGTCCACTGCTCCAGGGTCCAGTTGCAGTGTGCATTACACCACTCTGTTTGGTGCAAGGCGTTGAGCTTGGTGATGTGAGGCTTGCATGCAGCTGCTCCGCCATGGAAAACCATTCCATGAAGTCCCAGCGCACAGTTTTTGGGCTGGGGTCAATGCCAGATGAATTTTGGAACTCAACAGAAGTCAACAGAGTATATACGCTTCAGCACTCGGTGACACCTCTCTGTTACTTCAGATTCTGTTGTTACTAAATGCTTCCACTGTGCAATAATACCATTTACAGTTGACCATGGAATATCTAGCAGGGAAGACATTTCACATACTGACTTATTGCAAAGCTGACATCCTATCACAGTACCATGCTTGAATTCTTCTGAATGACCCATCCTTTCACAAATGTTTGTATACCTGACTGCATGGCTTGGTGCCTGATTTTATACACCTGTGGCAATGGGTCTGAATGAAACGTCCAAAAGGTATTGCATTGGGGTTGCAAAATGGAGTGATAGCCTTCCTTCTTCAAGATCCCTTTTACTCTGTACAAATCTCCCACTTTAGCATCATCAAAGCGGTCCCAGACCATCACATTGCCTCCACCGTGCTTGACAGATGTTATCAAGCACTCCTCCAGTGTCTTTTCATTTGATCTGTGTCTCACAAACGTTCCGAACATCTCAAACTTAGATTCGTCTATCCATATCACTTTTTTCCAGTCTTCCTCTGTCCAGTTTCTGTGTTCATTTGCCCATCTCTGTCTTTTCTTTTTATTAGTCCATTCTGAGATACAGCTTTTTCTTTGCAATTCTGCGTAGAAGGCCAACATCCCGGAGTTTCCTCTTCACTGTTGACATTGAGGCTGGTCTTTTGCAGGTACTATTTAATGAAGCTGCCAGTTGAAGACGTATGAAGTGTCTGTTTCCCAATCTACACACTCTGATGTATTAATCCTCTCTCTCAGTTGTGCACCGGGGCCTCCATCTCCTCTTTCTATTGTGGTTAGAGGCCGTTTGCGTGGCTCTCTGAAGGGAGTAGTACATAGCATTGTATGAGATCTTCAGTTTCCTGGCAATTTCTTGCATGGAATAGCATTAATTTCTCAGAACAAGAATAGACTGATAAGTTTCAGAAGAAAGTTTCTGAACATTTTGAGCTTGTAATCGAACCCACAATTGCTGATGCTCCAGATACTGAACTAGTCCAAAGACGGCCAGTTTTATTGCTTCTTTAACCTGCACAATAATTTTCATTTATGCTAACATAATTGCAAAATGGTTTTCAAATGATCAATTGACATTTTAAAATTGTAATGTCCTGCATCCTTGCCCAACTCATTCTCTCCTGTTGGCCATTTGTCTTACCTCTTGTTTCAGCCCTCGTGTGATTCCACCCAGATGCCTCTCGTTTGCTCCTCATCAGTGGTGTATAAGAGCGCCTCCCAGGCCTGTGCTCTCCCACCTGGTCATTAATGTTGCCTTTGTGTGTGTTCTGGTGCTTCCCTTCTTGGTTGTTGTGCCGTGTTGTAGTCTGATTTGGTTTGCCGTGTTTCATTTGTTAAATAAACCCCTGTTTATTTGTCCTCATGCCTACCACCTCCATTTCCGCATGGTGACAAAAATGATAAACTTGCATTAGCAAACCCAAAATTCCTCTGGAACACTGGACTAATTGTTGCTGATAATGGGCCTCTGTACACCTATGTAGATATTCCATTAAAAATAGCCATTTCCAGCTATGATAGTCATTTACAACATTAACAATGTCTGCACAGTATTTCTGATCAATCTGACGTTATTTTAATGGACAAAAAACTTGCTTTTTCAAAATTTTCAAAATTTTTAAGTGACCCCAAAGTTTTGAATGGTAGTGTGTATATGAAATATATTTGTAAAATTTGTATAACTTGCATTTATTTCAACTAGTAATTACCAGACTCGGATCTTTGAGCCTACCACTCAAGGAAATCCACTCATCACCAATTTCCTTATTTTAGAGACCCCGGGAGGCAGTCACTTTGCAGAAAACCCTCAGTCATTCATTAGAATGAGCAGCAATCTATTTCTTGCTCATGTCTTTGATGGATGCAATCTTCTTGCTTCACTGTATTGCTGCTACATCGTGCAATAAGATGAAATCTTACAAAAAAGAGAAAAGAATCATCTGAGAAGTACTTAGATGTTCTGCTTTGTGTGCCACTTCTCAGGTAGGTCACACCAGTACACCTGGAGTTCCTCCCTTTATTTCTACTGGGGTCTCACTCTTTTTTTCTGTATGATATCCCTGTGGAGTCTACATCTCCTTGCATGTTTTTTCTTGTGAGAGCTGCACTCGCAGCCTCCCAAAAACTCAAGTATCTTCCTGCATCACTATGTGTCACTCACAGCTCTACCTGGATGGTAGACAATCAACTCCAGCTTAACCTAACACTGACATTTTCTGCATCCCAGCTAGTCCAATGCAAGCTCACTGGCACAGTTGAATCCCTTTGAGGTATTATAATTCTGCTTTGGCATCATTCTTGACAAATAACCTTAATGTTTCTATCACATATCAGCCACAATGAGGTCCTACCAATCTGCAGAGATACCAATGCCAATGGAACAGCACTGTCACATCATCTATCATCGTACCTAAAACCCTATAAAGTTTCCTGTGCTCCTCTGCACCATGTGATCTTATGGCTCCATGTTTTAGAAAGCTGTATCTGAACGCATCATTAATCCCACCTTAAATGCCTTAGTTGGTGTACTTAGACTTTACTATACTGTTATGATTCCGTAATGTTTTTGTTTATTACATCGATAGCACTAGTACACTCACAGATGTACTTCCGTTGGTGCTCTGTCTCTGGCTCGATGCATTTGTTATTTACATGAATCTGAAAGACACTATATAACAGCATCATGTCATTTTTTCATATGATGACCTAAAGATGGCTTATCACATATTCTGTATTTTCATTTATGTTTTCACAGGAAAGTAAGTGTTTCATGCACCATTTACATCAAGCTGTGATAAAGCCTTTTATTATTCTTGTCCTACAGTGTAATGGGCTGGGAAGTGGGGAATTTTTTGTACCCTGTGAATTTTTAATGGAGTGGAAAGTGAAGAATTTCTCCAATTTCTTCACATATCTACTTATAATCAGTGTCGAGTCCTTGCACAAACCTCTCACGAAGTAATGATGCTCTGACTCACACACCATAAAATGAATTATCTTGTTTTTAACAATTATACTATTCTTTGTAACACTTTACTTGAGGGAGCATGAGTAACTTAGTAACTAATTTCCTACTCGAGTACAAATCATGAACAAATGTAGTAACTGTTATGATTGATTACTGATGAATGAATGTGGTATCAGTACGTAACTGACACTTAATTTCTGGTTAATTAATCAATTAAGTAATACTGTACTACTACATTATTTATGCTCCTCAAGTAAAGTGTTACCCTGTTCTTAAATTTTTAAATAGGTATCTTTAGGGAGCAAAAAAAGTGGTAACACTTTACTTGATGGGCCACAAATAAGGTAGTTTTATACTATTATTTATGTATTAATTAACCATAAACTAAGTCTTAGTTACATACTGATCTTGTGTTCATTCATCATTAATGAATCCTGACGCATGTTTAATCTCAAGGAATTGCTGTATTTGTTTCTATATCTGTTCATTCTGTAAACCTTTGTGATCTACTGCAGGACCCCCTCAAGTAATGTTACCAAAAAAGTTAACAGACTCATATTCTTGACCTTAGCCTTAAGTAATTCAGGACTTTATGATTAATAGACTGATAGAATTAGGTATACAGGTGGTGGAGTAGAATAGGGGGCAAGTCCTCGGTCAAGAAGACATGAAACATGCTAGTGGTGCTAAAGCTTAGCTTTCCATCAGTTACAGTATACCTTACTAATGAGGCATAAAATGGCTATTGTGCTTTCAACAATGCTCAGGGCAGTTCAACTTCACCACCTATCTTTTCTCCTACCTAATTATTCCTGATTGGATGCTTGGGCCACAGAATGACATTTTGTTTCTTCACTTTCCTTGATCAAATGTCTTCTGGTGCCACTAATACAAATAGAGTCATAGAGATCGATGTCTGCCTTTGCATTAGTGTCTAGCAGCTGGAGCCTGAAACATTGGGAGAGCCTGGGCAGAGATGCTATTAATGTGTAATTCTTCAGTTTTGGGAGATAATAAAATTTAAAAAGTCCTAAAGAATTTACTCACAACAATAATGAAAAATGAATCGATCATTGGGTTTAACGGTCCCCTTCAACGATTGTGACCCTAGTGTGGTGAAGTCTGCATGCTTTCATGACACACAGAGCTGTCTTATGATAAAACCGAGACCAGCGTATAAGTCATGAAAAAAACAGTGCTCTGCCCATAATCGGGTTGCTGGGACCCACCCTTGGAGAAAAGCCTGTGAATTTTACTCACTGGCATATACAGGTTTCTCTGCTATCCGGAAGTAGAGCGTTCCTATGAAACCTTTCACAGGCTGAAATCGTGTAAAGTGAAGAAGCAATTACCGTTAATTTATATGGGAAATATTTCTGAGCATTCTCAGACCGAAAAAGATAAATTACCACATCATTACAAATAACACATAAACCCTAAAATAACAAACATATGGTAACAGCAGGAATGACGCGATAAATACACAGCCTGTATAAAGTAGAAATAATGTATTTATAGTGTAGTTTCACTTACAGTACTTGAATCAATACAGTTATGTGTTGCGTACTGACAGGGATATGTTCTGAGAAATGCATTGTTAGGCGATTTCTTCATTGTGTGAGCAGCACACAGTGTACTTATAGAAACTTAGATGGTACAGCCTACTATGCAGCTAGGCTATATAAGGCTATATAGAGTAACAATACAAAATACAGCATAATAAATACATAAACTAGCGCTATGATATTATGGCGGCTACGACTTCGCTAGGTGATAGGAATTTTCAGCTCCACTATAATCTTATTGGACCAGAGTCATATATGTGGTCCACTACTGACCAAAAAGTTGGTATATGTGGCACATCTATACTTGGCTTGCTGATGATCAAATACTAAATTCTATTTTTACTTTTCTTCTTTTTTCTTTGGATTTCTTTCAATTAGTGAAAACGAGTCCTAATTTTTGGTGTTTCGTAAATGCAAAGTGAGGTAAGGTGAATATTTGAATATTATATATGAATATTAAAGCGGGGCGTACCTGTACCAGGTGCAGAGGCCACCCAGTAACCAGCTAGGTATAGCCTGAAGCATCTACCAGGAGCTACATTGTGGCAAGGTGAAGGGTTGAGGTCAGGTGCAGAGCTGGGCGGCAAGCATACTGTAAGTGGGGAGGACCCAGAGTTTGGGAATGTGGAACAATACTTCTCTGATGGGGAAGGAGCCTGAGTTTGGGCAGGAGATATGTATGGTCTAGAGAATGAGGACTCTCGATTGGGGTGGAGTTTCTCCTACTCTGGAGTTTCCCATTGTGAAAGACCTTAATATGAAACCTTATATTACAGTTTTTTCCAATCATTTTAACGCGTGTCTCAATACCATGTCCACTTTTTCACAACACTTGACACATGCACCATTCCATTGGACCATGTGAGCTAAACTATGTCTACTTTTGCATTGCTTTGACACAATGTGCATTCAATCACCACTTCCCC
>JAODLD010000113.1:11113011-11129628 GCA_026781065.1 Mormyrops boulengeri | reverse complement strand
GTTAAATACAATACACTCCACCATACTGAAGAACCTGAAGAGGTAGAAGCATCGGAAAAAATTAACAGCTCCAGTTTGCCCACCACTGTTTAGCTTTTATTGGCATCTCCTGTTAAAACAGAAGCATTTCACATGTATGTCAACAAAAATATAAAAGTATCACAATACCAGCATCCTGTAACCTTGGAGTAGTTGGAGTATGGCCGTAAGGCATATGAATCCACACCCTCCCACACACAGGCACAGAGCCCTAACTCGGACTGCTAGAAACTATTGTCCCAGATGAGTACAGTCTAGGGCCTGCTGATAACTTAAATTAAAGCTCATCTTGGCCATGGATGGCAGTTGCATACAGTAGCCATGTTGATGACTTAATGAAATACAAATGAAAGGAATGTCTGCACTCTGATTAACACCTGTGTTCTCTGGAGAGGCAAGCTGCTTATGCAGAAAGAGTCAGAGATAAAGCCTGAGGAAGGGGCCTAATGAGTCAGAGGTACAGCCCGAGGTGCAGATCTAATGAATCGGGAAAAAATTCATGAGGTAGAGTAGGGGGCAGAGTCTGTGGTCTGATGCTGCTCTGCAGAGCAAAGTTCTCAGCTCATTAGCTGTTAATCAAAGCCTGTTACGGACCATGAGAACCGCCACTAATGCATGTTGTCATATTAAGGATTTTAATGGCTCTTTCTTGTGTGATTTATAAAGGTGGTTTCTATTTGTTGATGACTGATTTTTATTCTTTAATTATATGCATCAGTCACTGAATCATTTCATAAAGTCCAGCCTGGTATCCCAAATGTTGCAGTGCACAGTTATATGAAAAGCACACTGATGGAGAGATCAGGTTAGCTTATTCATTGACCACGCATATATTGAATACAATGGATTCCTGATAAATAGATTTTTAAACCACAATTTCACATTTTGAATAGCAAACCAAACAAATATTTGGAATTATGCCTCTACTAAACAATTAATACAAACAAGGTTCTATGTGATGTTAGAATTCTATGCCATAGGAAATATATAAATGTTGTATTTTTTTCCTTGACTGATGTGATAATCTATGTAATCCCAGAAACAGACACATTTGGCCCAAATATCATGGCTGGAGAATGGATACCCATATCGAGACCAACAAGACACCTTTCATGGTCTAAAGTATATTTAGGTATTCATAGAGCAGAAACCTGTGAAAAAATGCACAAATACGGATACATCAGCTGCAGTTTAAACAAATAACTAATAAACTATGTTATTCAGTGGCTGGCAATGAAAACACTAAATGTTAAACCAGCGTAACACCAAATATGGTTATGTGGAATGAAACATATTTGTGGAACGGCAGATATTCTATAATATATACATGGCATGTGTGTGTGTCTATACCCATATCTACAGACACACATACATATACACACACACATACACACACACATATACACACATACGCACACGAACAGTTGGGTTAGGTTTAGGTAGGCACAGTGTGGGTTAGGTTTAGGTTTTATGTATAGGATTAGGTTTATATTACATTACATTTCCTACATTTTACATTGTGGGGAACAAATCTGTGAATGCAAAAAAACTAAAAATGCCAAAAGTCTCGTATCTAGTTTGGTTACTTATGGTTAAGGTTAGGGCAGGGTAGGGGTTAAGGTAATCATATTGGGATTAGAGTTTTCCCCACAGAAATGAAATGGAGAGTCCCCACAAAGATGTAATTACAAACCTGTATGTGTGTGTGTCTATATATATATATATATATATATATATACACACACAGTACATAGGTTCCAGAACCCGTCGCAAATGAGGAGGATTCGCAGATGTTACCACTAAAAATGGTAATATGTGCATATTTCTATAGTTTAAACCCTAAATATTACCCCAGTTATGGGGTAAACACTTTAATTTCTTTCTTTAAAAGTTAGCTTAATACATTACCTTTAAAAGAAAACATATGTTTGATGTAAAAATTGAGTACCTGTAGGGTTTTTCGAGGATTTTGCATATATGGGAAAAAATCGCGAATGCAAATAAGTTGGTTCCAATTAAATTTTCCTGGATCTGTGAATTCGTGAATCACGAAGTGCAAATGCACGAGGGCTGACTGTATATATATACAGATGCTCCTCTACTTACAAACGAGATACGTAGCGGCCAGAAGTCATACTAGGCAGAATTGGCGCGTAGAACACAACGAACACAATTCGGACTTACAGTCTGAAATATGTCTGAAAGTTCGTAAGTTGAAAGTTCGTAAGTAGAGGAGCATCTATATATATGTGTGTGTGTGTGTGTAATGGTACACAAGCAGGGGTGAAAGAAACAAAGCATAAATTGCTTCTTTTCTTTCTCTATTGGCTTACTAAACAAGTAAGGCTATCATTAAGATGCACATTTAGGAAATGAATTGAACCTGATCTGTATTGTATTCATATTAGCAGCTTTCAGCTTCATTTGAGAACTGTGCAACACAAATATTGTCTCAAAAAATCTGAATTATAACAAAATAAATATCCATTATGGTGCAGCATTTAAAAAGAATCTGTACTAGTGATGGTAGAGTACGGTGACCAGACAACCCATGTCAGGGAGGACACTCTGAGCTAGGACAGGAATTGTAAATTACCATCTCAATTAAAAGGACCTGGATTTTACTTTAGCACTGAGTTCTTGCTGTGTGCTTATTGGTCAGTCTCCTATGATCATGAATGTGTTACTAATGCTAATGTGAAACAGCTGGATGAGTCTTTCAGTCAAGGAAACGAACCAGTCAAGGCTAGTCATAGTCAAACTATTTAGCCGAGCACAGGAGCCTTTCAATTTGAAAGTAGTTCGTAAAAGCTGAAGTAGCTCAAAGTGTCCTCCGTGACTTGGATTATCTGGTCACCCTGTGGTGGAGGGTCTAAAGGTACTGGTTTATCTATGTTCGCTGTGACCATGCATGCATGCCTAGTGGTGTGGTTTCAGCTGCGTCTTTCTGAGTGCTGCTCAGGGGAAACACACAAAGACACAAAGGTTCCACATTTGCTGCATTTCTTCGGTACATATGCGTACCAGACTGAAAGACCCGTACCGAAAATTTTCCATACGAATACGTGTACCACTACACTCTTAATATATCAGATTTATACGTAGCCAGTTAATTGCTTTCTGCTGCCCCTGAAATCCAGTGCTACCTACAATAAGTTAACAAAAAGACAGATCGTGCTGAAAATGGGCCTGACAATTTGAGGGATGCTGATAGCGCTGTGCATCCAACTGTATATCTGTCACTTTCCTGTAGAGGCAGGCATGAGGAAAAAAACACTGACATCATTACATTGAGAGAGCTTGCGATAAGCCCGGATGACCTGCCAGTGTGTAGAAGTGTACTCTCTGCCCATTGCCGACCTTAAACTGGCAGCAAAATTAGTGGTTGGGATGGAAACAGTAAGTACTGTATGTGTAAAAGGACGGCAGTGACTTCTGTAAATAAGACAAGAATTTATTACAAAAAGGAAAAGTCAAGTATTTACCTGATCATGCTGTGCAGAACTCGGGGGTGGGGGTTGTGCTGGGGGGACTTTTGGAATGTCATTAAGAATGCACTGGTGGGCAATCACAAAAAAATGGTCTGCATTTAATTTAATGCAAACTGATAAAACCGTGTCATACACTATTGGGCAAAAGATATTGATTACTCACCGAATGTTCCAATTTTATATCTACCAATCAAATAAGTTAATGTAAATTTAGTGTTATGTCATTGGCAGCATTAGTCAGATACCTGGAACTGAATTGATTTTATTGTTTTGATGCTAAGCAGGCATTGGTGACGCCAATCACGATGCCTCTCATTTGGATCGATTTCAGTGATCTTTCTGTTTTTGACCCTTAAATTCTGCAATGTAAATTAGACTTCGGATGTTAAGCGAAAGACATCTTTATATAAATGATTGGGTTACAGTACCTTGCTCATAGACACCTGATGAGATCTGTGTCAGCAAAGTACCCATTGGGTTTTTTGTCCCTGTGCCGCATGTCCCAGGTTGATTTTCGTCGGACCCATCCAAAATAGCAGCTTTTCCTGTGTACTTATTTTTGTGTTAGTCCTGGAACTTTGATTCCTGTTTCCCATGGGGAAATTGGGTAATATTCACATATCCCATCTTGCTCTCCACTGTCTGAGCCACTGTCATGTGCCTCATGTAAAGTACTGATGAAAGAGAGTATCCAACAGCAGGAACGACAAGGTATATTTCCAAGAAGCGTAGCCCAAAAATCGTAGTTTAAAAAAACACAGCCACTATGTCGAAAATCAGGCAAGGGAAACACAAAAAAACAAACAAAAATCATAACCCCAAACAGAATCTGCAAAGCCTGAGGTCAGATCCAGTGAGCACCTATAGAAAATGTTTGGGGTGCCCTTCAGGAGCCAGTTAACTTTATGGTGGGGCCACACAGCACAGAGTCTCTCCTGTGGTTTCACATATTTATTACATTTGGCCTATCCTATCCGCAAAGGGTCATTGTGAATGCAGGGTTTGGAGAAAACCTCTACAGTAGGTCAGCTGTTCAAACCCAGGTGTGAGGACTCTTCAGCCAAACAGTCCTCTGATTAGTAATCTAATTAGGGAGTTGCAGTGAAAACCCACATACCCAATGGCCCCTCCTGGATAAGATTGCCCATCCCTGCCCTACATCCACGCCTGCTGGTAAGAGAAATACAGTGAGAGAAACAAAAAACAAGACAAAGAACAAGAAAACTGAAAGATCAGATGAAAGTCATGCAGGGAAACAGGATAGCTGTAAAATGAGTACTCACTACAGTGATCACACGCAAAGAGGTTACTCAAAGCAATGTCGTAAAATATCCACGTAGTTGCCCGAATTAGTGAGCCACAGGTGTGTAACAACTGAGTAGACAGATAGGCGTCACTGAGTGGAGCCCTAGCTGGATATATGTGTAACGTTTCTATTGACCATTGATACATGAGATCTTACATTCTAGGAAATATAAGGCAGGCCTGCAAGTAGTCTCACTTAAAGTAACAAAATACAATTCATCCATGCACTTTCATAACAGATTACACAGTACATGCCACTTCCTTGGGCAACCAATATTACCTTCGTCTTTCACGGTGCATTTGTAAGTTTCTGCATTTATAGGTTAAATTGTACACAAAAATAAAATGGTGCATTTATAAGTAAAATTTTGGATAAATGAAATATACCATGATTTGAAACTTAATTGAGGCTGCATGCCCAAAATGTTAATTAAAATGTTAAACTAAGGCTTAAACTTAAAAATGGAAGCCAAAATAGAAAAGAGCTTTAATGGCAACACATGACGTAACAGCCACTAATAGTACATCTGTGGCTGCCTTCTGCGTGACAGCTGTCAGGGGTCAGGTCGCTTCTTCCGAGAAATCCCTCATTTAGCTCCCCTCACTTAATGCAGATGCTGCACATTGATCTTTAGTTACATTTTATAAATCCATCAGTTTATATCTGGGACTTGATGCAAAGCAAAGGAAGGATAACAAATTCTCATGAAACAACAGTGGAGAAAAAGGTTTCCACATGGACACCAGAACACAGCAAATTTGCCAGTAGCCCTTGCTGATCCTGAAGCAATAGTTCTGTATCTGCTGATCATTAAGTTACTGCCTCTGGCAGGCCTGCATTTGAGAAAGGCATCCAGGTAGCCAAGCACTAATAAATATTCCTGTGTGCACAACTGACTATGGCTTCTGAGCGCATACATAATGTCTTAGGATACAGGTCCCTTGATACAAGCAGATATTGGGTACTTTGCAGCTCACAGTGAGAATAACTTGCTGGCAGACAAAGATCATAAATTTGAAGACAAAAAAAATACTGTGTATATATATATAAAAAATCAATACATAGATTTTTTTTATATATAAAGACATTCAGGTGCAAAGTAATGTTAGACTCAGTGTTCTAGCCCTGACACATCCAAAAAATGTGTTTAGGTGCAAATGTTTCTGAGTATACAACCCCGTTTGCAAGAAAGTTGGGATGCTGTGTGAAATGTAAATAAAAACAGAATGTAATGATTAGTAATTCACATCATATAAACCCACATTTAATTGAAAATAGAACAAAGACAACATATCAAAAGTTGAAATTCAGAAATTTTATAGTTTATATATACTCAAATATATGCTCAACTTGAATTTGATGCCAGTAACACATTTCAAAAAAGTTGGGACAGGGGCAACAAAAGACTGGAAGAGTTGTGTCATGCTAAAACACATCACCTGGTTGAATATCTCACAACTAATTAGGTTAATTGGCATCAGGTCAGTAAGATGATTGGGTATTAAAAGAGCCCCCCAGAGAGGCAGAGTCTCTGTGTAGTGAAGATGGGGAGAGGTTCACCACTCTGTGAAACACTGTGCGGGCAAATAGTGCAAAAGTTTAAGAATAATGTTCTTCAATGTAATATTGCAAAGAATTTGGGAATTTAATCATCTACAGCACATAATGTCATTAAAAGATTCAGAGAATCTGGTGCAGGGTGGAGTGGAGGCATGAAAAACAGACATGATCCTGTAGTAGGAATCACTGCATAAGCTCAGGAACCCTTCCGAAAACCATTGTCTGTGAACACAGTTTGTCACTGCATCCACCAATGCAGGATGAAACTCTACCATGCAAAGAAGAAACCATATATAAATATGATCCAGAAATGCCACCAACTTCTCATTTCTGCTCATGTAACATGGACTGAAGCAAAATGGAAGACTGTCCCGGTCTGATGAATCAAAATCTCTAATTCTTTTCGGAAATCATAGATGCCACATCCTCCGGGGTAAAGAGGAGAGGAACATACAACTAGTTATCAGCAGACAGTCGAAAAGCCAGCATCTCTGATGGTATGGGGGTGCATTAGTGCCCATGGCTTGGGTAGTTTGCACACCTGGGACGGCACCATTAATGCTGAGCGATATATACAGGTTTTGGAGCAACATATGCTGCCATCCATGCAATGTCTATTTCAGAAAAGGTCTTGTATATTTCAGCAAGACAGTGCCAAACTGCATTCTGTGTATATTACAGCAGCATAGTTCCATAGTAAAAAAATCTGGGTGCCAGGCTGGTCTGCCTGCAATCCAGACCTGTCACTCACTGAAAACATTTGCAGCATCAAGAGAGAGGTACTGTATGGAGCTCGTGCTGATACAGCGCGTTGCCCACCTACCCCATCACAATCCACCTCAGGGATGAGACCCAAGTGCAGCAGTGCGGCGGATGATAACTCAGCACCACGCTACTTCAACTGGAATGGGACAGTGAAGTTTTTTTTCCAGTGGCTGGAGTGCCAATCCTGCCACCAACCCCTAAGTTTTCCCAGTTAGTTGGAGGACCTCCTTACAGGCCTGGATGAAGATTAACGTCATACCCAGGACAAAGCAATTGCAGATTAAGGGCCCAATGGAGTAGAATCACTCCAGACATTCACAGGATTCCTAGCCTCAGAGCCGCCATGAAACGTATCATGCATCATGAAAACGAAAAACAACAACAACAAAGGAGACCCTGAACTGTGGAGCAGCTGAAATCCTCTATCAGGCAAGAATGGGACAACATTTCACTTTCAAAACTCCAGCGGCTGGTCTCCTCAGCTCCCAAACGTTTACAGAGTGCTGTTAAAAGAAGAGGTAGGTGCAACACAGTAGTAAACACACCCCTCTCCCAACTTTTTTGAAAAATTGAAATTGAGCATGTGTTTGTCATAAAACAATAATTTCTCAGTTTCAACATTTGATGTTGATTGTCTTAGTTCTATTTTCAATTAAATATGGGTTTATATGATTCGCAAATCATTGCATTCTGTTTTTATTTACATTTCACACAGTGTCCCAACTTTTTTGGAAATGGGGTTGTCCTTGCATTTGTTTTTGCAAATCTGGTAGTTAATGAGGGCTTCCAGTCATGACTGTAAATATGGTTTGCGTTTGTACTTTTCTCACTAGAAAAAACAGTTATCCTGGGGACCTCTAGGAATCTGTGAAAGATCTAAAACAATTAGGGGTGAGGAACAAAGATATGTGATTTTTTTCTGCATTTATATTTTACATTTATATATCACAAACTACTAGACTGAGCTTCTAATGGGTGACCAGTGACGATGAGAATAAGAACTACACAAACGTAGAACCTAACATCAGAGGGGCTGTATTTATATTTATTTTCCTTTAGCAGACACTTTTGTTCAAAGTGACGTACAAGGTAAATAGGTAAATACTACATTACAAATATACAGCTTTGAGGAGTTGACTAGACATAAATGTGGCTAGGTTGAACTTCCAGTGAAGTAGTATAGGAGCAAGAGCTACACAACACCTTCCAACAAAGCAAGAATTATAACAATATTAAGTATGCAACACAAGAAGAAGTGAAATCACTTCAATGGAACAGTCAGTGGAGACAGTGGGATAGTGAGGGTCAGTCATAGGATGCGGTCAGTTGAGATGTTACCCGAAGGGATGGGTTTTGAGATGTTTCTTGAATGTCCTGATAAAACATCTTAAGACCTATTACTATTACTGGGATATTTACAGAAGACCAGGCTGTCTAAAATTAAAGCAGAATGCTGATCAAGGTACGAAACTGTATCTTCTACTGGATCCTACTTTGATGATCATATCCAATATCCAGTATATTTGTGTCAATATATTGAATCCAGCAGGAATCTGAAAACATTTAAAGTCCCATCTAATATTTACTGTGTTAAACAACAATGCTTCTTGCTCAGTCTTCATGCCAGTACATAAAAACAATGATTCCATTATTCGATAGACTATAGTTAACGTCTAGCTGTTTTGACTGTCTCTCTAGGAACCACATTTCTGTCAAAACTGTTTTCATTGTTATCAGCCAGATTTCTGAAGAGTGCATTGGGGTTACTCTGTAGGTGATTTATGGTTGTTCTCACCTGTCAAAGACATTGATTAGCTGTGCGGAGGCCCCAAATTTCCATTATGAAAATGCACCTGCTCCCAAGTCTCCCTGTGCTTATCCGACTACATGCCAGAGCCGGTCCCCGCATGCTCCTTTCCATATCTCTGGTACCTAATTCATTCTAGTCACTTCTACTTTACTAGCAAGTAATCTGGCTTTATTCCAGGGACATGATAAATGCCTGCATAGGAATAATTGCATACATATATCTACTGAAAAATGTGCACTGATTTTGGTTGCTTCCTGAGATTTAAACATTTCAAATGAGAAATGCTAATAGGTTCCTGGAAAAATCAAGAAGATCCGCATTTCTAGGAGGTTAATGATTTTTTAAATGTTTTTTTTTTTTCCCCAGCTGAACAACGCTTTTAAAGAAAAAGTATTTCAGGTATTCTGCTAACTACATGAGTTTGACTTTTAGATCCATTTTTTTATGTTAGTGAAATTGCAGTTCTAAGAATGGTGGCGTACATCACATGACTCCCTGTTTGAATACATCTGGTCCGCCACCCCCCAAGGTCAAGGACTACATCGTAATATGAAACAGCAGAAGCACCATACTGCTTTTAAACACTTTACTTGAAAAGGTACTGTCTGATGTGATTATGATGACGAATACGATAAAGTCATTATTGGTTCAGTCTTGGACCAGATCCAAGCATTTCCTGGAGATAACGGCATGGAGGACAAAGTGCTGGTTACTTATCCATATATTAACTTAGCACCGGAGGGCATGGTAACCATGGTAATCTAGCTACCGCTACTTATTTACTTCTATTCTCAATGAATTCAAAAATTGATTGAACAGTTTCCTCCAGGTTACCTTTCATTTGGAATTCCATGCTATGTGTAGTACATATGCCTTTATTAAAATGAAGGTTTGTAAAGTGTGTTGAAAGCAAAGGTAATCCTAGGTTGTAGTATGAAAGGACCGATGTTGTCACTTGTTGTCTTCCCAAAAATGACCAGTATGGGGTGGATATGCTGTTCAAAGTATTTTCAATCCCATATTTGATTATATGCCAACACTTGTAACATACCAATTTCGGCAGAATTCTCCTAGGTTTTGTGTGAGCCCTTATAGTGAACTTTGGTATACTTTGCATTCTTCAGTGAGTTTTACAGCTTGTTCTTAAAGGCTTCACAGTGCAAATTATTTAAGCTTTCTTTGCTTCCCTCTTACAGTCTAAAGACATACGACTAACTGATGTCTCTGAATTGCTCATAAAGAAAGATTGAGTGCGTGAGCGTACATTCCCTGTGATGGACTGACATCAGCCTCATAGTGTATCCCAGCCTTGTGGTATAGATGGTTCCAAGTGTAAGGGTTAAGTAGCTCCAATTAAAGTTTGGTTGTGACTAGCGGTTCTGTGGCTTGGGAAACAGGAGGGGGAGAGGGATAGCCGGTCACAGAATGTTCCCTTCGATTTTCTTTTGGCTTTGATGTTTTCTGCATAGATGGGAAGGCAACAGGGCCAGTCAGGTGTAGGAGGCACTGTAATTGAAATTTAAGCAATATTAAGGTTCATGCATTGAGGTGACATTTCAAATGCAGGTTTATTGTCATATGTACTTAATGTGCTCACTGGTCTGTCTCCTGACTACTTACAGTTCATAATGCAAACAATGAGTAGCAACATCAGACAATGATAATAACAGAAATGGCAATGTAGACAATAAATAACACAAATAATATATAACACTAAATGATTAATAAGAAAAAATAATACAAAAGTAGCAGGGAAATGAGAGGTACGGTTTTCCTAAGAGTATACATGCGATCATCAGCTTATTCTACCTTGTTTTTCTAATCGGTAGCTAGTAACTGTTGAAAAGCCTTGTGGTTTGCAGGTATAGACTGGTTATTAACGTTGTGGTTTGCAGGTATAGACTGGTTATTAACGTTGTGGTTTGCAGGTATAGACTGGTTATTAACGTTGTGGTTTGAGTGCCACTTTTTCGTGTCGTGCCAGAAGGGATGGGGGACAAAAATGGGTGACTAGGGTCTGCAGAGATGCTGCCTGCCTTTCTGATTGCAGCATGCTTTGACGATGTTTTGAAGTGAAGACAGATGTATTATGGGGACAGGGTGAGCAGTCGTCATCACCCTCTGCAGTCTACTGAGGTCCCTAGCTTATCAAGTGTCATACCACAATTTAATGCATGCGGCAAGGACAGAGTCTGTCAAGTATCTGTAGAAGCTGGTGACGTCTACTTGCAACATCAGGACCTTCTTTAGCCGTCTGAGGAAGTACGTACATTGGTTTGCCTTCTTGATTGCTGCCAATGTTGTGACCATGTAAGGCTGTCTATGACTTTGAACTTAAACTTACTTAAAGCTGCTGACCTTGCCCGCAGCTTCCATGCTGATGTAAACGGGACCACGGCCTGCCTCATGCTTCCTGAAATAGATGACAAGACACTTGATGTTGCTGACATTGGGGTGAAGTTTTTGTCTGGACATCACTCTGCCCACAGTGGTGATATCATCAGCAAACTTGATGATGGAATTAGAGCTGTATATAGCCACAGGGTCATATGTGAACAGGGAGCACAGCAGAGGGCTCAGCCATCAATAAAATATGCAGTATAAAGTGCATGGACTAGAGATAGACAAATGGCTGCTCCCAGGCTTTAGATTACCCAAATGGCTCCTCCATCCATCCATCCATCCATCCATCCGTCCATCCATCCGTCCATCCATCTGTCCGTCCATCCATCCATCCGTTCATCCATCCGTCCGTCCGTCCATCCGTCCGTCCGTCCGTCCGTCCATCCGTCCAGTCATTTTCTGTAGCTGCTTGTCCTGTGGGATGGCATGGTGGCACTGTGGGTTAGCACCTCTAGAGACCAGGGTTTAGGTCTCTCTGCCCTGGCTCCATGTTCTTCCTGTATCATCATGGTGTTTCCCACAGTCCAAAAACCCTGTGATGTGTGTGCCCTGTGATGGCCCTGTGATGGCCCTGTGACGGCCCTGTGACGTGTGTACCCTGTGATGGCCCTGTGACGTGTGTGCCCTGTGATGTGTGTGGCCTGTGATGGCCCTGTGGCGTGTGTGCCCTGTGATGGCCCTGTGACGTGTGTGCCCTGTGATGGCCCTGTGACATGTGTGCCCTGTGATGGCCCTGTGATGTGTGTGTCCTGTGATGGCCCTGTGCTGTGTGTGCCCTGTGATGGCCCTGTGATGTGTGTGCCCTGTGATGGCCCCTCAGACCACCTCCAAACAGGACAAACAGATCCAGAGAGTGGATGGATGCCACATCCACAACCCAGCTCCTCCATTCATAAATATTTTTTTTTCAGTTGTCACGATCTATGTACGATGAGTTAACAATCCATTCTATTAAATACATGTAAAACAAACTTGCTTTAAATATATTTTAATGTTATTCATGAATGAACATTTCAAAAAAGAAGTAAGAGAAAGGTATACCATAAACATAGTCAAAATGGGGGTATTGGGAAGTGTTTCTCTCTGTGATTGTGACAGACGAGGCAACTTTCCTGTTTCTGTGATGAACTGCCCTGTCGATGCTCAGATAGCTATAGCATGCTCCTTTGATAACTGGCCCCTGTGACAGCATAATCTTTTGGCTCATCATGGACCTCAGGCACTGTGGATGGCTGCTGTCCTCTTGATACTTTCATGTACACTTACTTGCTGCCTTTAAAAAACGAAAGGGATGAGGCGTTCTTGCAAGAGCTGTCTCCTGTGAGGATTTATAACAAAATCTGGTGCCGGACTGCTCATTTGCAGGGTGGAGTGGAGTACATGGCCCATCGGCAGTGGCGTAGATGTAAGCACAGTGTTCCAGCACTGTAAAGTATCGAGCTAAGTGAATAATATTTCTTCACCATCGGTGTCTGGTATCTGCCTGAAAGAGTAGTCTTCATGCCCATTTGTTGGCCATTTTGGTACCAAGGGCACATTGGGTCTTTATCAATATGCGTTCTTGACTGTGCTCATGTTCTCACATTCGTTTGGCATCATCTTCCATTGTCAAAGACCAGTTGCAATACTAAGAACAAAAGTACAGAGGATGGTAAAAATCCCCGGATGTTGTTCTTGCCCCACCCCAAATATCAAGGATGCATCAGTTGGATCCTCACCAATGAGATTCATTGCAAGTTCATTCTTGGGAGGCAAGTTAGCAAGACCACTCTTGCCAAGAACATAGGTATGATATTTGCATTCTTGCTATTGAGAAACACCCACTGTTTGAAGTAATGGCTCCTTGCGTTTGGTAAATAAGCACACCTAACAAGGCTTGTACACTTTACCCACATGTGCACGTTTTACTTGTATTAAGACCTGGCTTTTACTTTTTTCCCTTCACATGTCCCAATGAGCTGAATGGGGTCTTTTCAGTATACCAACCATAAGGAGGACGTCTTCAACGTAAGTGCAAATAGGCCAAATGTCATATCCAGCCTTCCATGATGATGCATCTATCAGGACTGTACCAATTCTGTCCTTTTGCATAGCTGAATGTCAATGCCATTGCAGTACATACTGGGTTGCACTACTTCTGATGGAAGTGATATTCAGATCATTCATGCAGTGGTGGGTAGTTGAGGTCTATAGAGTCCAGACCAAAATTTTGTTTCAACCCGCCAGTGGATTCCTCTGCGACTTGATTCTTTATACTCAACTGGTTGGTTGAAACAAAATCTTGATCCACACTTTTACTTTCTGGACCTGAATTACCCACCTCTGTCTCCTGACTGTGTAGACAATGGTTGAATTGTATGTCTGGAACAGCAGCAACATCTTCTGGAGTCAAACTAGAACCCTGCTCATTGGTCTGGTCAGGATGGTCTCCAGGGGCCTGTGGCCAGACCTGACTCTACCTTGCATTATACACCTGCTGGTGAGGAGTTCTCTGAACACAGAATTGTTCCACAGACGATACAGACGAGACGAGTGCACATTCAATCCATTGAGCCCTTTCCTAGGAAAGCTGTGGATGTGTTTATGGGTGCATCTGCTTGTATGACAGTCTGCTATGGGGATCTGATGCAATGAACAGCTTTTAGCTTCTCAAAAGCCGGGTGCTGTGTTAGCTGCTATTGTGGCACCATGTGTTTCTGAAGCAGCAATCTACGGGGAGTAGTGATTGTTGCTATATCTGATATGTTTTAAGCTGAGAATGAAGGTTTGCCTAAGAACCACTGGAACCGCGTTCTCTCAGTGGGAAGAGGTGTGATGCCTGACACGATCAAAAGTAATACGGGCCATATATTCCACCACATCCACTATACAGGCAATCTTTGTCCAGTTGACATTGAGATGATTGGCTTTGTCATTAACTTTTATGGTCATACCCATCATCATCATGTGCTTGCAAATACACACACTCCACAAATGTGACCAAAGCTTATCTGAGGTGATTTACTGAAATGCTACCCTTGAGATGCTGGAGTGGAGATGGCAGAATTTGTATGTTCCTCATGGGGTGTTGAAAGTGTGCAGGTCAGCAGAGTCAACACCTAATTTGATTTTGCAACATTCGTCTTTCTAATGGGGAATGGCAAAAAGAGTGTCATGTCTGTTAACATGCTCTGCATATCTTCTGGGGCAGGGATGGCAAATTGTTGCCTCTTGACTACCTCGTTGAGACCTCTCAGGTTAAAGCCCACTCTTTCTCTTTCTCAGCAATTACCCACATAGTAGGTTTGGTGACTTTGCTAATCACTTCATGTTCTCATACATTCAAAAGCCTCTTTTAGTCTGTCGTGCACTGCATGTGATATTTTTGTATTGCCATTGCCATCAATGAGGTCTGTGGATTTTGTGTATGTGAAATTAAGGCCTGAAATATTTTGCAGATACAGAGAATGACAATATGTCAGTTTTCTGAAGGAGATGAAGACGGGTGCGGACGTGTCGGCTGAGCAGGGAGCCCGTGATGCTGAACCAAAGCATGATTGCTTTAAGTGTGATCACACAGTTTCTGCTGCCCCAAAAGGTGACCCATGCTGCAGTAGTCTGCTTAACGCCCAGCATCACTGGCATTTTTCTGCTGTAGCAGGATCTATGTAACTCCATGACATTAGGTGTGTCACACAGGGAGCCTTGATGATAGAAAAGCACAAGGCGATTGGCCAGACCTGCTCATCTGAAAAGGAACATCTGTAAATGCTGATATTCGAGCAGAAAAACAAAAAATTTAATTGTGTTTCAATTTACCTGTAGTCTTATTGCGGGTTTTGTTATGCTCTAAATTTGAATTAAAAGTCAAATTGTTCTGAAAATTGCCTTTTTGAAATATCATGCCTGTGTAATGAACCTAATTATGATTCTAAAAATATTTAAAGGATTTTTTTAAGAGTTCTATGTATGACTGTATTATATAACAAATATTTTCATATATCCAGCACCATTATTAACTTCAGGTGAAATTTGTCCCCCCCTTAAACATTAAATTTGCCCATTCCTGCAGATACTGACATGACCATGAATAGTATGATACTTTATTGATATGTTTGGCAAAGGACAGTGGGTCAGGATGTAGACGGCAACATCTTACTACAGCCCAGCATAAACCTCTGAATAGAAGAAAAGAAAACAATCATGGATGAATTAAACATGAAACAAAGCCTATGTCAGCCTAGAGGCAAATATGTGCGCTAGTCAGCATGAGAGACATCTGCTATTTCATTCATAAAAAGATATTTTATGTGTGTGTAACAATCCATTTAAGTGCAAAGTGTGCATTTCTGAATATCAAGATGCATTTCAGATTAATATTAAGTATTAATATGTTACTTCTGGTAAGCACAGCTGAGTAAGAACAGCTTAGTTTTTTATTTCTGTACATGAAGGATGAGGCTGGATACTTTCTTTATGATTTTAAAAATGAATTTCAGATTGTCAAGAAATGCAGCAGCAAAGATTAAGGATAAAACAAACGGGCACAGAATAGATGTGCCAGAACCCTGCACCATATGCAGCTGGATTTGCAAATATGTTGAGAAAACGGTAAATCGTAAATTTCTGGGTATTCTGGGGGGTAATGAATATGAGAAACAGTACAAAACACAGCAAAGGACTCAATCTCAATAAAGAGTTATGTCAGAGAGAGGAGACCAGATATTATTTGATAATCCATTGCACTGTATCATTATAACATGCGCTCACAACCATGCCATGTCTAAAGTGACGGATGGAGGGACATCATTCACACTTTGCCTAGTTGTGTTTTAAGGTACAACTATGCATCTTGAGTGTGTGCTCCATCTTTTAGGATTTGTGCAATTTGTTATCACGTTTATGTGCCAGTAAGTAAAAGCATATTATGAAGATAAATGGGAGTTTTCTTCTCGTGTATAAAAATGCATGATTCGCTCCCCATATCCTCATAAATTTCAGTTGAATTACATCCCAATTTATACTGAACGACAGAACAAAGACAGAAAAACAGCAAAACAAAAACTAAAAAAAAAGTTACCAATAGATAGAGAGCAAATTCAATCGAGTGGATAGAATAAAGAGTGGATTCAACTTAGGCCACTCTGTACAAAAGGCAGGTGTCGCGCCGTACGGAGAAGCAGGAGTGGAGAGCCAGGGATCAGGGAAAGCAGGGTTTATTCGTGGAGCGAACACGAAGACAAGGAGCAAACAACGACTCAACA
>JAODLD010000113.1:11089069-11112911 GCA_026781065.1 Mormyrops boulengeri | reverse complement strand
GCCCCGCCCCGCCCCACTGCCCCCTTCACAAACACACACAAAGGTATCTTTTCCAAGTCAGAATAGGTCCATGATGCAACTCTCATGCAAACTAGTCATCACCTAACACTGAATTGAACAAAAATAGTGCAAGAAGATAAGGTCTCAATCTATTGTGCTGCAAATGTTACAAGATTGAATTATACAAGTGAGACAGAGAAAAACACACGCATATAATATCATCACCAAGAAAAAGAGAAAAAAGACCAGAATGGGTGCCTTTCACAAAGACATTAATTCTCAGTAATGTGATATTCCAACACCAGAGGCCTCATCTCTCCATCTTCTGCTTTGTGAAAGTGATTACACTCTCCATAATCTGTGTGGTGCCCTGCAGAGCAATTTCTTCAGGCACCTCTTCCTCCTGGACCAGCCAAAACGTGTCTCAGATCCAGGGACCATGGGATTGTAGTTTTTGAAAAGACGGTAACACAGCATCACTGAACCTCGGAGATAAGGACTGGGCTTTAACTAATACAATCAAAGCAGGGGAAATTCCAATAAGGAACCTGCGACGCAAAATAAATTATTGAACACATAATGTTCATAGGCTTTGAACAAATGCTCTAATGTCAGGTTTGTCAATACCTTCAGTGGTGCTGCGTCAACTGTATTTAAACCACAGGAAATACTGAATGACTCTAAGTACAAAGCAGTCTGATCGGGTAAAGCTACCCACAGCATAAAGGCTCTCATATAATGGGGAAGCTAATTACAGCTAAAGTATGTTACAGCTAATTCAAGGTATTTCTCATCTGTTGGCATGAGACAGCCCATTAACTGGCGTAATACATTAACAAGTACACATTTTCCTTCAGCAAGTACCAGACTGGTCTAAATTTTCTTCTTATGGGTTTCCAGGCTTAATTATTAAGGTTCAGAAGGATAATCGTGAGATCTGTGAATAATAATAGCAATAATAATAATAGTAATAATAATAATAGTAATAATAATTCCCAGGCTCTGTGTATTTTATGTTAAATCTAGTTTCTTCCCAATCAAAACACAGGCATACTGCTGTGTCTGTGCCTGTTTGAGTACCTGCACCTGATTCCCATTCAGGATTTCCTCTTCCCTGCGGTTCCTGGGATTTCAGGCTAGCTGTGACCCTACAGCAGACGAGCCGCAATGGGTGGATGATATTACAGATGCGGATCCAGACCCCTTGCTACATGCCAGACCCCATGAGACCTCTGAAGTGGTAATGCTCATGGTAGAACCAGTAATGCTGGACTGTGTGGTCATGGCTGCAGACAGACAGGCTTGTAATCATCGATGTACAGATTTGGTCCAGTATAACTTCCATCATCCTCTTTTAGTGCAGCCTCATTCCCTTTGACTGCTTTGATGTCGGAGTGTGTAGCAGAATATATAAATCCTGTCTATCCCAGTTACAAGCTTTGGTATAAAAGTGGACCATGATTTTTTCTTGAAAGACTTTTGATAGTATATATTGTGTGAAGTGTTGTTCTGGAGGCACGGTAATCTTAACCATGGAGCGAGTTTCGTTGGATGCAACTGATCTGTGAGCTAGATAGCTGTTGTATAACAGATTAATAATGAGGGCCAGCCCTGGGTGGTCTGGTGCCCTAGGTGAGATTTTGCTGAGGCCCCCACCCCCACCCAGAGTAGCAGAAGACAAATGTTGTCAGTTCCTTTATATTAAAGATTTCAGTAGCACAGGATGTCTGGGTGCTAACTAGCTAGCTCGCATCTGATTCAGGAGAAAAGTAGTGAAATATTAAAACTAGTGTAAAAAACTGTAGCATGAAATGCAACCAGAAGTATTTCTTCTGCTATTTTCACTGGCTCTTTTACACCTCGTAATCAAATAACACCCTAGGCGATCGCCTATGTGACCTGTAGTGTGGGCTGGCCCTGGTGATAATAAGCATTTCCTTAGGTAATGCAGTCATAAATTATGAGCACTGCAGTAAAATCTGTGAGTTGCCAGTGACCTCAAACTCTCAGCATGGCCAGAAATCTTACTCACAACTTTTAACCTACAGGCATTACCTGGGAGGGTGACTCCCGGACTGCTTTCTCAGCATGACAGAATCACAGATATGCATGTGCAGGATGTATTGCTGCAGGCCAGGACCAGGCATCATGCACTATGCTCAGTATGCCTATACTGTCCATTGGTCTGTGCCACTTCAGCCTGGGGTGTGAGAGACACGCTGGCCATAGAGGAGGAAAGGAGGGCTGAAGGAGGGGGTCTAACTGTGCCTGGAGGGTCAGCATGAGCCTCTGCCAGTGAGAAGGAGGTTTCTGTGAGGATCATAGGTGAGGAACATATTTATGATGCAGGATGTCAGGAGGTTAGCTGGACAGAATCGACAGGAACCGGACAGAGGGGAAGCTCAGGAAGTGTTGTCCGGTGGCACGAGTGGAGATGGAGGGGATCAGCGTCGCTAACACTTCCGCCAAAAAAAGCAGAGGAGAAGATAGCGAGATTTCTTCTTTCCAATTGCCATTCCCGCTGTGTTACGAAACATATGTTTAAACACAAACCGTTCCGCAATTTGAATAAGTGGCACTTAACGGTAAATGGTGCTGCTATGTGGGAGTCGCCTGGCCGCTTCAGCCCACACGTCTTGCCGTGTAGAGCTTGTAACGAGGACCGCAGCACCGAACGCGCGTGGATCAGACGAGAGAGCCGGTCATCCAGCCGCCATAATCTCCACGCCCCCTCCTTCCGTTCCCTGCCCTGATTCACTGTCTTTATAAATTGGGGGCAGAGGTTGACTTTGTGATCGTGCTGAGACGTGCATTCACACATGGTTGGCGCGTTTCTCGATTTTTTTTAATGTTTTAATTATTTTCCTCTCCGGTTTAAGTAGAGCTGTCTACAAGCAGAGCTGTTCCCTCTGACTTATTCTGGCAACCTGATTTGGAATCAGTGCATTTCAGCATTTTTATTTATTCCCTAAATATTCACAATTTATTTATTATATGATCCCTTTAATTCATTTTATCTTCAGATGTTTCAGTGTAATCATGTATAAACCTGTGCAGTTTACATTTATGTATATTGCGCAGTATCTGAAAATACATGTGATCCTGATCTGAATAAGCAATTGAAACATGGATGGATGGATGGATGGATGGATACATAGTTGCAAAGGTGTAAAGTTTCTGTGATTCAAGGAGTATTATGGGCCATCACAGGAAGAGTCAGGAAAATCCTTGGTCCATAGGACAAAGGAACCAAAGAGTGGAAGGTTGGGGATATATAGGCACCCCCAGAATGTGGCAGGTGAACTGAGCTTCATTTAAAACCAGCTGCTTTGCTCTCTAATTCAGAGCCAGACATAAAGCCACAAGAGGCAGTCTGCTGCTTCCAGACTTTCTCTCTCTCTCTCTCCTTTAGCACACACTTGTATCAAACTGTAAGACAGTTAGTTACAGAAGAGTAGAGAGGCTTGTGCCGTGACCTCACCATCCTCCACGCCCTCCCCCACACCACAAAGTGTTTAAAGAAAGCACCAGTGAACAGACCGTTTCATCTTTATTGTCATTGCCTGCTACCTTTTAGCCTAACACTTGGCCTAAGTGGTGTGGTTGCTTTATCAGACTGGGTGGGGGCCGTTCCGTTTTTTCCGCAGAAACCGAGCCGTCACTAATCCCGCACTCCCTGCACACACGCATCCAGCTGTGTTTCAGGGTGACTGGCATCGGCATTAATATGCATGGCCCTTACGTGACGTACCAACCCATTTCCAGCATCCAGAACACACCAGGCTCGGCTATGTGTCATTGTGCATATCACTAATGCATGTGTGCGCGTTTGTCTCTCAGGGTGCTTGCATGCATCATCCAATATGTGTAAGAATGTGTTCACCAAGTAAATTAAATGTTTCTGTGTGTTTGCCTGCATTGCCTGTCTGGGTGCATCTTCATGCCTGTGGCTTTTCTATATGTCACATGACCATATACATTGCTATTGACAGATGTACAGTCATACCTAGAAATTATTGGCTAGAAATTATTAATCACATGATTTTAGCATAATGCTCTTGGTTACAACTTAACTATGAACACTAACCATGCCAATTTAGATTCTCTTCTGCTTATGTATGCTTAATATATGCATAATTTTTCACTTTCTCTTTAAACTCTATTTTCCTTGAGGAAGAGATTGATTTTCATTTTAATTCCAATTACAGTATAAAGTTTTCTCCTTAATTTTGACCATAATGATCGTAAAGCAAAATTGTTTATTCAGGCGCCTCAATACCCTTTTTAAGATCTAAGATTTTCTTACATAAAAAAAGCACATCACATTAAATTAATGAGGGAGTCTGTCTTAAAAGGGCTCTTTGATTTTGTAATGATCTGTGAGCAAAGTGCCACAGCAAACCCATCAGAGCCAAAACGGGTAAAATGGTATTAGGAGAAGCCAGACGGCATGGGTTAGGCATTGTTTGTGGAGACTCTGTTTCCGTTAGAGCAATCACACCACCCTCTGTTAGAGCAGGAAGAGAGACCAGCCAGCAAAACTCAATGGACAGTGCATTACATTCTGCTGTCCAAGCCTGGATACACCACTGTCCTTTCATGGCATAATACACCACCACATATTAAAAAATAAACTCAAAACCAATATAACATTATATTTGTATTTATTATATTAACTGATCTGATTGCAAAATGGCAACGTGTTTTTTTTGCTGCAAATGCACAGCACACACTGCCATGGATTTTTCCTGATAAGAAAGTGATAATTAAATGCAGAATAGACCTCTAGCAGATGTCGACACCTTATACTCTAAGACATAAAATCCATCAGTTCCTTTTCATTCTCCAGCCTTATTGTACTTTACATCATAATTTTTGTCAGCACTATCATGCCATAAAAGTGAAACTAGTCCATAGTCAGAGCCATTAAAGAACATTCTGGAAAAATGAGTGAGATCAGAAAAGGAATAATCATAATGTGATTTTTCAACCTTGACTCCATGGAAGGTTTTAAAGAGCATCATGCTATATGGGGTTGACAGTCATCCCTTCATTTTCCATATGCTGAGTGCAGCAAGCCTTAAACCTCTTAGAGGAAACAGAGAGCCTGAAACCTCTCATAGGAAACGGAGAGCCTGAAACCTCTCACAGGAAACAGAGAGCCTGAAACCTCTCACAGGAAACAGAGAGTCTGAAACCTTTGAGAGGAAACAGAGAGCCTGAAACCTCTCATGGGAAACGGAGAGCCCGAAACCTCTCACAGGAAATGGATAGCCTGATTCCTCTTACAAGAAAGAGCGAGCCTGAAACCTCTCATAGGAAATAGAGAGCCTGAAACCTCTCACAGAAAACAAAGAGCCTGAAACCTCTTACAAGAAAGAGCGAGCCTGAAACCTCTCATAGGAAACAGAGAGCCAGACACCTCTCACAGAAAACAAAGAGCCTGAAACCTCTTACAAGAAAGAGCAAGCCTGAAACCTCTCATAGGAAACAGAGAGCCAGAAACCTCTCACAGGAAACAGAGAGCCTGAAACCTCTCATAGAAAGAGAGAGCCTGAAACCTCTTACAAGAAAGAGCAAGCCTGAAACAACTCACAGGAAACAGAGAGCCTGAAACCTCTGACAGGAAACAGAGAGCATGAAACCTCTCACAGGAATCAGAGAGTCTGAAACCTCTCACAGGAAACAGAGAGTCTGAAACCTCTCACAGGAAACAGAGAGTCTGAAACCTCTCAGAGGAATCAGGCCAGGAGAAACCCTGCCTGAGCTGCGATGCATTGAAGGCTGCACACTCACAGCCATGATCATACACTATGAGTGATGTAGACACACCAGTTCATCTGGCCTCCTTTTTTTGGACTGGAAGAGGAAAGAAGTTGTTGCAGTGGAGACCCGTGCAAATGCCACACACACAGTGGTGGAGATTGAACATACAGCCCTGGAAGAATGAGCCAAACAGCACTAACAAGGGGCATCAGAGGGGTACGGATATCCTGGCAGAGTCTGGGGGCCCAGCACTTTGCAGGGGGCTTAAATATGTAAGATTATTTGTAAAATTGTGCAGCCAGCACAAGGTGACATTTTGTCTGTTACAATTTCTAGCTAAGCCCCTGGTGCTAAGTGCTGAGCCGCCATCATTTATAGGCAACAGAGAGTAAACTAGACACTACCATTAAACCATTAAAGTCAAATTTAGCAAGCCACACCACAGCAAAAATTTAAAGGGACTGTGGAAATTCCAAAGCCTGAATTCCCCTACCAAACGCAGACTTTGCAAGAACAAGTATGAACAGATATCAGACATGAGATGTGAACAAAGCAAACACAAGCGAAACTTTACAAAAGTCAGTCAGCAAAATGTAGCATTGCAACAGCTCCCCAGTCTATTTTCCTTGTAAAAATAGCTCACATTGTAAAAAAGGTTGGTGACCAAAGCATTATACATACATTACATTAACCAGCACTCTACTAGTAGAACTCCATTATAAAGAAGCATCTTTGTTCATTTCACAGTAAACAGTTACTGTTATATAAACCTACAGTCCGTGTGCAGCAGGGTAAATAGGCAAACCCACAGTTAATGAGCAATGATTACAGGCTTTCATCCTTAATCTTCACAGCGCAGCTAAAAGTTGATGTGAAAATCAATCAGGAGCATGTGTGTCAATGGCAAATTCGGCCATAAAGCTGATTTTCCTCCACTTAATATGAACACAACCGCTGAGCCTGGGGGGACGGCGTGAGAGGGAGGCAGAGTGAGCCGCGCTCCCCTCTCCTTACGGCTTTCGCACATTGGAAAGTGGCATTAGCAGGTGACAGATGGCAACCTCATCCCGGCGCTTTCTCTAAAATGATTTTTATTAAGCTTAAACAAGTGTGAGGGCTGCTAATTTCCCATGGCACGCAGAATGCTAATGAACAGCTCCCGCGCTCTGAAGGGTCCTACTGTGCCATATGGAGGCGTCTATTCCCTGCCAGGGCGGGCGCGCGCTAAGTAGTTGCCACCGAGATACGTGGATCCCATGGGGGCTGCTACCCCCGTCTCATTCTGAGGGTCAAACCAGGAATAACCGATGCCGAGGGAAGGGGGCCCTTTTCTCCCCTCTCGCGACTCTCCTCAGGATGCATTGAGGGACAGACCCACTCCATCCTCTCGATTTTGGTATTAACAGACACAGGTGTCCCCATGGACACAGGGTGACCACGCTCAGAACACGAGATCAATGTCACCCTATCATATATGCAAATTTGCCCACTCATCTTTGCCTGATTTTTCACAATAGCGCATTTCATGATGCTGAAGTGGGTTGGCGTGCTCTCCTTGAGCCCTTGTGGGGCCCCTCCAGGTACTCAGGTTTCCTCTAACTGACAAGACTGCCAGTTGATTTGGAATCTCTAAGCACGTGCGTGTGCGTGTGTCTGCACGTGTGTGTGCGCGTGCCTGCATGTGTGTGTGTGTTTCTGTCTGCATGTGTGTGTGTTTGTGTGCCTGTGTGTGCATGCACGTGTGCGTGTGTGTGCATGTGTGTGTGTGCGTGTGTGTGTGTGTGTGCGTGTGTGCATGTGTGTGTGTGTGTGTGTGTGTGTGTGAGCTCCATGATGAACCGCCATGCTGTCACCCTGCCTCGTGCCGTGTGTTTCCTGGGCTGGTGTCCAGGCTCACCATGACCCAGTAGCTTTGGAAGTTGGATGAATGGCTTTGGTGATGCTTCTGGCAGACCTCTGCTCCTAATACACCCACCTCCCGGATGTCACCCCGCTCTGTGATGACTAGGTTTAATGGGGGGGGGGACCACAAAGTCTCAAGTTAGTCACATTGATTTTCTGTGACAGGAAATGAGAAAGTCAGAGCGGATTAGTCTGGATGAAGGAGAGACCGCTGCTTATAATCTTACTCTCCAGTCCATTGATAACTGGGTACTAGGAGATCCTTAATGAGGAGACAATGCGATGCCCTTGGGGATGAAGCCTATGAAACATCACATGGAGAAGCCTGTACAGAGAGGCACACTTTCACTGAGTTAAACCTACAAGCGTGACGACCAACTGAAGAGGTGTGATATTCAGTTCAGAGGGCTGTATCTCACCCTCTCCAGCCCCTCAGTTCGTTTTTTCCTCTCTCAAGGCTGCCTCTTGTAATATTGATATTGATAAAGGAGAAACATTGCAGGAACAGCCACATTATGTTGGCCCCCTGATAAAGGTAAATTGTTCCTGAAGCTTTTGTGTTTGGCAGGGATGCTGGGGCACTGGATGGTGCGGCCTTAGACAAGAAACATTCCTGTGGAGTGGGGGCTTTTGTTCGATATCTGCAGTATTTGCCACAGAAGGGCTGCAGTGCATCAAGAGTCACGTGACTCCAGAATAAATGACTGCAAACAGAGGTATTCTTAAGCTGTCGACTTAAAAATAATTCGATAGACAGAATACGATCCAATAGTGATAAGCAAATTAACTAGACCTCTTAAAAGTTCCTTAATTTTTTTTTTGACTGTTTTTTGAAAGCTTTTCTGAAATAAACATCCACGCTGGTTGTATCGGAAACAAATGCGGTCCGCATGTCACCTAATCGTTTTTTTCCTCCTGTATGTGTACGGTAGCCGAATAACTCAGCAAGACATCCAGCTATTTCCAGGAGGCGACTGGAAGCTCAGATGTCGGATTACCAAACCTAAGCAGAAACAAATGGCTAAATATTCAGAGGTCCTCTCCCACCCTAATGCGACAAACAGCCGCCCGCAATAAAAGAGCAAGGGAGTGTGTGCCAAGTACGCGTAAAAGCTGCACAAGGGCAGCAGGCAAACTCTATCTGTTCTCCTTTATTTTATCTCAATATCCTTCTTCACTTTCCCTTACATTCCTCCCTTTGACCATCCATCCATCTTTTAGCCACTTTCCTAGGGGCAGGATCATGGGGGGGCAGAGTCTATCCCAGGCCGTGACGGGTACCGGGTGGGGGTGCAGCCCGAATGAGATGCTAGTCCATCGCAGGGCACAGAGAGACACACACACACTCAGACACTACAGGCAATCTGGAGATGTTAATCAGTCTAATCGCTTGTTTTTGGACTGCAGAAGGATACCGGTGTGACATGGGAAGAGCATAGGGACTCCACACACGGAGTGGGAACGGGAATTAAACCCCGGTCCTGGGGGTGTAATGTAGCAGTTCTCCCCCCTGAGTCACCCTTCTGCTCCTCTTCTTTCAAAGCTCTGTGTCTTGTCCGCATATAGCCGGTGGATGGGGGGGGGCTCTACACCAGGCTCTACACCAGTTCACCAGGAGTTGAACTGAGCAGAAGTAACTGCTAGTCAATGCAGGTTTTCTCGACCGCTTTGGCACATTTCTTAAATGGCAATTAACATTTGCAAAAGAACGAGTGTGATTCCCGTGCCATTTTGTGCATGACAGGACGTCATTTCTCACTGTTTCACACAAAGTTAAACTCTTTGGTAACACCTCACTTCACAGGACACAAATACATAGTAGTAACTGAAGTACAAATCATGATCAAATATAGTAGTTACTTGAGACAAGAGGTGCACCATGACTCATTATCGATACAGAAACATATCAGTGTTTCACTTGTGTTGTTCATGAATGCAAATGGTTTGTACAATCGTCATCATTTGACATAATTGTTAGTTGCTTAGGTCTTATTGCTCAAAATTGATTATGTACTTTCCCAGGGTAATAATTTTACACTATATATGTAGAGTATCATTATGTTAGCCACCACATGCATAACTTCCAGAATAATTCAAGAATATATTCCATGACATGCAGTAATACAGTGTTGTTGTATTTTTGCCACTTTGTTTTTCTAGTCTTGCCACTGTCTTTGCTGATTTGGTGTCATACAGTGCTGTGACATTATTTTGTTGGCTATTATGTCCTGAGATCTTACGTTACACGTGCACGCGAGTGCTTTCTCTTGCCAGTGCACTTTACAAACTCTAATGTAGAGCCTTACAATGTCTTTCACATGAATAGGTATCAGTTTTTGAAAGAAGAATGATCAGTCAGTGACAGTGAGGATGATTGTCGCTCAGAATTTTGGAGCTCAGGAGCCAACAAACACTGACATTCTGACAATGTAACATTTTGACTGTCAAGGTTACAGTAAAATTATGTTAAAGGTACTTTTCATTTTAGTGGCACCGACTAATTCATTGATAGAATTATTTGCTTTTGAAACAAAACTTAATTGTTTTGCAGCTTTACTATAGTGTTAAGCTATATGCATAAACTGTTTTCAGATATGCTGTTATAGTCATAGTCATATAATAGTTATAGTTATAGTTATAATCATGAGAAGGATGCTTCATGAGATGTGCCAAAGCAGTAGAGAAAAACTGTCATCCTATATTTCCTGTATCAGGATTCCGTTCGGCCTGCTGTGTGATATTTCTCTACATATCTGGGTTTTATTTGTTAGTTTGTTTTAACTGATGCCTGTGAGCTCAAATTCAGGTAACCTGGGTAAAAAATGTGATAAACACAGCTACAACTCAGATATCATCAGGAGCTGATTGGCTTTTATGTCCTGTCTCTAATTCAGTTTCAGGCCTGAAATTCAATATGTTTCTGGAAACGGCGACAGGCGGTAGCAGGTTTATGCTGCTGCACCGGGATGAATGGTGATAATGTGACTGATATCCCAGCCAATAGTGGTCACAGACTGCCGGCTCTTCAAGGGTCAGCAGAGCCAAAATATCACTCAATTAAGGCAACAAACGGATGGCTTTTCTCCTGCAGAGCAAAACAAGCGTCGCATATTTTTCATCAGTACTTCAGAGAGAAAAGGCCAGTCTGTGGCACAAAACCTCCACATCGCCTCGGCTACCATTGCAAACCACTGAACCTGCATCCCGACTCGCAACATGCCGCGCTCACCATACCCCAGCCCTACTGTTCCTGCCATGCAGTGAGGCTGGGGGTCTTTGTGGCTGAGGGCTGCTTAGACACCACCGTGTGGACATGGCAGAAGGTTGCTAAGTGACTGTGCCTATTGGCCTGAGGGTACATATGGCCAAATCACACAATCTGCTGGTCTCAAGCTTAATAATGCTGAATACTGCATATATCTTGCTGTCCATAAAGACTCTTGCTCCGATTTAGACAACAGATTTACACACAGGCATAAAAAGATCCTCACTTTATTTTCAGCTCTGGCAGAAAGAGAATTGTGGAGAATAAATGCGCAACTGATCATCCTGAATAATGCAAAGCTACCAAGGACTGACATAATCCTAGTCAAACTCCATACTTGGGAAGATGTTGTTTACCTCTGTAACTGAGTTCACAAGTCAACAAGTCTCTAGAATCTGCAAAGAACACACAGATATGATCAGCCCCAGGAGACGCATTCAGCCAATGCTGACGCTCTGTCAGGCTGAACCATCGCTCCCAGTCACTACTCCCAGTCACTACTCCCAGTCACTACTCTGATGGTCTTTCATTATAGACCATCAATATCCCCTATCCTGTTAACCAAATTATGGATTCAAGTGTGTAATATTAACACACAGAAGACTTTAACCGATCAAAAAAGATACAATTACGCTCTTAAAATATCCCATAATTGCCATCCTTCAGACAACGGGAATGTTACTGGAAAATAAAAGCCGAATGGAACAAAAGTCTACACATTGTTCTGCATAAAACTTTTCGAAACATTAACTAATTAAGAAAACCTTTTCAAAGCCCCTATATTCCCTAAATTGCTAAGCTGAACAAATTCAAGTAATAATTAAAATGAATGAAAATGTTGAATTGTTAAATAATGTATTTAATTAGCAGATGCTGTTATCATTGTGCACTTATCCTTTTTCTGTTTGTACAGGAAATTATTTAAGGTGCTTCTCCACCTTGCTGAGGATGTAACCTGAAACCTCCTGTTCAGAAGTTAAATGCAGCACACTACTTCGTTTGGACATTCTTCATGAACATATTGTGGTTCCTATCATAACCATCTTTAATGTCTAGGATAAATATGGCACACAGAAATATAATTTGACAAAAAATGTACAATTTTCTTGAACTGAGCACAAAACTTCATTGCATCTTTTGAGAGACAAAGCAGCGACATTCGACAATGACAAGTCAAGTATCACGCTTCTTATTCATCTGCTTTTGGAAAACGAGAGTCGTGCAATTTTCTCCAAGTGCCTGAATTTCTGGACACTTTGACACGCTAGCCATGCTGAAATTATTTTGAGCAGTATTAGATTATCCTGTTAGCTTTTTTTATCACCAAAGAGACCTGGAAACTCTGTATGGAAAGTGTCTATTTCGCAAGTAAAAATTGGGTTAGGCTCTGGCCTCTTTCCTTAAGAGCATTTACATCAGTGTTATGGATGCCTGTACCCTGCCACCCTCACAGTCTCACCCGCAGAACTGATAGAGGACCTTTCGCAAGGACACCACTGCAGTGTCCCACCTGGGATTCAGACTCTCGGTCTTCGAGAGCCACAGTTTCACCACAATACATGACTGGCCATCAGTTTTTGGAGTAAAACAAGGTTACAAACAACCTTGTTTTACCCCCTGTAAGGCATACAGGGCTGCTGCATCAAACAGCATGTCCTTAGCACATTAGATTTGACAAGTGGGAATCGACAGGTAGGCTGGTTAATCTAATATTCATTCTCCTCGCCGCACTTCACCAGGGAAGTAAAACAAAACGGATCGCTTCGATCAGCCCATAACGGGGGCGGCGCCGAGAGCCCAGCATCCTGCTCCGTCACGCCCTGCTAATACAGAGTCATTCAGTGCTAGCGTGCTTATTTTTCACCCCAGAAGAGAATCATCTCGACAGGATTTTCCGAAACACTGCTAATTTATTCCAGTTAATTGACAAAGGTGCAAGAGCCCATATTTAAATTCACAGAAAGGAAAACGCAGCACAACAGGGAACCTAAATATCCTGGAGGGGAAAACTGGAGACGTCTCTCTGCGGAGTGCCACGTTAATGCAGCTAGCAGTCTGTCTCAGGAGTTCTGACCTCAGCACGGCGTCTAAAATAAGGTTATGGGGTGTCTGCCCTGTGGGTGCAGAATCCTATTAATTAGAGTATAAACATCAGAACTGCTCCATGCTTGTCTCCCAAAAGGCAAACAGTGTAACCAAGCACTTTGTAGGCTGTCAGAGGCATTATAGGCATAAAGAGGCATTAGGCATTAACCAAAACAAAAAATGAAGGAGACACTCAAAAAATAATCTAATTGCCAAATGACAAAAGGCACGTATCGCAGCCTACTGGGTTTTTGCTGGCTTAAATCATTCCTCTCGTCCACAGACAATTGTTAATATTTTATCCAAAACAAATTTGCAGCAATTGGAACACCTGGATAATTCAATAGAGCAGTTTACTTCACGCACTTTGTTTAAATACAAAACGGCAGGTCCCCTCCTGTGATATAAACTTGCAGGTTTCAGACCTCCGTCCTTAACCACCATGCCACCTGCTGTTCAGAGGTTTGACCAATGATGTTTATAGCCGGACTCACTATCCTCTACGGAGGAAGCTAAAGTAAATAAATGTGTGTTCCTTATCATAATTCAGTGCAGTTTCGAACTATATTTAATTACTTAATTTATTAATTTCCTCCTTTATTTCTCTTTTTTATAGTGGCCCCCGTCCTTCTCTGTACAGCAGCGCTACTGCCTGCTGCCCACTGTATTGATTGGTTTGAGTCTGCCTATTATATCAAAAGGAAATAAAAGTGCCACCCCCCCCCCCCCGTTCACCGCAGATCACATTGCAGACTGTCAGGCTGCCATGCCGGTGAGCCGCACCAGGGCCTGGGAGAAGTCAGATGCCTGGGGCTTGGCAGAGCCTGTATGGAGCTGAGAGTCACTGCTGGAGAGGTTACATCATCACAGAACCTTCTCTCAGTAGGAAATAAAAATTCATTTCTTAGGTGTCGGGCTTTATTTTTTCCAGCATATTTATCTCTTTATGTTTTTTCTATTGTGCATTATTCTGGATTGCAAAGAGAATTTCCATTTAAAGTTAAATGCTTCAGAGTATATTTAAACTTTGTCGTACTGTTGTCCGTTCGTCTGGAAAACGATATGGGTAGGTAACCTTTATAATGATTCAGAATTAGATGTGTAGTTATGACATAACGCATCCATGATTTCCTGTAATTCACCGTGTTTAATTGATTTTAAACTCCTTTTACTTCTAACAGGTAGGATTATTACCAACATGCCAACATTAAACGCAAACCTGGAACCAAAAATAATTCTCCCTGAGGAAGTTTTGTTTGTGGATCAGATATATGGCATATAAAACCTACATTTCATTCATCTACAATGATTCTTTTTTCTACTGAAATATATGTAAGCAAAATGACATTTATCTGAAAGCTGAGCGTACACCTCTGGTCATGCACCATGTTGCAGACTTTTATAACGTAAGTACATATATATACATGCATATATACATGCGCACCCAGGGTGTCATACTTTGGACTGAGAATCCGAGACGGCTCCATAACCCCGGGCTAGCATTCAAGGCAGCAATGCACACACACACACACACACACACACACAGTTATATTAGTGACACGCTGAATCCAATCGAGTTTCATTAGAAAAGGAGGGTAGGTTGTTCTTTGCCTACTGAAGACAAAAATCTGTGCTCTTGTCAGAATCATAATCTTCTGGGTGGTTACTGAGCAGAGCTATATGGATCACATGGCCTGAAACTCAGGACTCCATAGCATGATCTTTCGTGATAATGAACATGATCTAAAGCCTCAGGTAAGGCCTCCCCATTAGTTAATGGCCATTTCCATGAAGGGCTAACTGTCTGTTAAGGTTATCGTTCAGAATTTCAAACTGAGCATTCATCCCTTGTGCAGTCTCTCATTACTAGTAAACATTCAGCACTTTCTAGCTAATATGGTCACTTTCCCAATCGTTCTGCCTTTGTAGTGCCATCCGCAGCTGCTAGGAATGACAGCCACCCCAGTGCGACTAAGCAGCAATATTTCCAAACTATCTAGTTATATATCACAATATTCTCAATTGCTTACTCCATACATACTGACATTTGTGTATGCTAGGTTGCTAATGTAGCAATATTTTACCTACTTTCTGGTCACGTTTTGACATTCTTGTTTACAGTTCACTTTTTCAAATCATTCCCCATTTTCACGTCCTTATTTATCTATTACCAGCTATTCTCTGCTACTGTGTTGGTTTTGCAGTGAATTTCCACAACCCTCTCTGCAAAATAAACTCTCCATTACACATGAACTTTATACTGCAGCTGCCCTTGACATGACTACAGCTACTTGGTCCCAACTGCACAACTGCCTCATTTAGAAGGCTGTGTGTCTTGTGCATCCATTTATCAGACTTTTCATTCCACAAGTCCCCGTCCTATTGCCAGTCCCAGCTGTCATGGCCACTGGAACAACAGCAGGGCCCTGGAGAATGAAAATAAAGCTTCCCGGCAGACGAGAACATGGCCATCTTTGAGACGAGTGACAGCCAGAAGAATGCTCCAAGGCACTTGGGTCCATCTCAAATGTAGACACCGTTGCACTGTGTGGGCTCGTAAAATGACAGGCAGACAGCCTTGGCCAACCACAAAAAAAACGCATTCTTACGCATCCTGACTTCTTTTTATCTCCAATCCATATTTAATCTTTATTACCAATATGTAATACCCAGCTATTAGAATACATAAAGTAATATGCATCTAGGATTTTGAGTTCTGACATGCAGAATAAATACACGTTACATTAAGCCTTGTATCCTACACTGCTGTATACTTAGATATATTGTACCTAGTATGATATATAATATATTCCCTTTTTAAACAGCACAGTCAGTGGATCTGCCAGAACAAGCAGTTCACTGTATATTGTATGAGTACGACTCTATGTCACAAATAAAGAACTTTAAAATTTGAACTTTGATGCCCCTCTGTGTCCCCTTCACCACCCTGAACCACAATGAGTAGGCTAGAAGATGGATGGATGGATGGATGGATATTACCATAAACGCCACGCATCCCCAGGGCACTGTCATTCAGCCCCTAAGTGCGGTTCTTGCCGCTCCCCCGGGTGTCCCTTCACCGCGTCTCCGTCGTGCATGATCTGCCATCCTGCGCCTCGCGGTGCCATCACTGGCTCTCACGCTCAAGGTGGTCGGGACCAGGGATGACAGGGCAAGCGGATAATGGCTGACTTACAGTGCTGCCATGGCACGGGACAGCCCCCACTCCCAAGTTCAGCAAGTTATGCATTAAATTCCACAGGAGGAAAAATGAAGCACTGACAGTTTGGTGTTGAGGCCGAGTAAAAATACAACATAAGTTTCCGGTTTTGCCCTGCTGGTGCATGCACACAAGTTCTAAAAGGGTTCACACCCACACAAAGACACACAGTTTCTTCCTTCCCAAGGGTTTTATATATTAACCTCCAAAAGATCCCACTCAGACTACTGTCCCATCTCTTCATTCTTAACGCAGACGGCTCTTTTTGTTATCAGACAGTGCTTATCAATATTGTCATTCATCACAATACATGTCCACATGTTCATAAACATGCTAGTTTCACTTTGTGAATTTCCCTGCAATTTCCATCTGTTTGGTTTTCTCTGCAATTACTGGAATCTTTTTCTGTTCTTCTGTCTTTATACAGGTTCATATATGAGGACCTACATATAGGAAACTAGGACACTGGTATACAGTATGTGACTCTCAGACCACTCGATCAAATGCTGAATGAGGAAAATAAGCTCAAGTACCTCTGTCTCAAGGTACAACGGAAGAACCGCAACATAAAGCAGCTGCCCGTAGGAAGCGAAACGGTTTTAGGGCCTGCAGAGTGATGCACTGTAAATGGCTATCATTAAACTTATTGACTTCGTTATCCTAACATGTATCAATCACCATCAAGGGAACTTTTAATTATAGCCCTCGTGTCTATTTTCTCTTTGATTGTTCCGCAGAGGCAATTAGAGAAAGGCCTTCCATGGGCCCGTACAGACAAACGTAAGCTTCAGATAATAGCATGAGTGTTTATGCCAAACGTTTTTATGCTATTGCACTGTAATAGGTAGATCAACTTTACAGGCACCTACATGCATGCATGTTGTATGTACAGATCACACATACAGTTGTAAAATCTCACGATTGATGGGATAAAATCCAGCTGTTTGAACCAGCCATATTATTAACCTGCCATATTATTGATTTCTTTAGTACAGAAATATATTAGGTTTCTTCAAAGATGTGCATTAGGACACAGACTGAACTGAACCTCCTGTTAGCAATATCCTTTAGATTCATGGTGCTGCAAATGAGATATTGACGCAGACGCAGCTCTGTCATATAAAGTGGCTGCAGAAACCATCTCAACATGAATCAGATAATGCTGTTGGTTTGTGGTTCTGACTATGATAAATAGAACCCTGTAAGTAACAACGAAATGGGACAATCTCTTCAAACTGCATTTTTCTTCAGGATGTGTTCGTCTTAGAGCACAGACTGCTAACTGCCCGTAACGATGAAAAGGGCAAGGAGATCAATGCGTAAGTCCATATGAAAGCCGGCTGCCAGTTGCACTGTGTGAGGTGGCCCATCACAGCCAGTATGCAAACGCTAATGTTCTGCAGAGCTGGAAGAGCGCAGTCTGCATGTCTTAAGCAAGCGAAGGCAGGCACGAAGGACGAATTCTTAATTCCTACATCATATGGAGCAGAGAATTTTTTGGTAGGAAACATCAGAAGGACACTTAGACAGTTGGCCCTATTCAGCATGTTGAATTTGCTCAGCACGCTGTGAGAAATAAGGGCCGCCTGATATTTATTTTTATGCACTCCATGTAGCTGGGATAGTGTCACATTTCTATGAACTAGCTATGAGTGAAACGTGAAAATTTTAAGCAGCTTAGATGCGATTTAAATATATTTACTGTGAGCACGCTGGCAGCAGGCCGGGACACAACCGGCAGTGCTAAACTCGATTTGAGAGTGAAAGCTGATAATTCAGCCTGGCAGCACCCAGGCAAATAAAGTCAATTATAATAATCATTTTAAATTCCTTCATCTCCAACCCCCATGTCCTTCAGAAAACTGCGGGGCAGATAAAACTAAAGGAATAAAGATAAAACACAGGGAACAAGAGGAAATTGTAAGCAAATATTGAGAGCGATTCAAACATTTCAATTATAGTGTAATGTGGAATGTACTTGCTGTTAAATATTGCTATATGTAACCCTTCGTATAAAATATGCACCCGTGTCCCTTTTTTGACAGCCATTCCTGTGTCTCACGCTTCTGATACCCTAGCAAGGGAAATTCTTACCGTAAACAGCTAGGGGTGTCCTATTTGTGTCAAGATCGTCTAATGTTAATCATGAATCCATAGTGGGACGATGGTGAGAGCGCACCTTGACCTACAGTTCATTGCACAGAACAGCTCACTAATTCTCAGGTCTCTGTGGAAGGGAGGGATTTCGCAGGATGAGGCCGCGAGTACACACATAGTTAGCAGCTTGCACGTGGATCTTTTTTTATATCCTTAATGTCCCTGGGTAAATCAAATGCCCTTTTCAACGTCTGTCCTTCCAAATACAGTTCCTCCATAAAAGCCCCATTTACAATTAAGTGGACAGACCTCTGCCAATTTAGATATTAGCTATGCGCACTACGCATTAATCACGCCGTCCTCAAGCTGGTCATTGAACCTTCCGGAAAGATTTATGCCTGTTAAAGAGGGGCATTAAAACTGCAACAAAAGCAACAACCTCTCGGCTTGTGCAACCGGAATGCTGAGCTGCGTGTCAAGACATCCATTTCACGTAGTAGGCCAATCATCCTAATGAAATCGCCTCCTAAGTTACTTGTCCACAGATGACCACCAGCATTTTCAATTGTCTTTTTACAGCTTTGGCCTGTTAGAAGGTGGTAAGGAGAGTTGGCCTACTACTCACCTAAAATGATAAAATTAGAAAAAGACATATCAAATCCCAGCATATTTAAAAGCCCTTAATGCACATCACTCCAAAGCAAATTTCACTTCTCTGGAATATAATGTTCTAAAAACAATATGAAATGAAATTGTGAAATAATGCTTTATTTACCATTTGCACCAGCATGAGCACAGGTATACACACACAGATGCACACGCGCGCACACACACACACGCACACACAGGTGAGAGTGAAGCTTGGGGTCTGAGCACAGGGTCAGCCAGTTAGTCGCCATCCCTGGAGCATTTTTAATAGCCTTAATAATGCCCCCCCCCCCCGCCCCAAAGAAAATTAGAGTGTTGGTTACAGACTCCTTGTGCCCATTGAAAGATGACCTGTTTGGAAGTTAAAGATCCCAGGCTGTTGATAAAACCATTTTACAGTATGGATTCAGCCTCATATAACGTGAAACTGGACTTGCCATACAACACAATGTGTTACAGGCTTGAGCACAGCTGCCTGAGGAAGGACAGGTTGACTCTCTCCATCTCTTTTCACATCTAACAATACAGAGTGGTTTTTTCCAGACCCCTGTAAAATCCTAGCCCGGACTGTTAATGCCCTCCTCTGAGCTGTGTTGACTCTGTATCTTCCTAAGCCCTGTACAACCTCATTCCCGATAAACCTGCGATTCCTCGCCCCCCTCCCCATATCACATGCTCTACTCCATTTGCCATCCTGACCAGAGCAGTTCTTACAATATCCATCCATCCTTTTTCTGTACTCTTAATCCAGGACGGGGTGGCGGTGAGCTTGGGACAAATCCCAGGAGGCAGAGGGGTACAGGACAGGGGACAACCCGAACCAGATGCCAGTCGATTGCAGTGCACACACTCACAGTCACACATTATGCTCAAGTTCAGAGTCGCTAATTCAATGCATGTTTTGGGACTGCATATGAACTTTCAGGAACCGTGCGAACCCCAGGAGAAAAATCACCTTTCACGCGGAGCACCACGGGTGGGATTCAAACCCCTGAGGCCTGAGACGCCCAAACATTCAACCAATAAGTGGTTTTAACCGTCATTCTGCAAGAAAAGCAGTGCAGCATGCTTAGAAAAATCCATTTCACAACTTTACACCTTAATATCATGTTAAGGTGTAAAGTTATAATAATAGAGTATTAACTTGCTTAAGTCGCTCGATCTTGACTTGTGCTCAGTTGAGTTTCCCTGCAGATTAATTTTAATTAAATCATGAATATTAATGATTTAAAGAGATATTTACTGGGAAAAGATCTGGAAATTAAATTTGCTTTCTCATAAGTAGAGCTGACAGTCCTTTGGAACAGAATGATGCAAGACAAAGACAGAAGGGGTAAAATGGATGCCTTTTTTATTCATATTCCTATACGGCATCAACTGTAGAATCAGAACACCAGCCATTTCCGATGGCGTGAGAAATAGAAGCCACGTTTTTCTTCACCGTATTTAAGATATTGGATTAGTTGTTTATTAAGTACATTCCACAGAAGCAAAAAACAACTTGTGGCTTCTGCAGTTAGTCCAGATATTTGATCCATTTCATGTTTAGTTTATTACAGCAGACAATCTGCTCCATGTAGGGCTGATGTCGGTGCAGGTTTTTGGGATGACCTCTCAATCAGCCAATAATAGTGGCTTCCCAGGACTGGAGTTGAGAACCACTGCTTTATTATTGGCTGATGGAGAGGTTAACCCAAAAACCCGCAGCCACACCGGCCCTCCATGGAACAGGTTCACCACTCCTAGTGTAAAGGCTAACCCTCCTCACAAAAAAGTCATAAAAGTCTTGCAAAAGAACTGCATCTTACCTGGACAATTATTCTAAAGCAAAGGTATGTAAGTATGAAGATAGCAAAAATCCCCTGTAATTCTCGATTCTGTATTTAACATGCAAAGTCTTATACCTCTGTGTTTTCAGACCAGGTGTGAGAGATGTGTGATTTACAGGTTCCTGTCTAAAATTCACACACACAGAAAATACAAGCCATAAACAAACAAACAGACAGACAGACAGACAGACAGACCGACAGACAGATAGATGCATGGATGGATGAATAAACTAATGAACGAATGAATGAATGAATAAATAAATAAATAAATAAATGGCCGCATACATACTCTAAATGGGCAGTTAAGGTATTAACTCAATGAAATGCATCACTGGAAAATCCAATTAACAATGGAATGAACAAAGTACAGTTTGGAGGAACAGGAATATTTCATCCGCAGTGTAATTTAATTGGAGTGAGACACAAAAGATAGGAGTCAGGACAGAGATTGAGGGTGGACCGGTATGGCTGGGCCCTGCAGTGCCCCTCTGATGGCAGCTTAAAGCGCCCCCTATGGCCCGCCTTGAGCACTGCACTGCGAGCCAGGCCTTCGCACAGGCCACTCTGGGGGATTATTGTCATGGGTGAACGGCAGGTTTCTAAGAATATGGTCTGCAACTATTAATTAAAGGACGTAGAATTTTTTCCCACAATTAATGATGGGGGGGAAATGCTAATAAAAGCAAACTGGCAAAGACCTGTCTTTGTGTCTGCCAGTGTTACCGTTTGAAGAGGCCCAGTTTGACAGAATAGATGCACTGGTTTGGGATTTCACTTCAAGCCAGGCTTTGCACAATAAGCCATTTCCTGCCTTTGGGGGCCCTTCTGTCATCCGATCCACAGAAGTGCTGCTTGTGGCCAGTTTCCTTGTTACAATACAAAATAAAATCGTAATGATTCCTACTTTCTTGATCAAACAAACTTATTTATAAAAAGCATCCATCAGGCAACATCAATAAAGACAAAATGTATGGTTTTAATTCATATTTGTATACAAATCTTCATTCTTGTTCCTGTAATGTGTTATCTAACTTATATATAAAGTTATGTTAGAACGTTCAAACGGAATCCAGTTAAAGCATTGCTTCCACGGCCCACTGTCCTTTATATCAGACTGGCCTCACTGGAACAGCATGAACATCCATATTGAATGTGCATATACAGCTCTGGAAAAAATTAAGAGACCACGACACACTTTTTTGCTTCACTCATTTCTCAATTTATGGATGTGTGTCTGTGAATAAATCATTTTATTTTTCTGTCTCTCATTAATGAAGGGCTACTTCCTTGCTTTATGGGACTTCAATCCTGCTTCTAGGAGCCTGATATGCACTGTCATAGCACTGCACTTCAGACCTATATTTAATGTTTCCCATTCCTTTTGAAGGTCACTTGATGTCATCCTACGATTCAAGACAATCTGTCAGATAAGTTGACGGTCATCTCTGTCATCACAAAGTTGTTTCTGCCCTCTACTTGGCTGGTTTCTGGTCGTTCCCAGTGTCTCCTGCTTCACCTTGTTCTTGTGTGCTGCTGTCTTAGAAATTTTGAACCTGGAAGCAACCTGCTGCTCAGCGTAACCTTCTGCCAGCAGGACCACGATTAAACTAGAATTGAAAAATACGCATTTTTTTTTTAAATATAGAGTGGTCTCTTAAGTTTTTCCCAGAGCTGTATAACAAGATTCTAATATGGATAAAGGAACGGATTCCTGTAGTAAGATAAGAATTTTGAGAAAGAACAAGCGCGTCATTTTTTTGTAATATTCCACATGCATTTGATACTGAAGTTAAAATTCAACCATGGCGTACATGCCTATTATCTGCCTGGGTAAACAGAGGCGCCTGCATAGCTGCAGAGAGACACATTCAAAGCAAAGCTGTTTTACTGTAAGCTACTGTTACATGTCTGTGGGGTGTTAGGCGTTTTGGAACCTGCTGGGACACCGACGAAAAAGGCTGAAGATGTCTCAGATTGAATCTGCATCTGAAGCGCTCGGAGGTGCTCGGAGCTCCTCGGCCCTGCCCCGCCCCCACTGTGCGAGCGGTAAAAGTGGATCAGCACAGCGCCGTGGGCGTCTGAGGCCAGCCTGCTCCACCACTGTCACTTTGCCGGAAACTCATTGGCAGATGACCAAGGGGTCAAGAGTTCACAGTGGGAATAAACACATGGCCCCCTGACCCTGGGCAACAAGCTCTGGATGCTTTATTGGCCAACTGATGAGGTTTTCTTTTTTGTTTTTTTTGATCCAGACGAGTCTCATTATATCAGCCTCACATGATAAATACTATACCAGGAATAAGAATTTGAAGAAGTTAAATCATAACCCTAATCTGCCCATCGCCATAAGCATGTGGAAAAAAATTGATCTGTACTAATGGCACGAAGATGGCCACCACTCTATAGCAATGAAAATCTGTTATATTAGTCTGTGATTAGAAATAGTAAAAAGTCAATGAATGCCATATTATACATGAAATTATTGGAAATGAACAGACCCATATATCCATAAGCTCAGATATAAAATCTGATGGCTGTAATGTTGAAAATAAAATTAACTGGTCTGGAATCAGCAGGTTATGTTACTTTTGAATAACTATCAAAATTAAAGCAGAATAGAAAAGCAAGTAATATATTCAGGGCATTTTTGCAAAACCAAGAAGAGACTCGTTAAGACGTGAGGCGGCGCTGCCGGACCACATCCAAGGGAAACAGAGGCTGCAGAAACCATACGTGCTGGTAGAGTGGCTATATATGACCACCTGCTACTGCTTCTCCCCAAAGGTGTCTGATAATAATGATATTAGCACATTCAGGTAGCATGGTGGTATGCTAAATCACATACAGGTAGCATGGTGGTATGCTAAATCACATACAGGTAGCATGGTGGTATGCTAAATCACATACAGGTAGTATGGTGGTATGCTAAATCACATACAGGTAGCATGGTGGCATGCTAAATCACGTACAGGTAGCATGGTGGTATGCTAAATCACGTACAGGTAGCATGGTGGTATGCTAAATCACGTA
>JAODLD010000113.1:11058370-11088969 GCA_026781065.1 Mormyrops boulengeri | reverse complement strand
ATGCTAAATCACGTACAGGTAGCATGGTGGTATGCTAAATCACGTACAGGTAGCATGGTGGTATGCTAAATCACGTATACGTAGCAGGGTGGTATGCTAAATCACATACAGGTAGCATGGTGGTATGCTAAGTCACATACAGGTAGCATGGTGGTATGCTGAATGGGTTCCTTTTGACCAGGGAACCGCTAACATGTGGTGAGAAGCAAGTCGTTCAGTACTTTGACTTATTTAATAAAGCCTTGTTTGTTACCTAACAACTTCCACTCAATGATTCACTAATCCAGCCATTGTTTTTAAACAAAAGCTGACTTCTCACAATCAATTCAAAGAAAAACGCATACAGTGTGGTTCTTTGTGTGCTATGACCGTAATTTAAAGCCGTCTTTTCTTCATTGAGACAATGGTAACATCGATCTGGAAGTGTGCGTACTGTATCAAGCTCTTCTCAGGTAACCAACAGTGTAATACACAACTGTAATTTGAACTGGAAGAGTGTCACTACAAAAGGATTAAATTAAATAATGTTTTGCGTTTACAGTAGCGACTTAACTTAGTTATAGGACGCCCTGAGTGAGAGCATTGCAGTGTTTGACATAACTCATTCAAATGTTATCATATCTTTCAGCAGCTTTGCCCACAAAGTGAAAATCAGTCAATCAGAAATACCACTCATTTTGCATTCTTGCTAAAAAAAAAAAAATTAAAATCAACTGCGCACCAGCCACTAATTTAATTTCTAGTTTAAAAACAACCTCTGTGCTTGGATTTTCTCCTTCAGGGAAGGAAGACGAAACAGGGGAGCATGAATATGGTTGTGATGCTGTCTCACATTGGGCTTGTGACAGTGCCCCCCCCACCATTAAACGTAGGCCTCAGAACATTCTCACAACCCTCAGTAGGCCAACATCGTGGTCATGATGGCGCCACATGGCTGCGTTCAGCTTCAGGTTCCGGGTTCTACCAACAACATGTAAGGATTGCCCAGGTTTCAGGGAGGAGAGCAGAGGATGTTATCATCTTACACTTGGATGGGGCCAGATTTCCCCCTTTATTATTACCTTATATGAACAAAATCACTGGGACATCCATAGTAATTACAGGAACTGGCCACATGTGCCACACCCATTGCTGATGTACAGGTTTATAATTAAGCCGACAGCCAGGCAATCTCCAGCATCAAACTATGGCAGCAGAATGGGTGGTCAAACAGAAGATGATAGTCAGCCTAGCACTGTCATTGGACACCTGTCGCGCCGTACGGAGAAGCAGGAGCGGAGAGCCAGGGATCAGGGAAAGCAGGGTTTATTCGTGGAGCGAACACGAAGACAAGGAGCAAACAACGACTCAACAATACAATGACCGGACTGGGGAAACGAACGTAACGCGGACTTAAATACAAAGCACTAATGACAGGAACAAGGAACAGCTGGTAAACACGGGGAATCCACACGAGGGTAACGAGTAGGTGGAGTCGACGAGGGGGCGGGACGAGCAGGGCAGGACAGCAGGTTTGGTATATCCCTGCTAAAGTGGTTACATCATCACTTTCCCCTATGAACTGGTATTGTGAATTCATGTTTGTATTTTGTTTACATCTACAGTATTTAGCAAATGCCTTCCATCAAAGCAAGAGACAGCAGGGTCAGTCAATCCCTGGAAAATGGGGATTAAGGGTCTTGCTTGGGGTGAGATGATTCTACAGGGTTCTGCAGGATTTGAATTGGCTCCCTTCTGACTACATGCACAGAGTCCTGAGGCAAACACCACTGGCCCCTGTCTGGCTTTATTTTGAAAATAATAAGAGGCAGAGGACATCGCAGTTGCCTTCGGACGACATATTTGGTAAGTTATTGTGTGGTTTTCTGCAAAAAAAAAATCACAGGATATTACCTTCTCAACCTGAACATTTCATTTCAGGCATGTTTAAATCTAAAAGTTGGGAAACACACTTAGCGGCCATCTAGCTGGGCCTATTTTTGCCTACAGAATTGCTTTGAGGGTTAGACAAAAAATTTTCTACACACCACTGAGCTGTTATCTTTGCACCTGTGGCCTTCCTGTTAGCCTTAACAATTACGGCCATTCTCCCCGGACCTCTCTCATTAACAAGGTACTTTTTCCCACAGAACTGTCGCTGACTGGATGGTTATTTGTTTATCGCACCATTCTCTGTGAACTGCAGACACTGTAGTGTGCGAAAATCCCAGGAAAGTGGCTGTTCCTGAGATGCAGGAAGCACGTCTGGCACCAGCCTTCACGCCACATTCTAAATCGCTTAGATTACAAATATTAGCCATTGTAATGCTTAGTAAAGCAGTAAGTGAAGATCTTGACCCCGTCTGTGTGCTAATATATTCAGTTGTACTTACTGACTTGCTTGGAGGAGCAGGCTGTTAACTGTGTTAACTGGCCACACGCACGCACACACACATTCACATTTACAGTTGTTTGTGGGTGACATGGTGGTTCAGTGGGTAGAAATGATACCTCCAGTGTTGGGGTTGAAATCCTGCCTCTGCTCTGTATGGAGTTTACATGTTCTTCTGCTAGGCTAATTGGTAACCCTAAACCATGCATAGTGTGTGTGCGTGCATGGGTATGTGTGTGCGTGCAGGTGCCCTACGATGGGCTGGCATCTTGTCCAGAGTGTACTCCTTATGCTGTCCGAGAGAGATGCCACCCCAGTGTAAATTATTGAATTGAATAAGGCCTTAGGACACATATAGCCTGCAATTAAACAGTGAATTGCACTAAGTAAAACTTTAGAATCGCAGAAATGTTTATGTGCTGCTGAAGGTGGACTGCAGCTTCAGCCGTCTATGTTTCTCGCTCTCTTTTGATCTTGTTTTTATGTCCCTCACTTTTCTCCATTTTTTTTTTACCCCATTGCATTGTCTGTGGAGAATCTCTCGGAAGTCTTTGAATAATTGATAAACTTCAGGAACTCCGCAAGAAGCCCATAAAATGTATCGCTTTCTCTTGTGTTTTGTTATATTGCAAATTATTCAGTCTACCTTATACAACAATCTGTCATGAGTATAATTAATGCCCATTTAATTTTTATAGTCTTGATATTTTTTTTAGTTGTGTTTCATCTCTTAATTGCTTGGAGTGTTTAATTTACGAATCCGTTTTTAATTCTTACTTCCACACCCTGAGCATGTGTATGTAATATTTTATTTTAAGCAGCACTACATTATTGTGAAGAGGTATCTAGTAGCCAAAACTGACCAGTCATCTTCTCAGAGTACTACACTGAATATACCATTGCCATTTTTTTTGTTTCACTTATATATTGAGAATATTTCTTTAGAAGATAATAAATTGTCATTGATCCAAAGGTCTCCAGAATTAATTATGTAATCTGACAAATGTAACGAAATTATGAGTGTAAAGTATATAATATTTTGATCCTCAATTGTAAAATGAACCATGGAATAATAAAACAGGGGTACTTACTGGACATTTCAGGCCTCCAAAAAGCCTCAGAGATTTATAAAAGGCAGCTGGTGTGTTTTATGTCAATCTTCTTTTTATTTAAACATGGGTTACCTGTGGAATGTACACATCAATTTCAGTGTCTACCTCTCCCAGCAGACTCACACACACGCACACACACATACGCACGCACACACACACACAGTCATGTAATCATATCTTTTTAGGGACCACTCATTCATTTCTATGGGAAAAATGCTAATGATAACTATGACAACCTTAACCTCTACCCAGCCCTAACCATAACCATAAGTAACCAAACAAAATACATGAGTTTTTGCATTTTTATTTTTTTCATCGCAGTCACAGATTTTTATAAAATACAGTTTTCCCATATGGGGACCCCATCAGGTGAAAAAAAAACGGGTATTCATCACGTTGTGGGGACATTTGGTCCCCACAAGGTAAGGTATACCTGGACCACACACATACACACGCACACACACATTGTCATCTTTCCACTTATTAGGTTTTTTTTCTCCTTATTTGGTATTCTGAAGTAAAATTAAGGGCAAATATGCCAGCAAAAATCAATAGATGGTCCCATGATGGATCAGCTGTGTTATTGTTGAAGTGTCTGTTATCAGTTACAACTTCCCAGATGCCTTGCAGTTTATCTTAAAATTACAGTACAAAATCAATACTATGCATTATGTCAAGGAAAAAACTTGAAAATAGAACCTGGAACCACTAATACAGTACCTTTCAAATTCTGTAAATGTGAATGCTAACGTATACATTGTATCGTTCTGGTGAAATGTTGGTACCTGATAATTGTTGGAGTTCTGTAAGTTTGCTGGGTATAAAATTTACAATATAATTTCTGAGTGGCATTACATCAATTGTAATTTAGCGTGGACACGTCTACCTGTTAGCCACCACCAACTACCATGTGTGAGTTTCACAGAGAGCAAGATGAGGTATGACAACATGGAAATTTCAGTGTGCTGACTACCTATATCATATAATACATATAGTAATAAACATATTCTATTCTTACATTTTTGTCAAGGAAATGTCATGTCAACAGTGTCAGGCTGCAAAAAGAAGATATAATTTACATTAATAATTCAGATGGTGGGTAAATACTGTATTTTTCTGTTTCTGTTCTCTTTAAGTTTCATTTCAAACAAGAGACTATGGACAGTGTTTTTTTCATCTAAATCCAAATCTTCTTTTGGGTCTTAACTGGTTTTGGAGTAACAGTGTCATTATTAGGTTCAGCGGTGGTTTAATATCGGCGAAAATATGAGAAGAAAATGCTTCTTGTCATACATAAGTTAAAGAAAGGAATTTTCCCTTGAGCTTGTGGATGTTTATACCACTCAGACATTTTATTATTATGTGAAGAACAAAAATAAAACAGTCCTTCCATGTATGTGTTTTATATTAAAAAGTGATTTGCCACAGTTGAAGTTATAGTCTGCATTTAAATGCACTTTGACTCACAACTGATGCTGATTGGTGGCAGTAAAAATGTTTATGTCTTATATTGATCTGCCATTCTTGATCCTTACTGCATACGCTACCAAAAAATGAAAATATTTTTAAAAACAAAAACTTTTTGTCATCGAAATGACACAATGACAAAATGACTCAATTAAGGAACATGCCAAAGTGTCACTCATCTTCTACAGTTTCACTCTCACTTTTTTAATACAAAGTGTAAAATTGTCATGTGGAATCTATGGCAGAATGTGTATGTACAATGTGTACATATCCTCTGGGTAACTGGGCGTGATTCACTTCTACAGTAAACTCAAAACATCACAAACGTGCTTCCTAAACTTATTCAACACTTACTTCATCTACTCCTCTCCCAGTCCCTCCTATGCTCAGATTCGCCCGAGTGCCATTATGTGCCAAACATTGTGAGGAGAGAGAGAGAGAGAGAGAGAGAGAGAAGGAGAGAGAGGGAGAGAGAGAGCACCAAGCAATAAGGAGGGGGGTCGAGCAAGCGAATGAGAGGCAGGGTGGAAAAGGCCGAGCAAACCCTGCACAGAGGAGAAGCAGAGCGAATGCAAAAGCTGGAGCAGACTGTAGCAGTTACTCGTATACTTTCTGTGTAGGATGTGGTCCGATTGCAGCAGCAGCCCTCGTTCTTCGCTTTGCATTTTGCCTTCACATTTTGTTCCTCCTCTGTTCTGACAAACTGGATTCTTCCAGGCCAGTCGTCTCCAGATCCAGACATATTATAAGGTAACTATGATCTTTAATAAGTGATTCCAGGAGCAAGAAACCTACATACACTAAATGGGCATATATGGGTAGAAATGTGTTATTCATGCTTATATATCAGCACTCATGCTGTACATGGAAACAGGAAGTGTAAATTTGAAATATTATGATATGGGTTTGACAGACAGTGGATGCTTGAAATACGGAGGCTTTGGGTGCACTTTCAGAACTAGATTGTAATTATTTTTTTATTTCCCTGCATGAGCAGGAAGAGTTTCTTTTTGGTTTAAGACTCTACTAATCTTGACAAGGGTATATGGCTAAAGTAGGACTGCAGCCATGCTCATGAACCCATTGGAGTCACACTAGTATTAAAGTTGGTTTTCCATTTCCAAACTGCTGATTTTTTATTGAGTTGGCTGTGTCTTGCAAATTGGAAATTCACTGGCAGTGTTGCCTGTAGTCGCATTGATATTTTATTTAGGCTGGAGTGGAAGGCAGTAAGGAGATAACTGGGTTGGGTCATCTCTTTGTCAGATATGCTTAGGGTCCTGATTGTAGAACATGCTCTGGGAAATGTGCCTGTATTTCTTTCGACTGTTTCCCTTGCTTACTTTGTTATGTGCAACAGGGACACCCAGAGGAACACCAGCATTTGCTATATATCATGTACATATAGTTTTATCTAACAAGACACAAAAACACGACATTCCTGCCTTCTGAAATAAAAATAATTTATTTCTTCTGAAATATTTTTACAGTATTTTCTGTATTGTGTGCTACCAGTTATTTGTTTGGCTATTCTTTAACTGTAATGTATGACTCCAATTGCAGAGGATCAGCTACCGTGAAACCTACCATAGTTCATATCTACGCTGTGGCCATTGAGACATTACAGGCTGGAGATAACTACCAGTCCTATTTTACTTTTTTATTACCAGTCTAGATTTTGAACACGTATCATTGAATTAAAAAGTGGTCTGAAGTGTTTTTTTTAGATGATTTTGCTAAATGAAATGTAGTACTGCCTGTGTTATTTTTAGCACAACAGCTTTAAACTTTTTCAGAAATGAATGTGGCTATTTTAGTGTAAGTACGTCTTGCTCTTTTATTCGCAAGAGGCGCTGTCAATGTTTGTACTGTGAGGCTCCACATTTTAAACAGACTTTGATGAAAACAGTTAGAGCGTCTCCATCAAGCCCTCACTGGCCTGTGCTGCACAGTCTCTAAGCTGCCTGTGTTGTGTGTCTTGACAGGTACATAGAAGGACAGCCATACAAGGAATAGCGATGTCTAAACGACAACGTTCTCAATTTACAAAACCTTTTAGACAGCAGGAAAGCTGAACACATGCTAGAGGGGAGAGACAGCAGGACTGTATAATCAAACCTGGAGAGCTACATGACCGCGGAGAATGACGAGGGGAAAGTGTCTGCCTTGCAGCTTCGGAACCCACCATCACGGTTTCATGTGAATCTGAAACACCACAGCCCTGCATCAACATCAAGCGACGACCAAGAGACCCAAAGCACTGTTGGAAGCCTTTCAATGCATTTTGCATAAGCCATACATTATTACAGAGCAAGTGTAACATTTGTTTTCTTCTTGTTTTTTGGATTGACATGAGAGCATACTAGCTGTTCAATAGTTAGTGTCTAGAGGCCACTAGCTAATGCTCTGACAACGTGATTATAGACCAATGGTCACAATAAAGTTCCACAGACCCTCCACACGCTTTAAATTCTCGTGTCATTGAGAAACACAGAGAGGGGTATAAGTCACCAAGCCAGACCTGCCGCTGATCTCCTGCTGTTCGAATGACCAGATCCCAAAGGCTGGCTCTTTTCCTTCTGTTTCGAAAAGGTCCGGCCTTAACTCATCAGATCCTCTGTCATTAAACACCACCGCGGTTCCAGTCACAAGGTGAGCCACTGAAGCAGACATGGCGGCCGGAGTGGCAACTTGGCTCCCCTTTGCTCGGGCGGCTGCTGTGGGCTGGCTCCCATTGGCTAAGAAATCAATGCCCAAGCCACCTGTGGACAAGAAGAGCCGCAATGATGAGATCTTGTTTGTGAATGTAAGCGGGTTGCGTTTCCAGACCTGGAAGAACACCTTGGATCGTTACCCCGACACGCTGCTGGGCAGCTCAGAAAAGGAGTTCTTTTACAATGAGGACACCCAAGAATACTTCTTCGATAGAGACCCTGAGATGTTCCGCCACATACTCAACTTTTACCGCACGGGCAAGCTTCATTACCCTAGGCATGAGTGCATACAGGCCTTCGATGAGGAACTGGCTTTCTACGGCATTGTACCTGAGATCATTGGTGACTGCTGCATGGAGGAGTACCGCGACCGCAAGAAGGAGAACCAAGAGCGGCTAGCTGAAGATACAGAGGCTGAAATGGCCAGTGACATCCCTTTGCCCCCTGACAGTACTTCGCGTGAGAGGTTGTGGAGGGCCTTTGAAAACCCACACACCAGCACCATGGCCCTAGTCTTCTACTATGTCACTGGCTTCTTCATTGCTGTTTCAGTCATCGCCAATGTGGTGGAAACTGTACCCTGCCGGCCACCTAAGGGGAGTGTTAAGGACCTCCCCTGTGGGGAAAAGTACTCACTAGCCTTCTTCTGCATGGACACCGCCTGTGTACTCATCTTCACCTTTGAGTACCTGATGAGGCTCTTTGCAGCGCCCAGTCGCTGCAAGTTCATGCGCTCAGTGATGAGCGTGATCGACGTGGTGGCTATCATGCCCTATTACATCGGCCTGGTCATGCCAGAAAACGAGGATGTGAGCGGAGCCTTTGTCACCTTGCGCGTTTTTCGTGTCTTCCGTATCTTCAAGTTCTCCCGCCATTCCCAGGGGCTCCGTATCTTAGGCTACACGCTGAAAAGCTGCGCCTCCGAGCTTGGCTTCCTGCTCTTCTCCCTTACCATGGCCATCATCATCTTTGCCACTGTCATGTACTATGCTGAAAAGGGAACCAAGGGCACTAACTTCACCAGCATCCCTGCTTCATTCTGGTACACCATTGTTACTATGACTACCCTTGGGTAAGTGTCTTGTGCTCCATACTCTACTTTCGTTTCATAGAGTATATTAATCTCAGACTGTGAGGTGTGCTTTTTCACTACACATCTTTGAGAAGGTGTGAATGTTAAATCATAGATATCCTACTCCAGGGAACAGTCTCTCAGATAGATCCCATGGAGCTCTGAGTGAGTATTCCAAAGTTAGAACCACCGGTGCTCAGCTACAGTGCTCCGAAGACTAATACTTTCACAAACCAGGTCTCTTCGGTTGCATGTGTGCCACGAATGATAATCGATGTAACACTGAAGGTGCTGAAGGCTCGTTACTAGTATTGACGTATTGAAGACCGTTGCGTCGTACAGCATACAGATACTGAGCATTTCAGCATTTATTGTCAGCTTTATTGTTGAGCTACATTACAATTGCTGAGCTATTGTTGACTTGTAATTAATGGTCTTCACTGCTATATTAAACGGGAAGCAACGACAAATAAGCAAGCAAATGTTCAATGAAATCAACAAATTTCAATTACATCAGTGCAGAACCAGGGAAATTCATGTGAATAATTCATTATCTATCTATCTATCTATCTATCTATCTATCTATCTTATCATAGTAGATGCTATGATACAGTAGCTCATTTGAAGTATCATAAGGTTCAGGAAATTATGTACCATCATTGTGTTCCCATATTAAACTGACACTCTCAGATATTTGGAAGAAATCACACCGACCTGTAAAGTACATGGCACAAGCTATTATGGCCCCTAACATCATGATCTTTTTATAATTTTAATTTCAATTGCTACCAGCAACATTATTAAAATCATATTTAAATTACATATGAAAAAAGAACTATTTTCTTCTGGCTTGGTGAATCATATTGTAATATGAGTGTATGCAGATTACATGAAGCTGAGATGTACGCAATACGAAAGAGGTGATTTTTCAAAAACAATAATACTGAAGATCAACACTGTCCTCAAGCCTCGTTTTTGTTGTTACTTCCTGAATCACCCTGCCTCTTTTGTAGGTAGTCGGCAATCCTCCAGTCCATTAAACAGAAATCAGTATGTATCTGAACACTTAACAGATTCAGTCAACAGGAATGCTTTTATTTCCATTTTATTTCTGCTTATACATTCGTGATGGCCTTAGTGCTGTCAATACTGCAGCAAAATGTGAATTTAAAGGATATGTTATGTAGGAAAAATGTGTGACCCTGCATTGTGGGGTGTGCTTTTCCTTCTGGAATTATAGATTGAACTGAATGGTTCTAAATTTAAAATGTTTGTTGAAATCAATACAGGTTTGCACGTGGAAAAAGGTTTTAAGAGTGATGTTGATTTTCTGCTGAAAATTGATATCTGTAGCATCACTCCAGCATCAGTCATTTGCTCTGTGATTTGGGCGGATGGTGCTGCTGCTCAAAGGCAACCACATTTAGTGCTGTTTTATTAAGCTTCGACTTTTGTTCTGCAATTCCTTATTTTGCTCCTTTTGCCAGACGTAGATACAATTAAGCGCAGAAGGTGAAGATAAGCAATGCAGTATCTTTCCAGGTTAACATACTGTACATACCGCATAAAGCTACCTTAGCGGGGAATGAAAGATGTCTGTCAACTGTCAGTCCGCCGTCCTCAGACTGATGGAGGAATTAATGGTACCCTTTAATGGATCCCCTCCAGGCTGTTCCCCAGCCTTGTGTCATACGCTTCCTGGGTAGTGGTGACCCCTGCAGACCTGACCAGGATAAGTGGGCAGAAAATGGATGAATGGATGGATAAGTGGATGAATTACAGTGCAGTGTAAGACAAGCATAAATGCACAATGCATGCACATTTGTACACAATGTGCACAGTTCTGCAGTTGCAGACTATAAAAGTCCACGGTCTGTATATATGGCAGACAGACACATAATAAAACTTTGGGAAATTATGACTATGAATCGTATATTGCTGGTAATCTGTATGTCGTCAGGCAGCGAAGTTACTATGGCCCTAAACCTCCAAATTAATGCCGGCTTGTTCCATATGGCACAATTATATCAATCAATATATACACAATTTTAACTTGATAAAAATGGCTCAGTATAATTTCTCAATCTGGTCAGTTCTCGATCTGAAGTCCACACATACCTTTATAATGTGACACAGAACGGGACACAAGAGATGAAAAAACGAGAGAATGTTGACGGGTAGTTAGCAAAATTAAACATTGTACGGGAAGTGTATATATTTGCTTTATTTCCCCACTGAGGTTTAAAGAATAAGACATCAGGCACTTGATTGTCCCTGTGATGGATATTAAAGCTTTTGAATAACAGATTGCACCATATTGTAAGGTATCTACCTTGAGGGGATCTCAGCGCAGTTAACAACCCATTATCGTCTTGATGGGGGATTGACCTTTTGAGGATGCAGCAGAAAGATCCCAGATGCTGCCTGACCCCAGAGAGACTGGCAGTTCAAGAAGGAAAAAGCAAAATGAAACACATGATTTCTATAGGAATGGCTATGAATGTCAGCAAACAAAAACCTACGAGCATATGAATAAACAGATCAAAGAAGCATAATGCGTATGGTTACATGTGCTGGGAGATCAGAGCTTCCCCTGACCTCTGACTTTCTGTCTTTAAGACTATATTATATAACACTGAGCTCGATGCTGTATATTTCTTATCTTAATACCTGTATCATGGTTTCTGTGTCAGCCCGACATTACTTTAACATGACTACATGTAACTTTCTGTTAAAATAGTCCCTGATTATGTTTTCACTGATTAATGCTTGTTAAGCATTACCCTGCAATGCTATTGTGCATAGGACAGAAAGGACTATAATGTGTGATGTGCGGAGTAGAGGAGCTGGCCTCTTCTGAGACTCCGCTCAATGAGTGCAAGTTTCTATTTGCAATTACATGACCCTGTCTCTGGCGGCGGCTGACTTGATTTCTCATTAATGGAACTTAATATCTACCTTTTTTTCTTCCTCTTTTGACCTTGGGCCTATTTCCAGACCCAGGCCAATAATCTTCAAGGAATGAAGTCATTTGAGTTAGCGCAGAATGTTGACATATTTAAATGAGACTGAAAGCATTCTGCCAGTTAAATGAGAGACATTTTTGAATGCACTCGATGTCAGATTTTTATCGCTAAGATGTCATGTGTTGCTTTATTACAAATGATTAATGTATAACTTTCCAATAATCCAAGCAGGAATTAGCACCAATCACAAAATGAATACCATATATATATATATATATATATATATATACACACCTTTAAAGCAAAGCTTCATATAAAACACTTATTATAATCTCCACTGAACTGAATGTGTCAACTCTCTTCTATATATTTATAATTTTTCTTCACAATAAAAAGCTTCAGAGCACAACAGATTTGTTTTTTGTTTCAGCAGTGTGCATCAGTCATAGATGTCGATAGGAAGTTGGCCAGCTTCTGGACAGACAGTTCGAGTGGTGGAACACAAACAGAAACAACACCAAGAAATTAACTCATATTTTGTGTGAGACATGCAAGTTTCCATGAGTGTTTGTCATTGGATGTAACAAAGAAGAAATACCTAGCAAATTCTAACTGTTTAAAGTAGTTAAAAACACATACCTCACATTTTTAGCCATGGAATCACGCATGGTTTCGTTTCATAATAGCCCCCAAAGATAAGCTGACAGTAACCCAGTTAGGAATGATCCATTTCTGTCAGGTTCCCACTGCTGTAAGTGAAACAGACTCAGATGTATTAATATTTTAATACAGCTCGAAGAGGACATCTGGATGAACATTTTTATAACGATAAATATCTTTAAATATATACGTGTAGCATATCTCAAAGTACTGAAATAATGCTCTTAAATTAATACCCAGAACAGAAAAATAAGAAGAACTAGGTAACTATTCAGAGGGATACTACACAAACTAAACTAAGTAACTTTATATATTAATTTCGTTACCTATAGGTGGCAAATGTGATAAAAAACGACATAATATATAAAATAAACACCAGCATTAAAATGTATTTCTTTAGATTCAAAATGCATCACCTACTTTTGAGTGATTGACTTTTGTTATGAAAGTTTTTCTCCAATAAAATGTTGATACTTTTAAAAGTTTCTTATCTATAAATTATGATCTGTGCTTTCGATATTCAGATTTGAAATATTTCAATGGATTGTTGTGTCTGCTGTCGTGGGCATCCCCTCAAAAAGTGTCCTGCATGAGAATTGAAAGAATCATATAAAAACATTAAAATCTGTTGGAAGGATGTTAATATCACTGCTTATTTAAAGTTTGAAGTACAGAATGAAACCAATGAAAAAATTATAATACGGAATTCAATTTAAATTCATTGTTACAATTGGACAAGAATAACAAGTCAGGGGAAAAGTCACTGGAGAAAAGTCAAGTTTCAAAATTGTTAGGGACAACACACAGCACTCCCACAATATTAGTAGGGACATGTCCTTATCGCCAATATCCAAATCTACGCCATTGATAAAGAGCAAGTACCTTCTATTTAGGAGCAGTGCAAAAGTGAAAGCTAGCTTGGTCATGTTTGCTTTAAGGGTAGTGAGGGACTGTGGAAGTCAAGCTGAAGTAGTGGGCTGTCAGGAGAGCAAGAATACTGTATGGCATAGGCAGCGCAGGTATGGGCTTATTTTAATATATGTTTTGAGGCAGTAAGGATATGTGTAACTTGAGCACTTTAATAAAACGTTTAAATAAATTTGCAAAAGTTGGGCTATCGAGATGAATGCAGGAATTCCAATAAATGTACATAGTTACAAATGGAAAGTCCACCCAAGAGCGAATAATCCGGACAATACCACACTGTGAGACTCTGCTTTGGGTCAAAACTCTTCTTAAGATGTGCATAAAAATGCAGAAATTCCAGGGTACATTTAAATTTATTCATTTATTTGTTTGATTGATTGTTTGTTTGTTTGTTTATGTTGCACAAGACTCAGAAATAGCCAGTGTCACAGACACAGAACGATCAGCAAGGATTTTATAACATGCAACAATTATGGAGAGGGTTGGAAAAATGAAAACTGCAGAGCTCATAAGGAGAAAATTTGGAGTTTTACTTCACTGTCCCCAATGTCTTCTTGCGAAACCAAAATCAACGAAAGTCATGCATTTGTAACACTCAGGGAATCTGTCATTGCTTTCATAGTGCCAGAATTTAAAGGGTCACCATTCAAGTATATCTCAGTAGAGCTAAATCTTTTTGGGCAAAGACAGCTGAGTGGAGCATGATCTAGGGATCAAAAATCTGAAGGGCATAGATGAGGTCAGTCTTAAGGGCTCTTGCGTGATTGTTAGAGATTAACCCTTTCATCCCTATCCATATCTGAGTGTTTTTCTATTCCTTTGATTTTAGGCTTATTACATGGTATGTACATGAGTTACCCAAATATACTTTATGGCTTTGTTTTCAGGACATTCTGGGCAACTCAGATAGGACATAATTTGATGTGTGGAAATGCGGACAGTTTTAATATCATCCTTTTTAAGAGAAAAAAACTACTTGTGTCTATTTTGTGTCATCTAATATAAAAATTTGTAGGCACTACAAATATGATCTAATAAATGTTGAGATTAGAGTCTCTATGATGTGGGAATGGAGGGGTTTCACTGAGGACCAGTACTATGGCTTAGTACTGTGAAGGAATACATGGTTAGTGGCAGGCAGAAATGAATATCTTTGATTTAGCATCCGTTTGGTACATTGTTGAAGTTATGTGATTCATCCCCAAGGTGTTCTATCGGGTTGAGGTCAGGGCTCTGTGCAGGCCAGTCAAGTTCCACCACATCAGACTCGCTCATCCGTGTCCTTATGGACCTTGTTTTGTGGGCTGGTGCGCAGTCATGTTGGAACAGGAAGGGGCCATCCCCAAACTGTTCCCACAAAGTTGGGAGCATGAAATTGTCCAAAATGGCTTCGAAGGCTGCAGCATTAAGAGTTCCTTTCGCTGGAACTTAGAGACCAGGCCCAACCCCTGAAAAACAACCCCACACCATAATCCCCCCTCCACCAAACTTTACATTTGGCACAATGCAGTCTGGGAAGTACCGTTCTCCTGGCAACCGCCAAACCGCATCATATCACGGTACCACACTTGAATTCACTGAGCTCCTGAGAGTGACCCATTCTTTCGCAAATGTTTGTAGAATCAGTCTGCATGCCTAGGTGCTTGATTTTATACACCTGTGGCTATGGAAGTGATTGGAACACCTGGATTCAATGATTCCCAATACTTTTGGCACTATATATATATCTCAGACTTGGATTTGAGAAAGCATTTCTTTACACTGCATGTAGTTAGAGTATGGAGTCTTCCTGCTAGTGTAGCGCAAGCTAAAACCCTGGGTTCCTTTAAATCAGAGCTAGATAGGATTTTAACAACTCTGAGCTATTACTGAAGTTCTCCCCAAACGAGCTTGATGGACCGAATGGCCTGCTCTTGTTTGTAAATTTCTTATGTCCTTAACATCAAACATACGCATGCAAACTTTTGCAGATAAATTTTTACAAAAATATCAAATAATTGTCTTCCTAATAAACACAATGCTGTGTTTTGTTGTTATTTCTAGTAGAACTCCAGCCAATTTTTGAGTGTTTTTCTAACCCTTTATTTATAGGCTTATAAAAAAATTAACATTTTTTTCCCAGAAAAGGAAAAAAGAATTACTTTGGAATACCTTAGCACACAACATTGCAACTTGGACAACGGCATCGAGTAAGTTCTCTCGATTACAACGATATGCGATTCATGCCTGTGCATTATACCTCTCTAGAGTTACGAGCCTGAGATTAATGGGTGCAAACATCAACACATTTTGCGATTGTCGGGTTCTAAGGGTTAAAGCAGGTCACAAATAGCAGCTAGCTGCTTTAAGGAAATAATGATTGGTGAGGTTACAATAAATCTGAGATAGTGTTTTTGAACCCAGTCTACCTAATGTACATCACACCCGATCCCCACGGCTCCCCCTGCAGGTGGAGCCTCAATCCGCGCGGGGTCACATGGTCCTTTATGGTATTCTTAATGGGGGTTTATGTGAATCGCACTTAGTCTGTCTGCTCACCAATGCGTAAATCTCTACAGTCGGATGGGTGGATGTGTGACAAGCTTACTCTAATTTGTGGCCAACCCTTATGTTATCCTAATGGGTGTCTCTGTAGAAATACTAATGGATTTCCACTAATGGGGTTTGGAGAATTTAACTCAAAATGAAAAATTCATACCGGTCCACAGCTGAGACGTGTGAATTCCTTCCCTTTTGTCTCTATCATGGGCTGAAAAGAAATGCGCTGTCTAATTCAGTTTGTATCATTTGGTAATAAAACATCATTTTGTTGGAATGGTTATTATTTCAAGGAGTGTTCACACAATCAGGCTTATGGATCTAAAGTCTCAGCAAGGGACCATCTGGGTGCACAACTGACAGTCTTTGCTGAATAAGGACTGGGGTACAGAATAGGACAGGGGTACACCCCAGACAGGATGTCTGTTCGTTGCAGGGTAGGCACACACCACAGGTATTGAGTGACTCACACTGAGTGACTTCACACAGCAGCAGGAAACCGGAGGACCCAGAGGAAATCCATGTGACATGGAGAGAACATGCAAACTGTACACACAGCGTGGTGGCAGGATTCAGACCCCCAACACTGGTTGTGTGTGGCAACAGTCCCACCCAGTGAGCGGTCATCTCCCCCACCCCCCACCCTGTCAAGTACAAGATAATCCAGTTAATCGTGAAAAATAATACTTCTTTTTACTGCTGGGTTACTCAGTATTCCTCCAATTGAATATTTGGGGGAAAAATATTTCTGCCTCTCCACACCTGATAAATTCTCTTAAGAGATACCACCCAACAATTGGAAAGGACACAATGATGCAAACTTTTAAATCAGACTGTGTTATTATTTAAAGTTAACATGGCACGGTTTTGTGATATTTTTAAGTGTTATTATTAGAAGTTTCCATACCTGTCAGACTGTACTGTATCTGACAGTCCTATCTGGCCCACTGTTTCTACCATTTCAGCTTTTCTGTAACTGATTAATGGACTTATCGTTACATTTTGTCTCGGCTGCCGGCTGTGTCCATCTCTGCATCATTGACTCTTTGTATTCGTATTCCTCTCTATATATTTAGTCAAAACTCTATGACGTGCTTCAACACGATAATCTCTCAAACTCCTTGACCATCTGTAACCCACATGTCATCTCATTAGTCTGAGGGTTGTAACCTATCTGCTAATTTATGCAGTTTGAAGTAAATAATCCTGTGATGGGTTGGCGCCCGGTCCATGGTTATTTCTTGCCTTGTGCTCATTGTTTCCGGGAAAGGTTCCGGACCTGCGTGACCCTGTATGGGACAAGCGGTATAGAAAATGAATGAATGAATGAATGAATCAGTGTGGATGACCTTGCATAAGCATATTGTGTGATGGAAAGACATTGTCACTACTGTGGCTAGCTCATATTTAAATTCCCCCCAGTCAGATGGGATAAAATGATATAGGAGAATAACTCTCACACTACTGTGGTAGTCAGGTGCTTCCTTTGTCGACGCTTTCCCAAAACAGTCAATAAATGTTGAACCCTAGCAGTTGCCTTCAGAGACTACAATCCCCCCAGTGAGATCCAAAGCCCCCCCTATCTTGAAACTAATTCACATTCTCGCTGTGTTGTCTCTGATCGCAGACAGTTCTCAGCCAACCATCTCAGGAGTACAAAAACTCCTTTTCAAATAATCCTAATTAAAAAACAAGACTTGATACTACAAGGATACACCCCCCTCCCCGGCAATAGAACTGGGGAAGAGGCCTGGAATTGTCCTGGGTGCCAGCAGCCTCTGTATTTACATGTTAGTGAGTGTAAACCTGTCTCTTGTGTCATTTGTCAAAACAGGTGTTCATAAAGTATCTGGCCTTTTCCCTGCCCTTATAATATGATAATTAATACAAACTACTGTAACATAATGAAGAATAGAAAGAAATATGAGCAAAAACAATGCATAACACTGATAAAAAGACAATCGTTTATTAGACACAGAATGTAGCAGCTTTGTTCTTCAGCACAGGAGGAAACACAGGAGGAGAAGAATATTAGGCCTGCTGTATAAGATCCACCACAAATAAGAGATTCATCAGCATGAAAAAGTTCCATCAAGGAGCTACACACTTTAATTTGGATGACAGCCTTGACAACAGCTTGTTATTATTTTTAAACGCATGCAATAAACAGTTGTCAGCTAGCTGTGGTCGAGATGCAATTTATTTATCTGTATGAAAATTGTTGGTCTGGATGACAACCTACTGAGCTGTACAATGTCACGGCTGTCTGACCCTACCAAAGCCGGCCTTTCCACCAGCACAATGGGGGTGGGTGTCGGTACACAAAATATAAGGAGCGAGCAGGGGAAGTGAGAGAGACTGACAAGAGCCTGTGGTAAACATTAATGAAACCTTTTCTGTATAGTTTTTATTTGGAAACCTTGAAGATTATTTAATTTTTTTTTCTTGAAGTTTTTTTCAAGTTGCTTTGAATAAAACTGTAGCCTGCCTGTACTAATTTTTTGGTTAAGCAGTGACAGATTCAAAAATAATCTTTTTTTGCAGACAAGTGGACATGCTGTAAATAACAGGATTTATGTTTCCATGAGGATCTTCAGAGTGTTTGCATTGTGGGAATTAGTGTCACATAGTAACCAGAAATCCACACCATGACCCTCAGATCATTTCAGTATTTAATATTAATGCCATCTGAATTCTGATCTAAATCCAAATTCCATGATCTTATTTCCAAGCTCAGTATTAATCCTGATATGGAAAAAGTTGCTGCAGGTATATGGTGATGCTGATTGCTATGCAATTCAAGAGATCATTCAGGACAACATTCGGGATAAACATTCAGAATAAAACTTATAAAAAACATTAGTTTCACGATATCACCTTAGTATTTATATGGGAAATGTTTTGCTATGTCAACTGCTCGCCACTGGGGTGTCACTATGGGCCTCATAATGGTCTCTTAAAGTTTCATGTTCTTTGGAGTCAATCAGCAGGTAGAATTCTGATTGTCAGGACTGGCTGAGTAGTGCAAGTGATAAGTGCATATGAGAAGAGGAAGAAATGGGGCACTAAAAAACAGGGTGTGATGTGGAGTGCAGACTGGATGTGTGGTGGCAGGCGGACGTGTAGCTCTTAGCATGAGGAATTAAGTGTGTTATTCATATCTAATCAAAGCGGGAGGCCCTCAGACTCCTCCGAATGTGTAGCAAGTTTGGGGAAACACAGGGTCAAACATAAATTTCATATTTGGTTTGAGAATAATACATAAAAGTACATATATTACAATAAAATGTATGGAATTTGTATGTGATGTACGTAAAACACCACACATATTATAAAGTTATCCATCGATTTCCTATCGACTAATGTCCACTCATACTTCTGTCCAATGTGTGTGTGTATATGTGTGTGTGTGTATGTATGTATATGTGCGTGTATATGTGTGTGTGTATGCGTGTAAATGTGTGTGTGTATGTGTGTGTGTGTATGTGTGTGTATGTGTGTATATGTGTGTATATGCATGTGTGTGTGTATGTGTGTATGTGTGTGTATATGCGTGTGTGTGTGTGTATGTGTGTATACAGTATGTGTGTGTGTGTGTGTATGTGTGTGTATGTGTGTGTATATGCGTGTGTGTGTGTGTGTGTATACAGTATGTGTGTATGTGTGTGTATATGCGTGTGTGTCTGTGTGTGTGTATGTGTGTATTTGTGTGTATATGTGTGTATGTGTTTTTCATGCGGGTTTACATGTCAGGTGGGTTTTCTACAGGTACCTGTACTGGTCTTCTTTTGCAGTTTCCAGACTTGCAGCTAGGCTGACTGGTACCTTGACATTGGCTATGTTGTGTGGTTCTGTGTGTGCCTGTCTGTGCCCTGCAATACACTGAAACCCTGTTTAGGGCGTACCCCTGCCTTGCGGGCTGCACTGCTTAGGTTGGACTATGGGGCCTCCTGCAATCCTGACCAGTTTAAGTGGTTAGAAGATGGATAGATATCCAGCTTTCACTACATAATGGAACAATATACTGCAGGATGACAGTAAGTCTTTCCCACCCACAAATTGTTAACAAGTGGGATAACAATGATACACTATGGGACACTGATGAGCCTCACAGACATGGCACGTCATTAACACACTGACAGCTGCACAAGGCTATATGCGCTGTACAGTACAGGTGGTGAGCAATGAATTGCTTTCTCTGACGTTATAAGAATCTGAGGCTTTGGGCGCTGCTGAGTTATGACACACTGTGACCCTGTGATACCCATCAAACCCTGCAGGAACATTTAAAGAACTGCTTGGGGTGCTGGTGGCCAAAGCAGTGGTAGGACAGCTGCAAATTAAGGAGGAAGAGCTGGTAATGATCAGAATTAAAATGATAGAATACATAATTATGGTCTGTGTGTATCCCTATGTGGAATTTCTCACGAGTGTGTAGTAGATTGCCTTCATAACAGTATTGTGTAACAGAACTATATAATCAAGTATGGGTGCATGGAGAAATGCTTGTTTTGATGATATTTTTTTCATAATTTAAAAATGCAAATTTTACAAGTACAAAAATGAGCAAATGATAAGCAGTGAAAGAAAACCTGGGAAGTATGTAATTGTAGCATTTGTGTTGCCTTAATGAAAAAAAAAACCTTTACCCAGTTATCACTTCATAATAAAACAATGTATTGAAGGTCAGTAATAAGTTCTCAGCACCAATGTAAGGAAAAAATAATCTGGTTACGAGGTGTATGAAAGGCTACAGAAACATGACAGTCATACAATTTCAGATGCAGAAGCCAGTTTCATAAAAAGGACAAGCAATTTGGAAAGTAGGCGAAACGGATGCAAAAAAGAAATGTTTTGTGCTCTATCAACAAATGATTGGTCCCTAGGAGGAAAAAGTGTCAGTGTATTCTGTAGGCCCTTAGACCATGTAACAGCTGTGGGGGTGGCAGTCAGATGGATTATTGGATGGTTTACCTGAGCGTGAAGTTGATTACCAGTGGCAGACTCCAATTGTACATGGGACCGTGTGACGAGTCGAGTGCGGGAGCTGGGTCTATGGCCGTTTCTATGAGTGCATGTCTTCCTTCCCAAAGTCATGAGTGTCTTCTTCCCTTCTGCCTGCGATCCAGGTAACTTTTCACCGGCATGTTTATTTCTAAAAATAATTGGGCTGCTCTCTCTGTCGGACAGCCTCTCGCTGTGGCCCTTCTGTGTTCTAAAGCTGACCTATTTCCTGCCTGCGCAGAAAAGTGAGTGAGCTGACGGTCTTCTTCCCTTACCTCCTGGCCCTGTTGTGTCTGTGCTGCATCCCATGGGATGCCCAGCAATGGCTAAACATCACACAGCTGCACCGATTAAGCTCTGCTTTTTTAAATCTAACCCATGCAGAAGGGGCATGATCCCCTGATTGCTCACACCCATGTTATTCAAAAGGATCCTGCTGCTCCCCTCTTCTTACTCCTGCTGTAACATTAAAGCTTCTCCGAAGCTTCTTTAAACACTTGTTCCTTGAGCCCTTTGAATGTAATGCATGGTTCGTTGAGCATGTAGTGTAAAGAGTTAAAATAGATCCTTGGCAAATCCTCTTCACATATATCTGACTCACCAGAAATGTTTGCATTCTCTATTCTATCACGCACAGTGACATGAATATTTCCTTTGCACTCATGAAAAAGAAAGATACTTATGCTGATCTGAAGACACCTGTGTGCCAGTAAAGATAACAACGACTATTAATTTAGTTTCTCGGTCAGGCCAGGTAAAGCAGCGGACCTGAGGGATATTGCTATTGTTAAAGTTTTCTATTATTTATTTATTTAGTTATTGCCTAACCACATTATTCTCCAGCCTGTCAAGATGCATTTTAGCAGATATCCTCAGGGTGTCTCTGTAATCATTTCTGTAATCATCTTCAAACAGCGATTTCATATTCACTGGAACATGTAAATACCAGGGAGAGACTCGCTCTGTATCATTCCCACAGAAAAAGATGCACTGCACTACATTCTGAGAAATATAATTAATTTTTACTCATGATGCTGTTTATCTGAAACCACGGGGAGAAGACTGCCATGGACTGACAGTGTACAAGATAAAAACAAGTTTAAAGTGAAAGACAGCAGAGAACTACATGAAACTTTAATTCATAGTGTAGATCGACAGTTTATCCCTACGGATTACTCTTGTGAGAAAAGTACATCATCCAAAAGTACATATTTTTTAATAAGCATTTGGTAAATCATTGGTGCAATTTCGGCATGGAGTTAACTTTGCACAAGAAATTTACCTCAGGGGAAAGCAAAAATAACTAAACGAAATATCATATAGTGTTGTCCCCAAAGAATCCACAGGTGGAAATTGTCATATTTATGAATTAATCATCCTTCCTTTTTTGACAGTGCAGATTTTGCCCTCCATAAGACAAGCGGGTATAGAAAATGGGTGGATGTTTAATGAAAACAAGCTGTTTTATATTTACATACATTTACTTACCGCATCTTCTCAAACATATGTAAATCTGACACAAATAGTTTTAAACAGGCAAAAACATTTCTGCATTCTCTTGCATAATAAGCCTAATCTGTTGCCCAATTTCTATATATAATTCATTAGTTGGCTTAGATGATTGATGGAGGCAGAGATGCAGGCAACAAGAAGGGCTAATGACATTTAGGGCTATATCTCAGGCCATATTTTAAAATAAGATTTTATTACTGCTGTCATTGACTTAGTTTTATAAGCATTACACTTATTAAAATAATTTTGTGCAAGATTTAAAGACACGTGGAACAGAACACACACACATGCACACACACACAGATATATATTCATACATATTGACTGTAAAGGTGTAGGCTGAAGCTTACCAGTTTTACTTAGCATTTTCTAATAGGTATTCCATTCACTATTGTCAAATCGAATGCTTACTCAGAAGATACTTTGATACTGAGTATCAAAATTAACATGCTAATGCGTGTGATTGATTTAAAATTATAGCGCATTATTATTATTTATTATTATTATTTAATTACGTATTCATTGTATTCACTCAAACAGCTTACTGTAGAGCTACATTGGGTTCAGGACATTGCATTTATTGAGTTTTTCCTACCACGTTGTTCATCCGTTACCATCATGATTTTTGGCCTTTTGGGGTTCCTGTAGTCAGTTTCTGACTGGAAGCTGGATTTATGCTGTTGATTTATGACACTTGATAAAGTTAGAAAACAATACAATGGCAAACTCTTTAATGACAAAATGAAGTCCTTTGATTGTTATCACTTATTACACCTTAGACACCTTAGAAATGTATCTTGACTCCACTGTTTTGAATAGCAAGCAGGAATAACTCATATTGGAGTCTTTGAATCTCTTCCTTAAAGGTATTTGATTTTAAAAAACATACATACTTACAGCAGAAACATCATTGTTTCTTCTGCCAGTTTTTAAATATAAATTGCACAGAGATTTTGGTCTAAAATCCATGTAAAGATAATGAAGTCTCATCAACAATTTTTCTAGTGATGTTTTTTATCCACAAATGCAAACTTCCGGATTGCATTAAAAAATGTATTGTAATTATTTTTTCTTTGTACTATAACTTCCGCAGCCTTTTTTTCTTCTTTCCCTCAAACAGATTTAAGTTATATTACTTACTTGCTTATAGTAATTTTTCTTGAAAATTTGAAAACTACCAGGGAAGATCCTTTAATCATGTTTAATGTTTTTGTACTTGAAAAATTATTTTAACATTAGCCAGCTTCTGCCTTACTTGTTTGATAACGTATTAATGTATCTTACCCGTAATATTTTTTCTTAAATATAATGTAATACAATTGTATTTTCAACTAATTATAACACTGAATATGCAATTAATCACTCAGTTTGCACCAGAATCTTTTGACGATTGCGTTTCCTGTTTGAATGTTGCCATCCTGGAAACCTTGCTGAGTGTTCAGTGTGGACCTGCTATGGCTTGATTGTGACCTTCATCAAACAAAAAACACGAGAGGTTTCCTGTAGATATGCTGGCTGCTGGAGGTGTTGGGCTATGCTGTATTTTTTGTGCAGGAGGGAACAACCAGTTCCCAGACACGTCACATAATACAAATGTCAAAACTGTAAGTTTGACAACAGCAGGCTGGCTAGGGTTGATTGTCTGACAGATGCCTATAGAATATATCTATGGTGAGTAAAGGAAATGTAGACAATTTACCCCTTGGGTGGACAGTAGGAGCGCAGTTGTGTCAGCCAATAGAGAAACCAGAAATCGTAGGCCCAGTCCCATCATTCACTTAGTGAAAAAATCACCCTGCAGACTAAACTACTTATAATTTTTTTAGCGGTTTTTAAATGACCCATGGCATTACCAGGACAAAATGAACCACGAGAAAGAAAAATCTATTCGCCTCCCAACAGTACTTTTCCACCTATTGATGTAACCACGCACACACCTGTCAGCCATAATCACGATATCACACCGTATCACTCACCACAGTGTGTGTCAGCAGTTGTGCTGGATGCGGCACACCTGTCCAAATGTTACTTCGATGCTGGAACTCATTTAAAATCATGTTTTTAAAAGAGGTGGATTATAATTTACATGACAACGGACAGAGGTTTTAACACCGAGAAAAGAAGGTCGAACAGAATGCTTAGGAGGCAGATTGGTACCTGCCAAGTTTCTGCAGAAAGTAATGCAGGGAAAAAGTGCACAAAATTCTTAAGCTGTGCTTGAGGTTGACACTCTAGACTTATGTATTGTACCAAGCATGGAGGAACACAAGGACAAAGTGAAACATCTACTGGTCTGTTTTACCTTGTGTTTCCAGAAGAGATTACGTACTTAATAACCGACTGAGGTAGACTTTAGGGACAACAATGTCCACTTAACTTAGGTTCCACAGGGAATCATTCCTTGTAAGTATAAAAATTACAAGTGATCCTTTCTCATTAAGGCTCCATAACCAAGTGACCTTAGTATGTAATAAGTCATATGCACCTCTGGACTTGTATATTGATTTTTAGAACACTAAGGGCCAGCAAAACAGGTGAGTGAATGCCAGAGAACATGTTAATCATGTGGCTAATGGTTGCATGTGCCATAACCTACAAATGTGATCTAACTGCCAGGCTGTTGTGCAATTATTTGTTGTGATGGGTGCCCTAGGTAAATCCATGCAAATTCAGGTGCCCCTTTTCACTGTTGAACTATTGATGATTGTTGGAGTGCATGAGTTTAATATTACAGATAATTTTAATAGATTTCTTATTGATGTGATAGATGCACACAAAACAGCTGCTCTCAGAAGCTTAAGAATTTACTAATGTTTTAGAGGGTTCCATGTTCCCTTCAGATCTCATGTTCAGTGTATCATTCATTTGTGGCTAGGCTGTGTCATGAGCTTTGAGAGGCACTAACGTTAGCACAGTGTTAGGTGGATATTTGACAAGTGAAGAGACAGTTAGTTACCAGCTTGCAGAAGGTGTATGAGCTGGTGGGAAGGTGTTCTAACAGGCCCACATTGTTTGTTAGAATCACAGAGACCGGTCTTACAGACATAGAAATTACTTCTGCCAGTAAGCTTTATGTCAATGCCAGAGCGTGAGCCTGCGGCAACCATATCCCAACATGAAAGCAGTCTAAGGTACAGTAGGCCTCTTTTTGATTTTGTGGACATTACCAAGTATCAAAATGAGTGTAGAGTCTGAACTGCATCAATGACTTCATAATATGGCGGTGACACCAAATGACACTGTCAGACCAGTAGAGGTCTGTGTCCAGGACACATTGTCTGCAAAGTAATTGTACTGCTGTCAGTCTAATTCCACAGGATTGATTAATCACTATAGTTAAGGGGGTCACATTAACCCAATAGTGCTGTAGACTTTAAATCATTGCTCTTACTCATAGCAGCATGGCAGTATTGAAAGGGAGTAGCTGCAGAAATGCTGTGCGAACACTGCTTTACACTCAATCCATCTATCCATCACCGTAACTGCTCAACCCCAACTGGGGTCGCGGGGGGGACCGGAGCCTATCCCGGGAACAAGGGGCGCAGGCGGAAACCAACCCTGGGCAGTCGCCAACACACCGCAGGACACACACACACTCACATAATTATGGGGCCAATTTATACTCGCCAATCAACCAATCCTGCACGCTTTTGGACCGTGGGAGGAAACCGGAGCCCCCGGCCGAAACGTGCTTTTTACTCTTTAGGATTATTTTGTGATGTTTCATTAACTGTCCCAGAAGTAGAAGCAGCCATAGTGAAATGGGCCTAGGTGTTTTTAATTATCACAGGCAAGGAAGAGCACAATAGAGGACTTGATTAAACAGTGACGAGTCCTGACTCCATAACAGGACAGGGGCAGGTACAGCGGGATTAAAGATAAGGGACAACATTACAGGTTTGTTTTCTGTTATAAGTCTAAGTAATTACTGAATCTTCAAGGTTAGAGTTGGGAATCGAATAACAAATATTATAAATAGATTCAATGAGTGCAAAGTGTTCCCTGTAGACAAGCTGCTTAAACCTGAAGGATAATCACCCAATACCTACCCAGGATGTATTTATGTAATAAAAGAAGATGTTATTAAAGCCCTGACTTCTGTGAAATGCTTTCTGGGTATAATTCGCAATTCTGCAGAGTAAGAAGTTTTCTTTGTCATGCCTTATGCATGCAGACAAATTTTGAATAAGTGTGATTATACCAACATAATAATGAAGAGTTAAATCATTCCTAATGTTTTGGTTTATGATCCCGCTACATACATATAGCCATATATGAAGTTTACCTCAGGACCTTTGGTTTGAGTTTATTCTGCTATTTAAATTTCGAGTGTTGTGTTATTTGTCTGATGCCATCAGAGAGTAACGATTCATGTAGGAATTAGAATATACATAAGGAAATGGGAATATTAAAACCCCAGATGTTGACTGTACTGAAAGACACAGAAGCTGTTGACATGGGAATTGCGGAAATTTACTCTGACTTGCTTTATACAAGTTATAGATATAATAAAAATCATTGTAATATAGTGAGTTTTGAGAGTCTTATGAATATTTGCAGAACTGCACTATGGAGGACTGGTTATGTATAATGGTGGTGCAATTATTATTTGTATTAGTTTTCCAATATTCACACTCTGTTTAGAAATTAGGTAGCTCTTCCCAGGACGGACTCAGTTGAGATCGAGTCTGAATCATTTACAACGACCTGCCTAATATGTAGAAAACTTGCAGCTGCATAAATTCCATGTACAAATGATATGCACACTATAACAAAGGGGGTTTTTCTTACCTTCTAAGAAATGCTGATTTAAGCCTAAACTTGAACTTGTAGGCATAAATCGAAGGCTAAGCGATGTGACTGATTTACCCTCCATCGGTATTTTATCATTGTGCTGAAAAGACCCTGTTACTGGAGAGCATGATGGGATTCTCCGCTTCTTTTGTTGGAGGGTATAAGGCAGCAGCAGAACTCCTCTCCCTGTCAGCCTCCGCTGAATGGAGCCAGGACTCCGGAGCAGATCTGCAGTGTCTCCACCTCTTGGCCACACTGACCCACTCATGGCTTCTCATCTTCAGTAATGTCCATATTCATAGAGGTACTTCATTCATACCTCATGGGTAGTTTTCCTAGCCTAGTACTTTTGGAAGATCTTCTTAAAATAGTATTTCTGCAAGATTATTCTTTATATTAGGGGTCTTTGACATTTCTTACCAGGGACCTTCACATGAAGATACATTCAAGCTGGGGACCCCCCCACCACTGATGCTTTACTATGCCTAACTTTGAAGGGGACGGGGGGGTTCCCTGTCCATTTGTCACTTTAGAAGATGCTTCTTCAAACCCCGGGGTGGAAATTCTTACCTTGCAGTTGCTCTCTGGTCACGTATTTTGCTCACTGACACGCCTCATGACATAATCTTTAGAGCGATTTATTCTCTACTGCCTGGGAAACCTACATAGGGTAAATAATAGAAACATACTGACACTGCTTGCCATGTGGCATTTTTCTGTGGCAAATAGCCTCCGATTTTAAACTGTAAACAGTGCAGTGAGTCAGTGGTGACTTTGCTCCTGCTGTTGGCGCCATCGCGTTTGGCTTTTCGCAGGGTCTCTGCTGTGAAGGTGCCTCAGTTACAGAGTGGGGACTGACTGGCCTTGCATTTCATTCAAATTCATAACTATTAAAGCCATATTTCTACTACTTAAAATCCTGTTATTTACCATTTAACAGAATTGATAAAATAGTTACCTGGCCTGAAACTTGAATCTACTTGGGTAGATTGGGAGTGGATGACTATGTGTCTGAAAAGTCAGTCTGGAAGCATAAAATGTCAAATATCGCAAAATATGGTTATGGTTGGTTAATACGGTTACGACTGGTTGTTCCATCCACTTATGAAGACAAACAGTAAATGTGTAAAAGGCCTACAGTATGTATTCCTGTTATCATTCACTCTCCCTTTAAACCTTGCGTGTGGGGGTTAACATCATCACACCGTAGCTATCTGAAAAGCATCAATCAGACAGTTAGTGCGGCACCCCCTCGCCCCTCCCCACCAGTAACACGCTGTATACCACCTCCTCTGTGTTTTTCAAAGCCATTGAACACATTAAGCAAGAAGCTGCTTTCCTCTTGCAGATGCCACCAGATAAATCGATTGTCTCTCCATCACGGTGGACATTCCCATTCAGAGTGCTATCCGGAAGCCCATACTCACTCACAAAAAGTCAAGAGGCACACATTCGCGTAAAGACATGAACACGCTGACATTTATTTGATAACATATTAACTAAGCTCTTTTCACTACATTTACTTTCATATGGGAATTGCAGCAGCAAGAGAAAGTATGAGAGCCCTTTGGAATTACCTGATTTCCGTATTAACTGGCCATAAAATGCAATCTTTTCTTCATCTAAATCTCAAGTAACTGAGTCCATGGATTTAATGACTGGTGGAACCTCCTTTGGCAGTAATAACCTCAAACAAGTACATCTACTAGCTGCAGATCAGATGTGTGCCATGTTTGTGAGGAATTCTCCACCATTCTTCCTTATTGAAGTGATGCAGCTCAGCCATATTCTTGGTCTGGTGGGAGCTGCTCTCTTGAACTCTTTTGGGTTAAGGTCTGGGCTTTGCCTGGGCTACTCCAAGAAGTGGATTTTCTTTTTTTTCTTTTTCTGTAGTATATTTACTTTGATGTTTAGGTTATTTTCCTGCTGCATCGCGCAGCCACCTTGGTATTATCCTGTAGGATACCTTTATAATCTTGGGAATTCATTTTCCCCAGTGATTGCAAGCTGTTCATGCCCTGAGGAAGTAAAGCAGCCCCAACTCAAGATGCTCTCTCCACTGTACTCCACTCTTGGGATGATGTTTTCACATTGGTATGCAGAGTCCATGCATAGTGCTATGCGTGCTTCTAGAATAATTCAACCTTAGTTTCATCAGTCCATGGAACATTTTCTCAGTAGTGTAGTGAAGTTTGGCAAACTTCAGTCTTGCAGAGATTTTCTCCTACAAGCCTTTTGCTGTTACTCTTGGATTCCTCTTTACTACATTGAACATACCCACGTGAAGTTGCCCCCCCCACCTATGTTTCAGGTTTTATCTAAACTGGTCTCAATTGTTTGTGCTGGTTGGTGCCATTGAAATTTTCATTTGTGCTACTTTAGTTTCTGAGATATGAATGCTTCTTTACATGGTGACATCACCAGCATGAAGTTGGCCCCCATTCGCATGTAATTTTGACCAAACAATCGCAATAGTTTGTGCTGCGTATGTGGTATTCACACTGTTGTTTGTGCTGCTTTATTTTCTGAAATATAATTTTTTCTTTACACGGTTACGTGACCTCCCCTCCCCCCATCTGAGTCCGATTTCGACCGAACCGGTCTCAATATTTTGTCCCTTTTAAAAATCTCTGTACTATTATTATTTCTGAGTTATACCTCTTGGTTTGTGCTACTACATGATTGCAGTATAGTGCTCATGTTTGAATTTCTCATGTAAACAAAAGGTGGAATGTTGATGCCTTTGCGACAAACATTGGTACTTCTGTGGTACCGACCGAAATGCTCCGATCCTATCAAGGACTGAAACATGAATTATTTTTCTGTGCCCAATTCCAAAGCCCAAACAGTTAGTCTCAGTACCTGTGAGCTACTCTTTAAGCATGCAGCATAAAGTCGCTGGTGATTGGCTGTATAGCGTAATGTTACGTAACGTAACACGTGTGCCCAGAGACAAACTTGTGAACTGGTTCATGTGTGTGTTGTGGTTTTTGATTGTCATGTAGTATAAAAAATGCCTAAGAAATCAGAACTGTGGCTCCACAGGGTTCCAGGCTGCGACCATTTTTGGAGGCAGTGCGACAAAATTTTATAACTAGACGCACCAGTGTGACTTGCAAATATGCCCCCATACTGTATATCATTGTATATCACGTGAACACAAAGAGAGCGAGAATTGGTGTGCATGCATAGGCTTGTGTGTGTGTGTGTGTGTGTGTATGTATGTGTGTGCGTGGGGGGGCGAGACCTTGAACAATCTACTTTTCAAATATATATAAGAAGAACTAAATATATTTTAGAGCTTTTTAAGGAGAATAAAAATGACTAGAGTCACTGAGTGTCTGAGTCACGAAGCAATCCTGATTGCCCACCTATTTGCAAATAGCCAAGGGCATAACTTTGGTTTGAACAGTGGGGGGGTTGAAGTCTCCACCCAGTTAGGGAGAGACATGATTCTTGGGG
>JAODLD010000113.1:11034279-11050610 GCA_026781065.1 Mormyrops boulengeri | reverse complement strand
TACAGCCCACTGTGTGAAGTGTTGTGAAAAAGTGGCCATGGTATTGAGACAAGTGTGAAAATGATTGGAAAAAACTGGAAGTGTTGTGAAAAAGTGGATATGGTATTAAGACACGCGTTAAAATGATTGGAAAAAACTGTAACACAGTTATTAAAATTCATTATGCGGGTTTTGGGGCTGACATCCTGGTTCTGTATACCTATTAGCGATAACTGAAGTTTTTTTTTTTAAATGTAGTATGAGTTCTGTTTGATGGAATTTTAAAAATGTTAAAATACATCTAATATAATTTATTTAACATTTTTAAGAAAGTACTGTGGTTCAGCTTATTGCCTTACAACTCCTTTGTTAAGGGTTTGAATCCTGCCTGTTCTGTGTGTGAGAGTAGAATGCATGTTAGGTGAAGTAACCTTTCTGTATTGCCTGTAGGCTGACTGTGTGCGTGTGTGTGTGTGTGTGTGTGTGTGAGTTCTGTGATGGACTGGCCACCTATTCAGGGTGTTCCGCTTCCCTGTGCTTCCTGGGATAGGCTTATGATATCAGATTCATTATGATAGCCTTTGGTAAGTAAATGATTAGTGAAATTCACATCAGTACTTTTCTTTGTATATTCTTGGTAACTGTTCCCTGCATAAAAAACTACCAATGCTACCTTTCACATGCTAAGAAGTGCTTTAGTTTGTTCATACATTCTGAAATTCATTTTAATTTTCTCATTAATAATGATTATGTCTCTGAAATTGCATAAGAGCAGTGTACAAGTTCTGGAAGGAGGTCGGGGTGGGCAGATTTTCTTTTCTTTTTTTGTTAGGTTATTAAATTGAAGAAGCCAATATAAAAATAGCCTTTTTTCTTTTTAAAAGGTTGTAGTTTAAATATGACATGGTGCTGCATAAACTGATTGCACAATTCAGTAGAAGTCTTATACTGGAAAACTATAGTGGTAGCAGCCCTCCTGTGTTCAGACCATTGGATGGGCTCTTATGAAGTGAAGCCCCTATGTGTAGCAGCTTACATGGATTTCCGCACAGTGCGTCTTTGCTAAGCTGCAGCTCACTGACGAGCTGTCATTTTGCCTGTATGTGTAATACACTTTTTTGTCTGCTCCTTTTGTCTCCTACTTCTGAACCTCCACAGGGATCTGGATAACGGACGGTGTAGGGCTATCAGATTGATAAGAGGTGGCTGCACTGCTATATGATTACACATTTTCGGTCACTTTACTGTTTGCTTTTCTCTTGGGAAAATATTATGGTCCAGATGAGCTCTTGAAGCACAAAACTCCCCGTATTTAATATGTACATGGTAAATAGCACCAGCTGGTCTTCAGATTAGCAATTTCATTTTCCTGGTGGAGCACAAACATATTTGCTTGTTTATGTTATAAATGACCCTATAAATGGTTGCATCATCATGCCGGTTTGTAAATTTTGCCTAAACCCTCATAATAGGACAAACTGGCTGTTTTGTTTTGTTCCTATAAACAATACTAATATATATATATATATAAGTTAATAAACTGCAATGCTACAGCTTTGTGTTTCTGACACAACTGAAATAATTCCTTTTGGTTATTAGATTTAGAAAAACTACTAAATTATGCATAATTCAAATTCATTTTATAGAAATCACCAAACAATATGCTTGTTCTTATCTATTTAGACTAATTAAGATAATGTAAACTTCTGAAATCCCCGGCCTTGTCAGTTGTGTCATACAGTTTTCATACACAATCACAATCACATATTTCAGCTTAGACAGCTCTTTCCAATTCTGTAATCTTATAAGATAATGAAGACTTTTGAACAATCATTCTTGTAAAATTTTCAAAAAGAAATTCAAGGCCTTGTCACTTGTGTCATACAGTTTTCATACACAGTCACAATCACCTATTTCAGCCTAGACACGTCTTTCCAATTCTGTAATATTATACATTGTTAAATACATTTCATTTATACTTCTGTGTCATTTCTGATGACTTACGTGGCCACTGACAAACAAAAGCCTTTGTATGGCTGACTACATGAAATGCTCATTACTTTGAGCAGAACAAAGGCTCATCGTGCAGTGCCCATATTAAAGTGCCATTTGTTCCCAGCCTGAATCAGCTCCTTCAGCGCACTGGAGAGAGTCACCTGACTTCAGCCCTACTGTACCGCATGTAGCATTGCAAACTCCAAACTCCAAACCTCAAGGAAAGTAAAGTGTGTCAGGGAGGGTAACAGCATGTCATGTACAGTGAGTGAGGCTGTAATGCTTACCTGTCAAGTCTTTGAATTCATCTTCATTACATTTGATGCCATTATTTAATTGAAAAGTTGTATCTGTTATGGAGAGCAGATCCTGCTGTTCTGAAGTCAGATCACTGAGCAGAGTTAGAGCGGACGTGAGAGGCAGGTGGCGGGCAGGAAGGCTACAGCAAAGGATTGCCATAGTGGAGGGCAGAGTAACACTGTTATACTGTAGTGCGATTTGCAGACTGAGTGCTGTCTCCTGACAGTGTTACACTGATTCCTTCGTAAATTTACTGTATACTCTAATTCTAAGTGACAACAACCCGTTTATGTATTCTGGGGCAGTAATGTCCTGGAAATGTGATGCATTACTCTGTAAAATTTAGTTCAGTGTCTGGGAGGGTTTTACTTTGTATTCAATCTGTATTGACAGAACTAACAACCTAACATTTATTATTTCGGCAACGAAAGTATCCATGTTCAAACTGCCATTTTTCCTGAGCGGTGGTGGCTTGTGCTCACAGAAATCGACTTTCCGCTCCATCTGCCCTTGAAGCTGGCTTCCTTTCATGGAGACGTTGGCATCTCATGTTGCATTTTCACCAACACGGCTTCCTTAAAGTGGTAGTTAAAAGTCGTATGAATATGATACATTCTCATTGATTACATTGTGATTGATTAGTCTTAAGTTGTTTTTTTTTTCTGAAATAAATGAAAGCAGTATTGAATCTATGGTTGTTAATTGCTATAGTCCATGGTTGTTAAACAGCATAAGGGGGGGTATATATCAGGAATCCGGCACTAATATCTGTAGCCATCTGGGATGTATCAAGTACAACAGGATAAAAATATATGAAAATATATGTGTAATTTATGTGTAATACCAATAACTTCACATATATTACATGTTAGGAATAATCTTAAGTTGTGTCAACAAACCACATTTCTATTCTTAAATTGTAACAATGATTAGAACATTTATTGTCTGTGTCTAGCATTTTCCTACTATTTTATGTTGTGAATCTGTTAATAATTGAGTCTCAGTTGTCAAAGTTGTTTTTGTACAGCCTAGCATTCTGAAAAGACGATATACCATTTTAAAGTGACAATATACTTTACATCAAAGCTGCTGTCAGCATTTTAGAGGATCTATTCTTACTTATCTGTAATTACTTTTTATCTGTTGTGTGCGCTCTTATTGGTTAGTAGCGCAGTGTGTAGTATTGGTTATGGAAATAGAAAGTAATATATCCTCCATATATGTATGTATAGGTGTGCCAAAGAGGTGCAATGACTGAACATTTGCCCTCAGAAGAACTTGAAATCGAAAACCTGTGTGCAGGCAGTAAAACAAACAAATAAAAATCAGAGTGCAATAAGAGTTGGTAAGTGCCCGTTCAGCAAAGTGAGAGATGATGAAAGACAAAGGGAAGCTTTTCTTAGTGCACACAGCACTCAGGGTCTTGGACACTAGTGATGCTTCGTGGGCATGAAAGGGAGGCATTCCTGCCAACTGATGCCTCTACAGTCCAACGTGGAGGGGAAGGCTTCTGGGGAGCTGCAGAATCACTAGAGAAAGCTCTCTCTTTCAAATGCTATTCTGCCATTTACACTCAAGACAAAACAAAAACAACAGACTTAAAGTGGACATAATGGTTAATAAAAATACTTTCTTCCAGCTTGAGAATGGAAAAGCGGTTTATTACAGCCTCAGTCATAGTTAGCGTTGCAGCACCTCCAGGGTTCGAGGTTTGACTCTCTGTCCCAGCTCTGTGCATGAACGGTTTGCATCTTGTTCCTGGGTCTGGGTTTCCTGGTCCCCATAAGGGAAAACTCTATTTGATAAAAATCGGTGACTGCAATGAAAAAACTAAAAATGCAAAAACTCTTTTATTTTGTTTGGGTACTTATGGTTACGGTTAGGGCTGGGTAGGGGTTAAGTTGGTCATAGTTAGCATTAGCATTTTTCCATTAGAAATGAATGAGCGGTCCCCATAAGGATAGGTATACCCGACATGTGCGTGTGTGGTGTGTGTGTGCCCAGCAATGGACTGGCATCCCATCCAGGGTGTCCCCAGCACTGTGCCCTGGCCTTTATGGGACAGGCACCAGGATGGCAGCCATCCTATCATGAATAATTGTTTATGATGAATGGATGGAAATTTACTTTAGCTAGTAGCCAGTCTCCAAGAGTAACTCTAGCAGACGTTGATTAATCTGAACTGTCAACAGCGAAGTATTTTATTACATTTTAATTTTTACATGATCCACAAAGCACACACACAATTAGTGTTTAATTGTGATCCCCTTAGATGTGCTGCAGGGCATGTTTGAGGATATAGCGAGAAAGATAAGCACAAATTACATGTAAGAAGCATGTTTCATGAGATTTCATGCTGAAATTCTTGGTAGCCGGTGAAGTGTCCGGGTATATTAAAAGCCACTTAATGTTCAGCGAAAGAAGTAGAGGATTCAGCTCAGTCACAGTTGTGTCTGCTGTAATCTATTAGTGCTGTAGTAAAGTCGTGAGTGGGCACAGAACAGGTGCCTCACACCACCAGTTCTTAACAGCGTGAGAAGCCAATTCTTGGTGTAACCAGCAGGCCAATAGCCTCAGGCTGCATGTCAGCCGGGAGCCCATACCAAATTATGCTATTTCTTTTACAATGTCTGTTCTTTGTTCACTGGATTTTGCGGTTGGTTTTCAACCATTTTCATGGCAAGACCCGACTTGACCTAAGGCTTTGGTTTCAGAAGCTGCAAAGTGACCATCAACTGTGCTGCTCTATGAAGTCGGGCGTAATGACATGGACTAAGGAGCAAAAGTCAAAAATGCACCTCAGTATTCACTGTAGTTGTCTTACAAAAAGCTGGGTTTTGCATGCTTACTCATCTACAGAAATGCCCCTTTTTCAGGGTGAATTCTGATTGTCCCTCCAACCAAGCACAGCTTATTGGACCCATGTGCGTGTCACAGAAAACGATGGGAAGAAAATACGATTTCTCTCCAGTTATTTTTTTTTTATTATATGCATTATATTATTTCTCATCACCTGCATCGTCTGACAAATATACAACTGCAGCTTCCTGAAAGTGAAGCCCAGGGGTTAAGGTGACTACATGAAAGTGAAGCCCAGGGGTTAAGGTGACTACCTGAATGTGAAGAAGCCCAGGGCTTAAGGTGACTAAGTGAAAGTGAAGCCCAAGGTTTAAGGTGACTACCTGAAAGATATCTGAGACTGAGAAGGAAAAGTAATCATTATTCACTGCCTGTCAGTTGTTTGTTTTAAGTCATGCCTGATATAATAGGGGCTTAATTTTCTCCTCTGAAGAACATGCTTCAGAAAGGAAGTACAAGGCAGTCATCCCCCGAAGGCTGAGACATTACACTACCCCTTTACATGGGAAAGGTTCCTTTCAGATATTACTTCTTTCGTATAAACCACTCCACTATTTATTTGTATGTACTGGCCTCCAGGATATGCAAATGGAGAAGCACGTCTGTTTGCAAAAGAAATGGGGTGCAGCATTCCTGTTTTTCAGTTTATTAGCTTCCTGTCAGCATGCAGAATTATACACAATTCCTCTGCTTTTTTTTGTACTTTATTATACATCCAGAGAAGCCTGATATACCTATTACTGAATAAATGTGAAATCTGATGCTATCTGCTGAAAAACTTAGACATTATTTGTTATAACTTCACATAATATTATATGCCGTAACTGTAATACAAATAAGCATTATATATCAAAGTATGCATGCATTATTCATGTGGACTGAAATATATCCACCCTGTAATGAAGAAAACCATATATATATATTCATATATGTGTGTGTGTGTGTGTGTGTGTGTGTGTGCGTGCAAAACATGGAGTACATTTAGTCAGGTGAAAGCATCAATACTAATAAATATTATATTTATATAACTTTCTGTCTAGATGAGACGACATCGATACTTATAAATCCTGAAGACTTTCTGGAATAGCAGGGGAATCACAAATAATCTCTTCACACTTGGTGGTGCTTCTATCAATATTTTCAATATCTTGTAGCATGTTTTGTATCTGTTATTACAGGTGAGGGGCAGTAAAGCAGATTAGCAGCTGCTGTACCTGCTTTGTGATCTTTCTGGATTTTTCATGTATTTAGCAAATGCACCCTGATGTCACACCCCAAAAGCTCTGGGTGTCAAAGCTTCATGTGGATCCCGGGACAGTGAAGAACTGTGGCTGAAGCAATAAGCCAAACTTACAAAACATTGGTTATGAAAGGATTTACTGCTAAGTAAAACAAGGATCTGCACTTATGATCTGCACTTAAATATAAAAATGAGAGAATTAAGTCTTAGACGTGCTACAGTGTAAGCTTTGTGTATTGAATGCTCTAAATAGAACCTTGGGCAAAGCATATGGTTTTATAGCAGGTGGGAGAATTTCAAGCATGGACTGGTGGGATGATTAAATCAAAGTGAAAAGAAATTCCAAACTGCAGTAACTGTATTTCTCATTCCGAAGATGGTGCTAATCACTAACAAAAATGAAACATTAAAACGACTTTAGCTTGCTCAGCTTTTTCCTACCTGGTTCACAGCAAAGTTAGAGGTCAGTCTTTTATTCATCCAGTTTAAGCTGCCAGTGGGGCTCCGTGGCAATGAGCGCTAAATAAGCTGGTTATCTTCATAAGACATTCTGCACACCTCCCGGTACCTGCTACCCACCCCCAAGCTGCTGAAAACAGCAAGTCATGCTATCACCTTATTGTCTTTGGAGCATGTGGAGAGTGCAGTATATAGTGAGCCCTGATTGGAATATCACTCAGTCCTGTTCAGTTGTTCGCAAGAGGTGTTTAAGTTATGTTCAATTTGGATTAATACATTAAATATAGTTTGACACACAGAACACACAAGCAAAATAGGTATATTTTCTTACATATTAAGCTAAATGTTTTGCCAAGTAAAAATAAGCTTATAGAAGGAAAATATGTCAATATGCTACTCTGAATTACCATTAATTGTTTTGAATATTTCTTTAGAAAAATGGAGAATGCTCTTTGGCTAGTCTTTAAAGAAGCTGACAGTAATATACATTTCAATCCTTTGTTTGCTCTGAAGCCGTGAAAGTTTAATAATTTATAATTTAGTAGACAGGTGCATATAAATATTTACGTATTTACATATTAGCATACATAGTTGAAATTCTACTTCCAATTTATTTACAGAACTGTTCATAATAAAATCAGTTGAAACTAAATTCAGTTAAGTCATCGAGGGTGACGCTTAGCAACAGGGTGATCAGTATGTCGGGGACCGTGCTGGAATGTCACGTACAGAAGCCTTGTGTTTAACAGTCAGATCTGTCACACATAATCAGGCCTTGCCTGGAAAGATGTCAATATCGTTATTGGTGATATGGGGTTGTCAACAGTAGGAAGGAAGCACACATAGGGCTGCCGGCAGTGTTATGGCAGATTAATCCATCTTCAGTGACACAAGCAGCACTTTGCGATACGGGGTGCTTGAAAAGATGTTTGTGTTCTCAGGCTGCAGTAGATTATGACATTTTAAGACCGACTATACTCACGAGCAAGCCAAGCAGAATGACAGCATCCGTAGACAACTGCTACCTCTTTTATCCAAAGTGAAAATTATTTAAGCAATTCTCTGTTTTGTATTATCAAGCCATCCATTTCTTTTCTTTTCTATATCCACCCCTCACCCTGCACAGGAAAAGCAGGTATTTTGTATCAGTTATTATTTCAACATGAGGGAGGAACATCGATAATACGATGTTTCGCAACAATGTAGAACAAAGATAAAATTCTCACTTTTCCAGATAAATATCCAGAAGTTTATGAAATTTCACTTTTATCATTTTTCAATATTACAAAGTATTATTCTAATATGGAGGAGAGTATACAGAAGAACACGAAGGATTTGATTTCTCACACAAAAGTGTAACATTTGTGAGATCATATCCTGAATATGCACATTTTGTATTTGCGCTCTTGGGTACACAAGTGTGCATGGGCTGAGTGAGAGTGTGATTCCTGTAGCAGACTCACATTGCTGAAGGGTTCACAGAGCAGAGGACTGCTAAGCTGCGCAGGTTCCTTGTAAGGCAATGTAACAATAACGACTAATTCTCTTCCACTATTGTATCTTTAACTCCAACTCATATATCATATGTATTCTTCTCTATGACATATTGAACATGCTGTGAGGATGTTAAATTGCTGCTGGATGAGTATGATGGATATCATGAGAAAATCCTACCCATCCATCCATCTATCTTCCAACTGCTTGTCCTGGTCAGAGTCATGGGCAAAAAGATTAAATATTGCTTAAAACTTTGTATGGAACTTTCATAACGTAACATAGAACAGTTCCTGAGATTCTGCCTTTATGACACAGTCTTGAGTATGCATGCCCTCCTTGCTAAGCAGCAAAGTCTCCATGGTGACTTTGAAAGGCCTGACATTGGTTTTCAACCACGGGTCTCCAGCCGCCTGTCACGTTATTCGTGGCAGAAGCTGGAGTGACGGAGTTAAGGACTGATAACGCTGAGAGTCTTCTCAGGAGGCAGAGCTTACAGTTTTTCGACACAGCTTGACAGTAGAAGCCGCTCAAGTCAAACTTTAACATAATGCCGGTAAACTTCCGGATTTTAAATAAACTTTTGTATTGTGCAGTATGTCAGCATCTCTCTTCATTAAGGAAAAGACCAGCAATCCATCTATATTAAAATTATGGAATCTCAGTTAACCAGAACAAGGCAGTATACATGTTTAAATTACCATCAAATTAACAGCATCGTGACCTACTCAAGTTATGTTAAGACAATACAAATAAAAAAATCACATTTGTCTAGATTGTCCTAGATGCTTCCCAGAAATGCAGGCATTTTAAAAAACATGCTGTCGTCTCCATTCCCCACTGTACAAGGTCTTTAACAATCTCTCAACTGTGAGCTCCCACATGCCCTTGGAAATTAGAACCAGGCCTGTATGTTTGTACAGTTAATCATTAGTATGTGGCATGGTGAAACATTATATACTATGAGTAAAAGAGTGTATTTCAAGAATTCCCGATCTTTGTCAAAAACAAGGCAAAATGTCTAGATAATCTTCCAGATAATCCATCTTCCAGCTGCTCATCGGGGAAAGGAAACATTAAAACACCGATGGATACAATAAAAAATATGGACATAATGTACCTTAAAGCCCTGGTCCTTCATTACCCTGTGTCTATAGCATAAACATCTGGGTGAAGCGTTTGGTTACACCCTTCTGCCAATGGTGCCAAAAGTTAAGGAGCTATTCCATATCATTACTGTCCAATGAAAAACACAAATCTCCAAAAATCCATTATTTCAGCAACGTGAAAAATAAATGCAAATTCTCAAGAGGTGCTTTACAAAATAAACCTACAACAACGCAATAAGACACCCGTAGCACTTTACACAGCTGTCAGTGAATAGTTTAATGTTTTATATGGACTTTTCTGAATTGATGTCGGGTAGGCAAATATGTCAGTGTCAACAAGACCAAAACTAATCTCACTTTATATTCACAAATAAAAATGACATTGGTTAGGTAGCTATCTAGCTATCAGTGTTAAGTTGTTAAAATTTGAGATATAAATTGACCCCTACAAATGACCATAATGAATATACAAATGTTAACTTGTATAAACACAAATACTAGTTGAATAGATGACTTCATAAATCAGATTTTCATCTGTGAATTAGTTCTCAGGTGCTATCAGAAGACAGAGGAGAATATGGGTGTTACATGTGTAGTGAAAAGTTACAACAAAAAGTAGACATAAGTGGTTTACATACAAACAGTAACATGCACCCACACAAACATGAGCATAATCAGGAATATTAGCGTTTTTGAATTTATGATATATTGGATATGATGATGATTGAAAAAATGATTAAATGCTTAATATCATCTGGTTTCTATTTTATAGGCACATCAGAACCGGTGTATGCCCATTGCTTCACATGTCTGCATGTTGTTAATCACTAAAGGCAGCCTCTCTACAGTACACCTCTCCCTTCTTGAGCTTCAGAGGCTCACAGGCCCCCACTCTTTGATGGCTGCAAAGCCTGTGAAATCTGCCTCATTATCGGTATTCACACATCAAATAAGGTACAGACAGGGGTATAAATATCCGAACCCCCTGAGATGACTAGAGCGTACTGCATTTAGAAATAACTTCATAGATTTTATGTCACTTATTTTAATTATGTCTTATAATAGTTTGGAAAAGTTGCAGATCCTCTGCCTGCATTTTGCCGCAGATGTTGCGACATGTACAGTGTTCAGAAAGTGAACACAGAGGTACCTCCAGAATACAATGAGGCCTATTCTTTCTGGGGGTGTTGAACTTACCTCTCTGCTTCAAGAGTTCCCAGTGAACTGCAGAGAAACCTCTTTGACCCCCTTCTGGGTTGACATCTAGGCCAGGCTGCCTTCGCTCCCCTTGGGGACACGGGGGAAACAGAATTTCTTTAATAATATTATTTCCACAAAAAATTGTGTTGGATAGCCATAAAGAAAAGGTTTGTTCTGATCCAATTCTGTAACACATTGATCCAATTCATATAGGCTCATCGCAGGGCACATAATATGGCCAATTTAGAAAGACAAATTCACACACATGGGGGGGGGGGGACTAGGGTTCAGACCCCCCCCATCTTCTAGATGTGAAGTGCTGTCCATTGTGGCATGCTGTCACAAATTGTATATACTTAAATTAATCATAATAATAACAATAGGTACAAAATACACCACATGGAAAAATGAGAAATGCATTTTATAATGGATGCATTACTCATCGGTGTGTCAGTGACATTGTTTAATTCTCGTTGTATGCTTGTATGCTACATTTACTTTTGATGAATTCTAAGTGCATGTCACATTAGCATACAATATAAAAGCAGGTTGCATAATGGTCGAGGGTGTGGATTTGTATTAAAAATGCTGCCAATTTTAGTCCTTTTCCGTTGTGTCTCTGAGCCAGCGAATAAATTTCACCTAGTGTTCAGTGAAATAATGCATATAATGTATTGGATCTTATTGACAGTAATAATAATTTCAGATCCTTTAATATGTGCCTTTTCTACAGCTTGTATTTGCTGGGTGAAACAGTTTCTCCCCCTATCTGAGGCTCAGCCGTACAGAAAGAGGGGACAGTGTGGAGTTTCTCCACCTATCTGAGGCTGAGCCATACAGAAAGAAGGGACAGGTTGGAATTTCTCCCCCTGTCTGAGGCTGAGCCATATGGAAAGAGGGGACAGGGTGGAGTTTCTCCCCATATCTGAGGCTGAGCCGTACAGAAAGAGGAGACAATATGGAGTTTCTCCACCTATCTGAGGCTGAGCCATACAGAAAGAGGGTACAGTGTGGAGTTTCTCCCCCTATCTGAGGCTGAGCCATACAGAAAGAGGGGACAGTGTGGAGTTTCTCCCCCTATCTGAGGCTGAGCCATACAGAAAAAGGGGACAGTGTGGAGTTTCTCCCCCTATCTGAGGCTGAGCCATACAGAAAGAGGGGACAGTGTGGAGTTTCTCCCTCTATCTGAGGCTGAGCCATACAGAAAGAGGGGACAGTGTGGAGTTTCTCCCCCTATCTGAGGCTGAGCCACACAGAAAGGGGACAGGGTGGTATAACTCCATATGTAACAGTTTTTCCCCCTATCTGAGGCTGAGCCATAAAAGAGGGGGCAGCGCAGGATAACTCCATATGTAACAGCAGGGGTGGCGAACCTGATCCATATCCACTGTGGGTGTGGGTTGTTGGGGTGACCTTTCAATGCACACGTGTAGAAAGAGGGGACAATGTGGTAAAACTCTTTATGTAACAGTTTTCCCTACCTGAGGCTGAGCTGTACAGGAAAAGGGGGGCAGCGTATTATAACTCCATATAACTTCAAAGGACCTCCTGTGGAATTATAGCTACATAGCAGTTTAATTATGTCTGTTTAGAATGCATCGGTACAGACTTCCCTAATGTCTGTGAACTTCGATATTTCAGGAAGGATATTTATTTTTGCCCTGATTCCATGAAAAGAAATACATCTTTGAGAGCACAGTTTCCTCTGGAGAACCCCATGCTTCCCCTGACGTGGCCCGTTTGCCACTGAAGTGAAAATAAATTGGTTATCCGAAAGACAATTAACATTCTTTTTTTTAACGAAACATCAACAGCACTATGTCAGCACCTCAGCCAATTATGTAGTATTAGCAGACCATTACTTCCTTATTCTGCACTTATAAAAATTTGAATGAAAATGTAGACTTCAAAGTATATTTAGAATGCCGCTTGACAAAAAAAACTTTCTGAACATAACAGCAGCCTTGTACTGGAACGAATCTGTAATAGTTATTCTGGAAACAACAGTTCAGGCGGTAAACTCACATAGCAAGTTAAGTATTCTCTTCTGCTATAATTCCATATATAATTATGGATTATAGATGGAAGTTTATATTTACCTGGGATTCATGCTGATATGCTCTTTAAATGTGATGTGTTCTAAATAATTCTTAATAATGTTATTTTCTTATCCTCTTTTTGACTACCCCTCCGGTTTTGTGGTTTAATGGTTGCTTACCCTAACACCACCACCACCAGCAACGACAACGACAAAAATAATAATAATGATAATAATAATAATAATCTGAATAAATCATGGTTCATTATGTATTTTAATATTTTTTGATATATTCTGTTTAATGTGACTTCAAGCATAGCCTCAGTGAATCCTTTCTGACAGACTTTAGAATTTAAATTTAAGTAGGATGATTTAGTTTGAAGTCAAACTCAACAAAACATATCAATGATGACAGTTATATTCGGAGTGCAGCACTGTGACCTCACACTAATTTATAACTCTAGATTACCATAGTGTATGACTGTGTATGTGCATGCCCTGCAATGGACTAACATCCCACTCAGGATGCAGCCCATCTAGGCTCCAGGCACCCCTGCAACCCTGGACCAAGATGGGCAGCTGGAAGATGCCTGGGGATGTAGGGTGTCTTTACAGGATACTCACATCAGCACTATTAAGTGCTTTACTTTATGTTTTGGATATTATTGTCAATAGTAACCTCTAATTTTACGTACATTGTATAATTGATGAGGGGCAGTGTGGTGCCTCAGCAGATCACATCCCTCCGGCTTCTGTTTGTGTGTTTGGGTTTGGGGTCTCTGGATCACTCCTACAGTCCAATGATGGTCTCTTCTGATGAACTACATGAACATTCTCCTTGGTGGTTGATTGTGCGTGCGTGTGCGTAATCTGAGATCCAGCAGTAGGCTCCTCATCAGCATGACCCCACCCGAATAAGTAAGTACTGAAAATGGATGAAGGAATAATTATTTCATAGGTGGTTAAGACAAGCCCATTTAGTTCTCATAAAAAATGCAGTGTTGGCGGCGTGGTGAAATTCTGTCATTGGTGGCATGGTAATTAAGGACTTGCTGAGGGGTTGCTGAGTCCGATTGCTGGAGAGCCATGAGCAAGGTATGTAGCTCTCATCGTGCTAGGAAGCTAGCCATCTCTGTGATATATAAAAATTGGATAAGCTACATAACAATGATAGCCTGTTTGGATGACTAAAATATATCCACTTAAAATCCTGTACTACCAGCACTTCAGAAGCATATATATATGCAGTACATGCGGTTTATGCAGTATATGCAGCATATGCATGGCTTAATTGCACACGGTGCATTTTCTGTTTGGTTTCTGTTGCCCATAAGGTCATTTGGTGCTGGTTTGTGTTGATGTCTAGGAAATGGCCATTTTCGAAAGAGTAAAGCCTTTCATTGATGTTTCTGGGCCTGTATTTCATTATTGTTTGTGTCTTAGCCAGTTATAGCCATTATAGACCCCCTTGAAGTTTAGAAAATCAATGGCCATTGATTAATGAGCCCGACTTCAAAATACCAATTTTCTGCTGTGAAGGTAACAGAGTTCTTGCAATATTGCTGTTGTGTCATTTCTTTTATTCATGAAAAATGTTTTTAAGTGAACTCATCTTTATGATATTTTAACAAATATCCAGAATAATCATAGGTTTGGTAGATTGCAATGGAATCCAAATCTGTATTTCCTTATATGTTCGAGACACCTTGAGCCGCTTTATCCCGAGCCTAAAGGCGTGGTATATGCTCACTTCTTGCCAGCCAATTACTTTTTTTGCGCACTACAGGTCTTACAGCTCCTTGCCGGAGAGCTGATTGGTGCTGATTGGAGGAACAGAAGCACCTGACAGGTGTGTAGGAGGCACTTATGCATTAGCTAGCTGAGGTGTAAAGTCTCCCTTCCATAATGTCAAATGTTGTCAGCAATATCCTCTCAATTAATAACTATCTTTTACAACCAGTAACAAATTTAGCCCTTAGTAGCAAGTGAAGAGATTAAAACTATGTCCGATCGATCGTTTTTTTTTCTGTGACCATCACACAACCTATGAGCTAAATGCTTTGTCCATCTCAAATAGCCCCTATATCTCCTAACAACCGAAACACAAGTTTGAAAGTTCAGTTGCTGATTGTGATCCTTTAAATTAATAGTTATTGTAGAATTCAAATAAAATAAAATGGTAACACTTTACAGTAACTGCACCTTCATAATGCATTCATTACATGATTAATTCATAGAACATTCAGTGCACCTTCGTAATGCCTTTATAACGCATTCATAGAACATTCATAAGCAGCATGTTAGTATACCGTAACATCCTAATATGCCATAGCAACTTTAATACACATTAACAGCAGACACTGCATGATAAAAACAGGCTTCATAATTGTATAATCATATAATGTTTGTATGCTGCTTATGAATGTTCTTAAATGCATAATGAATGCATTATGAAGGTGCAATTAATGTCAAGTGTTACCCAATAAACAAAAAGGTCTGTGGTATAAACAAAGTGTAATTGCAAACATTGAGTCAGAGGTGTTCCATCCAGACGTCAGTTATTGATTTTGACGTTTTAGGCAGTGGATGACGGGATAATTCATATATGAATGAAGTTGATTGAAAACAATAAAGCTATAATGCATTTAAAAACAAGTTATATATCAGTATTCCCAAAGTATATAGAATTCAGAATACAATACAGTATACAGTTAGCATACTAAACATTATAGTGTAGCATATTATGAAAATGTGAATATGAAAATAGAAGAATAAAGGCATAGTCTGGGAGAGTCTCAGACATCAGTATTGAATACAAGGTAATACAAAGGGCGTTCATACCAGATAAAGGCGCATGGGAGATGTGTAGATGTGCTGCACCTGGAGTTCTGTCAGTGCCGTGAACAAGCAAACAAATCTACATTTGGGGAAGAGGTGCCAAAGAAGGCACAGCCTTAGCAGACTTCATCACTGTTTACAATGGGAAGCATGATTAGCAAACATTATGCAGGTGGCAAGCACAGAGAAAAAAAAAATATTTCGGCTCTCTTTGTGTCAGTTCCATTTCCCCTGAGTCTCTTTAGCTCCGAGCATAAATTTCAGTGCTGGATGTGTATGTCTGACAGGAAACAGCATTAGCTTGAGGTAAAGTGTTCGTATTTGGTTTCTCAGTTTAGAAAAGCCTGGTGAGGAGAAGGTGGCTACTTGAGGTTCAGCTAAAGCGAGCATGTTTAACGCTGCAGAAGAGTGCTGAAGCATGACTTTGCGCGTGTCTTTTGTGAGTCATTCTTGCCAAGATTACAAAATGGTTGATATCAAAGATTTATCAGTGTAGTCATATTATATATGGAAAAAGATAATGTTATATAATGGCAATGCTCCTTTTCAGTGAAAAATGTTATTTAAATATCTTTATAGAATGTTAAATCCAGAAGTGCTCAACTTTTTTAGATAAGATTTGAAAATGGTTTCTTTTATATAGTGTAATGAACAATAATACATCTGCTTTATGATAAATAATCTGCTTACTCTGTAGCATTGCTTCCTAATCCAGTCCTCGGGGACCCACACACAGTCCACATTTTTCCTCCCTCCCTGTTTATCTGGCTTTAGTAGCATATTTCCATCTTTGCAACAGCCCGTTGTTTCACCCTAAGGC
>JAODLD010000113.1:11023136-11034120 GCA_026781065.1 Mormyrops boulengeri | reverse complement strand
CCCTGCCAGCCAGTCCACCAGGAGCTGGGAGGGAGGAAAAATGTGGACTGTGTGTGGGTCCCCTAGGACCGGGTTGGGAAACACTGCTCTATAGAAAATTATATTGATCAGTTTAAGAAAATGTGTTTGACATTAATTCCTACATCCGCTCCATTTACTGCACTTTCAAGCTTGATCTTATACATCAAGGAATTTCACAGCTTTTTTTCCCCACTTTTTGACATATTTGCTTCAGTCTTACTGCAATTTCTCTAAGCCTCATTCTGTAATGAATCACTGGTCAAAGTGCTTTGAGGTGACACACTGTGCAAGAAGGTGAGCTGTGTATGTTTCTCTGTGTATGTGAGTGTATTTTTGTAAATATCCATATCAATATAGCCCACTGTACACATTCCAGACCAATCAGCATTGTCACATGCTGCAAATGAGATAACGTACAATAGAGGTTTGGATTTATTCTAAAGAATATGGCAAAGTGTGGCCCTTTCTGTGATGTATCACTGCCCTCTCAGCTTTTGTAATAAATGTACAGATAAATTATTGTAGAAATTAGGTTTTATGCAGTGTGTTCTTTAAGCTACTGCCGTTAATTTATGTCCCTTCCATGTGTGCCTGTGTTGTATGCAGAGTAATTCTCATCACAGCTAGTCAATGTTGTCAACACTGACCATAGTATTGTCTAATGGCTCTGCTGATAGTAATGCCTCACATGCACGAATGGATACACACACACACACACGCACACACACACACACACAGACACACACATGCACATGCACACACACACACAGACATGCACACCCAGACACAGACACACACACACACACACACACAGACACACACGTACATGATTATTAGATATCTTTGTGGGGACTCTCCATCCGTTTCTTCTATGGGCATAACCTTAATCCCCACAATGACAACCTTAACCCCTACCTAGCCCTGAACTTAATCATAAGTAACCAAACAGAATAGAAGAGTTTTGGCATTTTTAGTTTCTTGATTGCAGTCACGGAAAATTGACTTTCCACTAGTGGGCACCGAAGAAGTGTCCCTACAAGGTCAAAATAACAGATTTTTATCACATTGTAGGGATATTTGTTCCCCACAATGTAATATATACATGACTGCACTCCATATATTAGAAGTAAGCTGCATAGAGGTTCTGTTGCTCCATTACCCCCTGCAATTGATTTTGTTTACTATGTGCCTCAAGTCACTAATGTGCCTGTAGGAAGACTTTGAATGTTTGCTTTGTAAAACTACTCTTTGGCAGTTTAATTGTTTTAAATCTTCATGCATAGAGCTGCTCTTGGATAAATACTTGGTTGACTAAATATTGAAGTTCACATATTCAGCTGGTTATTACTGAGCATTGCACTCATTCTCTGAACACTCCCCCTTGTCTGATTTAGTATGTCAACTTGGGTGCGTAGATGAAAAAAAAAAAACTTGCTGACTGTTGTCAATCTGGATTCCTAGGGACAATAAGTTAATCACAATCTACTTAGGGCACTGTCTGCTCAGTCACCCATTCATATTGTATGTGAGCTTGTGGGCAATAAAGAGAAAGCATGATTCAGCAAAACCTCGTTAAAGGATTCAACTACTGACTCTGTGGTCAAAGGCAAGGATGTGGAACCTGGATTTAAATTCTGAGATTTACACTGTATCCAGAACAACCTTGTGCATGGTCATTTATAGCAGTAAATAATGATAATTTTTTTCTGCTTATCATGTTTTTGTAATCAACAATATATTTATATAATCAGGTCAAATATATTTTGAAATGACTTTATGAAAGCTGACTGTGGTTTGTGAATTATGTATGTGTTACAGAATATATTTCATATTGGTCCAGATAAATCGGTCCTAGAATGTATAGTCTGGTTTAAGGTGTGTTAAAACAAGTTAAAAAAATCCCCTTCTTTTTGCTTTTATGAGTACATTATTTCTACTGATTGGTGAGACACATCCCGCTATTAAAAGTGCTAATTCCTAACACAGGGTAATAAAAGCCTTTACTGTTTCATCTGATAGGTATGGAGACATGGTTCCCAACACCATTGCCGGAAAGATCTTTGGCTCCATCTGCTCTCTTAGTGGCGTGCTAGTGATCGCACTCCCTGTGCCTGTCATCGTCTCTAACTTCAGTCGCATTTACCATCAGAACCAGAGGGCCGACAAAATGCGAGCACAGCAGGTGAGAATGCAGCAAAGCTGCTGGAAGGACCTTTAAATCATACCCCTGATTATGTAACTTTAGCTATTATGTCAATCTGGCACCACTGTGTCAGCTGTGTGTGATTTATTATGCAACATCTATATAAAATAGTGTCACTGCTGACATTTCACTAGATAATGCAACACTGCATGGCCAAAATGCATTTCGCTAGTCAAAAATTTATTATATAGTGCAAGCGGATAGGATAAGCTGGCAATCATCTCTACTCAGAGTTGTATACATGATTGACCAGTCTTCGCTGGCAATCCAGCAACATTTTTTTAATAGTTTTGTTTTAGGGTTTTATGCAAACTTTGCACAATTTTATGGGACTGTGAAGCAGGCATTGTAGATTAATTATGTCTACTCTGTCTTTCAGAAAGTAAGACTGGCAAGAATTCGATTGGCCAAAAAGGGGACGACAAATGCTTTCCTACAGTATAAGGAGGATGGAGGACTGCAGGTAAGACTTTAGAACACACATATGCCCTGTCATCCTCCAAAAGATGATGATGATGACGACAATGATGATGATGATAATTAGAAGAAGAAGCAGCACCAGCTTGTTTAGTACGAGGTTCTGCAGCCTCAAAGTCAGAATAGTAAGTTTTAAAAGCTGCTTTTTTCCCCGGGCAGTTTGACAGCAGAACTCCTAAAAGAACTAACCTTCCCCCCTCTCTGCCCTAGAATTATAACACTGTAACCAAAATCTATCATTACACATTCCAGTTGATCCATTGTCCAATTTTTAATTTCACGTTTAAACTGCATTTTTAATTGTATGTAACTGACAATATTTGCTATGGGTAGTTGAGGGGCTTAAGTCTAAGTTCACCATTAGCTGAACTTTTTTATTAACTTGTCATAAGCAACCAACCACCAGACAACCCAAGTGCACAGCTCTTATTCTCTCTCTTTTTTCCCCCTCTGCGCATCCCCCAATTCATTCCCCCTGGAAACATGCTCTGACAAAAGCTAACACAAAGGCATGAATTAAAATAAGAAGACAAATAGAAATAATTATGTGATTAGCACACCAAATCACTTATTCTTCCATTTTGTCCCATCTTATAACTGACATAGTTAAACTCAACTTAAACTCAATGTTACATAAATTTTTCTGTCTCATGTCCATGTCTGAAAAACACACCCACCCAAGTATAAAGTGAGGCAAAACCACACACAGCCGCACACTACTTGCAATTTAGAGATGCCGACTCACCTAACTTCACGGCTATTATGATATACAATCATAAGTATTTTAGTGTCACAGTTTCCCTCTATAGTATTGTAAACCCCCAATGAGCTTTAGTTATGGAAATAGCAGGTGTTAATTTTAGAATGGATATCTGACAAGATATCCTCATTGAATGGTAACATCTAACTGTATGCTGTTAGAAAGTTCTGCCGCATCAGGAACATGAGGCCTATTGTGTCTGGTGACCCTGCATTCCACAATGAAAACCAATAATCAATCAAAATCATAATCAAACCTCATCAAAATCAGGGCCTAGCCTTCAGTGAAGCAGCCATGAATTCTGCTATGTAAAATCGAGCCATTTTTCCAGAAGTTGAAAGTACAGCATAAGTGGGTTATGGAGTAAAACAATAACTGAAAATCTGTTGGAGAATGTAAATCAGAATGGTTTAAGAGCAAGAAAATTAAAACTTTAGACTGGCCTAGTTATACTACAAACCTAAAACCCTTTGATATTGTAGAAAGAACATATTAGAGCTCATTAAGCTTGTTAAGCTGAAAATGTCCCCGAGTAGAAATAGTCCTGCATGGAGGAAAGGAGTAAAATTGCTACATGGCTGAACAATAACTATCAGAAGCCTTTGGTTGCAGGCTTTGCTTCTTAATGTGGCTTTATGAGCTGTTAAGTGTGAGGCGATGATTCGTTATTCACACAAAAGCATTTCAAAATTATTCCATAAAATACAAAAAAATACTCTTCGTGTTATTTGTTCACACGAAATCTAATTTGTCAAATGTAAAACATAATTTATTAACATTTAGTGTAAAAAATTGAAACATACACATTTTGCAGGACAATAGATTAAGTAACACTTTCCAGTTTGTCAATCTATGTCAATTATCTAATCAATTATCTAATGCCAATGCTGTTGCTGAAAAATGCACTGATCCTCTGTGAGAAAATGTATCCTTGCCCTGTGACTCATAGCCTGCATATGTATTCCTAAGACCAGCTCTGTACTCCTCAACCCTTAAGGGTAAATGGACTGCATTTATATAGTACTTTTCTACTCCTATGAGTACTCAACATGCTTTACAAATTTATACCTCACATTCACCCATTCATACACTGGTGGCAGAGGCCACCATGCAAGGCCTCCAACCTGCACACCAGGAGCAATTTGGGGTTCAGTGTCTTGCGCAAAGATACTTCAATGGGGGTCCAGAGGAACCAGGGCTTGAACCTGCAACCCACCGGTTGCCAAACGATAGCACTACCTCCTGTACCATCATCTTCCCCAGATGAAAAAAGTGAAATAACTGGGATAAACCAATATTAGGAATACAGCCAATTAGTAAAATGAGCGCTGACTATCATGCCTACAGCACTAATAAACAGGTCAAAGAACAATTAGAGTCATTTCAAATGCCTGATGTTGTATAATTAGTCATTAATATTAATATTTTATCATAATTATGACTAAAACACAGTAGAACACTCTAGAGTATAGATTAATGTTTTAAGAACTTTTTTGAATTTTTTGTACAGATGAGGATGAGGGGAGTTTCTTCTTATGTATAATTAACTATTGGCAGCCATAAGACCAAGAGCATCTAAATATACTCTACCCCCATGAGTGACCTTTTGTTCAAGATGGGACTGTGATGTGAGTGTAATTACAGAGCAAATGTGATGCCAGCGAGCGGGTGTCTGCAGATCAGATGAGAGCCAGATGTTGGAGACAGGTGGGGGCAGAGTGCGGTGCTTAGGGAAAGACATCTCAGACATAGGGGGGCACTGCAGCTTGTTGTCACTTAATCAAGAAACCCAGCATATCTGATTTATAAACCTTCAATTGATTTTTAAATGATTTAATTCTTATATTAATCACCAAAAGCACTTCTTGAATATAACAGACTTCTGTTTGCATTTTATTAAACAAGAAAAAATGCAGTACATTTCATGAGATCTGATCCTTTTTGTCACGTTATTTTGGGATATACAACAGGCAAAATGTTCTAATGAGCATTGCTTTCAAAGAGTATTTTCCATAACCACCAAAACAGAGTGAAGTACACAAAGGGAACAGTTGTCTGGAATCTATTCTACATGTTGGAAGCATATTAAGTCAGGGAGAGACAGGAGCAGAAGTCCGAATGTTGCCCCACCCACATATTAAATGGTGCTCATTAAACCCCTGTTGTATTCCATATTAGACAGAATTTTAGCTATACTTCTTCAGCACAGTATTGACTTACTCATTATAAACTGCTCCGGATAAAGCATCACCACGCATATCGATCAGGAGTCGTGTTGCTGCTTTCCTTGCGGCAATATTTGATCTCAGAATTTCCCCCGCTTTTATGATTCTCATTTAAGCATAGCAGTAAATATTTCCCCCTTATATTCAGAAATACATACTTGTAGCTTTTAAAGCAGGACTCCCACCAGGGGATGTTTTTTTTTCCAGAGTTTACCAGCAAAGGAGATAAGGTGCTTCAGTAAAGGCGAGACGAAGGTCCCTTGAGTCCAAGTATGAGAAAAAAAAATTGGAGATGGAAAGAGATAGAAATCCCATCTGCACTAATACAACCAGGTTAAATTCAGACTGAGTAATCTCAATTCTGTTTTCCTTTGGAGCTGAAAGCCACTATAATCCAATATTTACAATCCCAAAGTGAGGAGTATTTTTTTCCTCCATGGATCTATAAACCCATTACTAACCGTGTTGCAGTGCTATTTATAAACCCTGATGCTCTCTTTCAGGTCTCACAGCGTTTTACATTTTTCCCTCTGCTCTCTCGTTTGTCTTACCTATTTTTCCACCACTTCGTCTCAACAAGTAACAAGACAAGTCACCTACCTGGAGGCATAATTTGTTGTTGCTTTCATGTACATTGACCTCAGGTCCATTTATTACTTTGTTAGAAGATGCCAAGTTAATGTTTTTTGTACACGTGCCATGTTTAAAAGGAAAGAAGTAAATTTGATATTTCAAATGTAAAGAGCAGAATCAGAGATATGACTTTTTTGTACTTTCTAAATCAGTATATTGAATACACTTACAGTAGTACCTGAATATACCTTTATGATCTAAGCATTATCAGGTCAGAATCATTAGAAAAGCATTGTGAGTAGCGTCCCAGTATGCCTCTTCTATAGCAGTGTAGCAGTAGCACCAGCTTGTCTTGGGATGGGCTGGTTCCCCCGGCTGGGCAGTCAAGTATCCATGTGACTCCGTGTGCTGAGTCATGACCTTCACCAAATTCTAAATTAATAATTTCATAATCATTACATCAGTTGTCTGCTTTATTGGCAATCATTGTTATTGTTTTTAATATTTGAATATAGGGGTCTTGCACAAATACCAATATGCCTGATCCTAATCCGGTTTCCTCAACAGACCCATTTCTGCCCTTCCTCATTACAGTATCAGACTGTTTCAGGTTGCTCTTCCAAGTCTGGAAGATAAGATCTGTTTAATTTAAATTACTTTAAATTATACACTGCTCCCTGTCTGTAGCAGTAACTTTGATAAACCACCACAGCCCACAAAGACTGTGAGACTGAGATTTTAATCTCAGAACTAAGATGGAGCACAATATAACTAAAATGATTACTGCGCAGGTTGTACCACTTGCAGCTGTGAAAGAGCCAGTGTTTAATCGCAAACAGCAGAGTCACTTCAAGTTTCTTTTTGAAAATGTGACGCATTTATTCTTGACTTACCTCTATACATTTTTGTATATTATATTAACAACATATAATAGGAAAATGCTGTTATAATTCAAAATCAAAATGTTTTAAGTACATTTTTTAAATGTACAGCGCTCACTGCAATCTTGGGGCACTTCTTTACAAGCAGTAGTTTTAAGTAAAACATTTATTTCAAGCGGTAATAAACTGAAACCCAAATTATATTTGCAATAACATAAAACAAAAAAATAACATTGGTTTTAAGTATCCTTTTTGGAAGCAATGACTGTATTTGCAATTAATAATGTAAATGTCAAGATAATGTTAATAATAAAAATGTCAATAAAAATAAATAAAGAAAGAATAAAAAATAAAAAGCAAACATCTGTGTGGAAGATATGTGCAGATATGTTAAATACTGCCTGTGAATGGACTTTTGCTATGAAACCAATACATTTGCAGCATTTTTACAGCTTCATGTAAACCTCCCAAGACATTCTGTGAGCTCCGTATGTAACACACGCATGTAAGAGATACACCACAGAGCCAAACCTCATTTAAGCTGACACAGATTTCAGCAAAATAGCTAATAAATAAACAAATGTTTCTTTTTTAGATATTCATTGTTTACGAATTGATTTAGGAATTAAACAAGCATATAAATATATATATATATATATATTTTTTTTTTAATAAACTGATTTACATTTCCAACGCATAATTACATTGCTATTATAATTGACAATTATCTAATGTTTGTTTTGTATATGCAGTTATAAAGTTTCCATTAGACTGTCTCTGTCATTCTCAGGATCGCGACAGCGATAGCACGGCCCTCTGCGTGAAGAACAGGTCCTCCTTCGAACACCAACACCATCACCTATTACACTGTCTGGAAAAGACAACGGTAAGACTGTAAGATAGTCCATGTTCAGCTCCTTCTGCTCCAAATTCTTGCGGGTTTTAAAACGATGTCGATGGGTGATCTTTGTGGAAATTAATTGTCAGTACATGACGGGAGACCTATAAACCACCTGAATTGCCCTGCAGACTACAGATAGCCGACACCCCTAGACTCAGTTTGAAAGGACAGCCAGCGACACACCTACATTCACTTTGAAGGGACACCGGCTTTCTGTTTAGACAAGATAAAGTTGCAACTTGACGTGCTGCTTTACAGCTCAGATTTAGCTCTGTGGCTGACTGGCTGCCTCCTGAAGGTTGAAGGACAGTATATGAGAGAAGATCTGAGAGTGTTCTCTGAAGATAGCATAGACAATCTCAAGCTTCCACACTGCGGCCTCTGCAGCCGCGCCTACATCGCTGTACTTATTCCACGGCTTCCCAGAGGCAGTAATTCCCTCCTAACATTGTTTTCCACATATTCTCAGCGATGACACAGTGACTGACATCAAGGTCAGAGTGTTACAGGAGCTCAGATCCCATGAGGAGTGCGCTGTGTCTTTGCAGAACCACGAGTTCACGGACGAGCTGACGTACAGCGAGGTGTGCATGACGGAGTCGGTGGGCTACCGCACCAGCCGGAGCACGTCGCTGTCCAGCCAGCAGGGATTGTCGTCCTCCTGCTGCCCCCGGCGGCCCAAGCGCCGAGCCATCCGCCTGGCCAACTCCACCGTGTCCGTCAGCAGGGGCAGCGTGCAGGAGCTGGACATGCTGCACGTTCAGAAGGTCACTCACCAGAGGTACGCATGACCGCTTTGCTTGCATTTCAGGGAATCCTGCCTGCCCCCTCCCATGTGTCGCCCCAGGCAAGCTTCACTGTCAGCGCCCCCCCCATCCGAGGCAGAGTGAGACTAGCTGCCAAGTCGTCGCCCCCTCAGAAGTTGCTGACTTAGGTGTCGGCTTATAGCATTGTCACTATATATTTCTACACATACAAGGTTAATACAGACATTAGTTTTCATGCTCCCTCAGTTATACCCCGGTTTTGGGAAAATTGACCCAACTGCACCTGTGATCCTAAGACGATCCTAAGATTATCTTAAATGCAAAATTTTTTAAAAAGCAGGGAGTAGGATGAAACTCTGACACATTGCTTTTAAATGAACTCTTAAAAATGAACGATTCCGTGAATATGACAATCGGGTTGTGACAATGAAAGAAAATATAAAACAAATATAATTTACATGGATGTATATAACATATATTTATAAAATCTATGAACAGATATCAACACAGAACAAACTCTATTGTGGGAAACTTGCATTTTTAACCAGAGGAGGACATTCAGGGTGAAGCTCCTGCCTTAAATGATAACAGTTTATCTTGCATCCTTAAAGCTACAAACAATAGATAATACAATGTACACTATAAATGGTAATAGTCACTGAGGGCAGGCTATATTTCGGTATGTAAACATCAAGAAATAAACAGAGGATTGATCCTAAAATAACAGTTGTACGCATTTGTTTTAAACAACTGTATTCAAAACATATCATGGAACCTTACAGTTCGGCTTGTGGTGTAGTGCATTATGTATTGTGGAACTAAGGCACTTATTGCAGGCTTTCTGTGTGCGCGAGCAGCCGCTCGAGTCTCAACGCAAGGAGCGAGGACCTGAAGCTGAACTGTGACGATAGGGACTTCACTGCAGCCATCATCAGTATCCCCACCCCTCCAGCCAACACCCCCGATGAAAGCCTACCTCCCTCACCAGCCATACCAGGCATCCTGCGCAACTCTCGCTCCGGCAGCTTCACCCACGAAACGGTCAAGATCTCCTCGCTATAATCGTACCAAGCACAAGAGCGCCCCCTACTGCCCAGTGAAGCAAAGGCGTTCACTACGGAGGACAGTGGAGCACAAAAGACAATATAGAGAGTAGCCCTTCAATATTGTTGGATAAACGCTTCATTCCTAAAACGAGAAATGTCTCCTGAAAGGTTATACTTCAGAAATGAAGAAAAAAAAAACTCATCTTATGCAAATCACATTTTAATAAACTCAGAAGATATGCTGGAAAATACCATAAATAGATTTTATGGATCAGGTGGATGTAGAGCAAATAAGGATTGGATCAGTACAGGTTAATAAAAGGATTGTTAGCAGAGATAATGATCAAGTCATATTTTTGTTGGGAAAGAATAAAACTGTGACAAGAACCCAGAAACCTTTAATGGACACTGACGAGCTGGATAGAGACTTTTTAAACAACAACAGAAAAAGAAAAGACAAAGAAAACTCTGGGTGACATTGAAGACCTATTAACTTTCAAAAATATGCAAAATTAGGAAATAGTAAAAAAAGAAATCCCTCAATATGTACACACACACACAAACACACACACAGACCATGAAAAAGACTACTATGACTATTGCATTCTGCTATTGATTTAGTCACTCTAAAGATCTTGGTGGTACATATATAACGTTTTATATCTAACTTCTCCAAATCCCATGCATCTTCCAACTTTACGGAAAAAAAGATGAGTGTACTGACTAGCTTAATACAAACAGTGCATGTTCTTGTACATTTGCCAGCGGAGAATAGATTTGCTGATCCTCTATTCTCATTTCCGCATGCATGATATCTTTTTTTTCCTCGATTTGTCAGTTTTCCTTTCTCCCAGTATCATTGATGTGAATATTTAAACAAGAGGTCCTGCACTGGAAGTGTACATTAGGGTTAAATAAAAAAAAAAAAGTTGAATAAAAGTTATCAAATAGAAAAGAAAAAATTCAGGCATGTTCCTCACAAGAATGAAAGGCGAGTGCGTGAAAATGGATGTTGTATGGGTGTGTATGTGTGTTTGTGCGTGTTAGCCTGGGAGGAATTACGTTAACTGATCACGAATATGCATGGATACCGTTGTAGGTATTTTACGTGTTTACTTCTTGTTAGAAAA
>JAODLD010000113.1:10955326-11010089 GCA_026781065.1 Mormyrops boulengeri | reverse complement strand
AATGCATATTGTGTCAAAGCAATGCAAACGTATACATAGTTTAGCTCACATGGTCCAATGGTATGGTGCATGTGTTAAGTGTTGTAAAAAAGTGGATGTGGTATTGAGACACGCGTTAAAATGATTGGAAAAAACTGTAAAACACTTATAAATGTAATTACTTTGATCATCTATCATCCATACCCTCTTCACCAGTATCAGGTTGCAGGGCATTTTTTTCATGTTTATTTGTTAATCATGTTTAAGCCCATATACAATTTGTTCCAATGCATTATTGACCTGGTTGACTTCATTATATTTAAACTGATATCGAAGAACAGATTATTATTATAAATTTTTAAGTTATTTACTTCCTTGAGTATACTCGAGTCTTTATCTCTGCATTGGTAAGGCTGTGCTTTGCATATCATAATAATCTTCATGCAGTATATGTGTCAGTATTTTTCATACATTAAAAAAGAAATTATGTATAGATTTTTATATATTTTTTATTACTGGAGATCCATCCATCCACCCACCCACTCTCATATAAGTAAAATAAAAAGTACACACTCAATCAGCTTTTAGTACAGTTTCCTATAGAAACCTCACGTGTTTATCATCCATGCTGGAACCATTTCTAAATGTTCATCAGTCGTGGGAAGTTTTTCTGCCTGATTTAATAAAGTGATAAATAAAAATCAGCCTGTTAATTAGGCATGGACGTTTAAGGGTACTGACAAAGTATATGCCAAGATATACTCTCATTCAGTATGGTGTCATGGCCAGCGGCTGTTGTTGAAAATGAGATCTTGGTGGACATTCTTGTAGGCAAGATAAATGTCAGAGTTGTTTTCCTTCAGGTCCTTCAGGTACAGCCGTCAAATTTTCTCAAACGCACGTAGTATTATATTACTAATATGCAGATAAAAAACATATGTACAGTATTTCATACTAATATAAACTTCAGCCCAAAACATTCTTAATGTGTCATATACCCAAATCACATGTCCTTATAAGGAATTAACTGAAGTGTATTTATAAGACTCATCTTCAAAAGCATTAAGAAATAAAAAACAGTAATAATAAAACATAAGATAATAAAACAGTAATGTTTTATTTTCATGGAATATCTAGTTCTAAATTTTGGTTCAAACCATTTTAGAACACAGTTCCTTATAAAGGTAAGATTAGCAAGATGTCTATCATGTTGGTCAGCACATCCTGATGTCAGCTTTCTGTGTGAGCTTAACTCATTGCGGCTTCTGCGCTGGAAACATGAGGGTCGCTATACTACTCCTGTCTGCATGGATGTTATGTGGTGAGAATTTATCAGTTATTCAAAATGTCTTGCATTGCATTTTCATGGGGAAAGGGGCCTATACATGTTTAAGAAGCATTTAATATTGGTTTAAATAATAAAGTGGTACTCATGTATGCAAATATGAATTTCTACACAAAATTTAAATAATAATATAATATAATTTTAAAAGCTTCATTTTAGATTTATAAATGCATAATTTAAAAAGTCATTAATTGTTCTTTTAGCAGAACCTTTGTCTGAAAGGGTTCAGCCTCATCCTAAATTTAATAATAATTACTTTCACACTCAGCAACTTGTATTACAATAAATGCATCCTTAATAATTAACTCCATTATAAAGTCAGAAGCAATTAACTGGGATATAAATGTCTAAATGTATATGAGATTTTTGGACTTGTGCTGAATAGGAGCAGAATCACGCATTCGTTTTATGACCATTTGTGTTATCAGTAATAATTGCAGGCTAGCTTAATAAAAACATTTTATCAATAATCTCTTACTTGAAGCAAATTAATTTGCTATTGATCCTTTATTTAGGTGAATATTGTACTATTTATATGAATAAACTGAAGTCTCATAATTTACATTTGAATTATTTGTGGCTATATGTGGCTACAGTTATCGATATTTGACTATAAAATTAAGTAATGAAAATCATATATTGTAAAACAAACGGGGGCAGCATGCTGGCACAATGATTTTTACTGCCCCCTCATGCCTCTGGGACTCGGGGCCAAGGCTCCATGTGTGTGGAATTTGCATGTTCTCCCCGTGTCATTCCGAGTTTTCTTCTGGGAGCTTCAGTCCCAGCATCCCTAGGCTCTGGACCCCCTGCGACCCTGAGCAGGACAAGCAGTTTCAGAAAACAGATGGACAAAAGAAGTTATAAAATCATTTAGCTCATATTAACTGAATGAGTAACATTTATGGATTTCATTTTACAGTGATCATATATTCCACACATGCTTATGGAACATACACTTCCATATTATTACATAAATAAAATAATTAATCGAGTATTCGTGAAATTTTATGCAGAAGCCAAATACAAAAGATGCAAGCCTACACTTTTACTTACAAAATTAAATACGAAGAATACGGCATTCAGAAGGAAAAGTCTTAGATGATACTGAAATCTTCGAGTTGGTATTTATCTAAAATATTAAATCTGTCAATGTGTGTTAGCTTAGCCATTTCAAAACTTCTCCTAAGATCATGCCAGCATTTGCAGCAACTGTCGAATAAGTGTCCATGTATTTTTTGACTTGACTGCTACCTCACCTTGTTTGGCTAAGGAATACATCATTGAGTAATTTAAGTAATTAAGTTAGTTCATTCATTTTAATTAAGCTAGTGGTGAAATTGGGTTGGCATGACTGAGCTGCTCCTATTTTCAGAAGCAGGTTCCATCCAGGTATCCAACTAAGTTTTTGTAGAACAGAAATTCTTTATTTATTATTGTATTACTGTTAATTTACGTATGTTCCAATGTTAAATTGTGTGTTTTTTTCAGAGCAAATACACACTACCCAGTATATATAGTATATGGATCTCTTATATAAATTCTAATCTCCAGGTAGCACCTTAGTGAGTCCATCGTCATAAACTGTTTTTTCCGTTCATATTTTTTTAACTCCACTACGTTAATGTTTGAACTTTATCTATTCTAAAATTCTAAAAGCATATTTGTGGTTGTAATGACTGATGAGTCTGAGTCAGACTCTTACTGAGTTGTACTTATCTTGATAGCCACATCGCAAACTCATCGATGATAAGAGCGAGGTACATAAAAGCAGAAAATGTGGTCAGCCATTTTTCTGCTAAATGTTGCTTTGGCACTATCGCCAAATCCTACAGAAACCCATTTATTTCAGCATTACATTCTCATAATAATATATATAATGGAAAACTATATATACATGCCCTAAGTGTAAATTACCACCCTTCATTAAAGATGAATTTATTTTTTTTTTAGTTAACATACGTTACAACCATTTATTTGCTTATTTCTTGCATCAAAATTCTTGCATAATACTGTTACCTAACATGATGGATAGACTACATAACGCTATGTCAAAATCCAATGACCAGTTATCATTGATAAAAATAAAACCGCGTAATTATATTAAGGCTCTAAAAATCCTGCAAGACCAACACTCGATCCTGAATTTAAGTAATCTTATATAGAACATTTTTCATTGTTCTTTCTTACAGAGAGCCAAAGACTTCGTCTGTGGGGGAGCGACAAGCCCTGTACTGGCCGTGTAGAAGTATTCTACAATGGGAGCTGGGGCGTTGTCTGTAGCCAGAAGTGGAGCAAGAACAATGAGCGAGTGGTCTGCAACATGTTAAGATGCGGGAGCCCCCATACGCATACCAAGGGATACAGCTATCCTGACCTACCTAATAAGATGTGGATGAATTCCGTTCAGTGCTCCGGAAACGAAACAAATCTGTGGAACTGCACGTTCCCTGGCTGGGGCATCAGCGCATGCAGCCATACGTCTGATCACATCAACGTTGAATGCTCAGGTTCAAAAGTACTACTTAATTAACATTTTGAGTACTTATATAAAACATGCTAGCAACATCTAATTCATTCTATGGATAAGCTGAAAGCTGATATACAGAACCTGGTATCCTTAGACTCATCTCCAAACCGTCCCAATTAGCATGCTTTCAGATAAAACAAATTACTTTTTTATTGTACGGAAGTTTTGTAGGCTTCTTTATTTATTCACTCGCTATGTCTGTCTCTACATGCAAGTTTACTGGTGCCCCATCCAGGGTGTACCCCAGCTTTGATACATTCGTCTATTGGGATGTTTGTTTGTTTATTGATTTATTTCTTTCACCCTAGAAAATATAGTGCTGAACTTAACAAACAAATGTGCTGGAACCATTCAGATCACAAATTCAAATGGAACTGGCCATGTGTGCCATGATAACACGTGGGGTAAGACTGCCAGCGGCTTTTCATTTCATAAGCTTATCAATGAACATCCTCCAGCGAGACATTTCTGTAATGTGAAACCTTTACCTACTACTGCACACACTATTCATGCATTGCATTATTATGCATTTTTATTGTGAAGGTCACTATCTGAAGAGCGGCACTCATTCTCTGCCATGTGTTTCCTTTGGTTTAGATAAAAATGCAGCCAAAGTAGTGTGCCGTCAGCTGGGCTGTGGGGAGGCTGATCGTATCCCATATGACGGAGTCTTTTCAGCCAAAGGGCTCAGTACGATGGTCTCTGTGGAGTGCACCGGCAAAGAGCAGCACCTATGGAAATGTCAGAAAACGATCAAAGAATATTGCTTGGGTGCCGCAGGAGTCATTTGTTCAAGTAAGACTCCTGATTTATTTTCTGGCTTTCAGAGCCATGCTGCATTGTCTTGCTACCAGCATACAGTACGTTTAAGTGCAGGGGTGACAATTAATACTGTGGTAATACTAGCAATATTAATAGCAACAATAATAATATTAACGACAGCAACAGCAACAACAATTTATAACATGCATCAAAAAATCTATACTGGCATGAAATGAGTGAGAATTTAAACAGGCGCCTCAGACTAGATCTGAGTTTTCTTGCGTTTTTGTAAAATCTTTGGGAGGGAGAATGGTCCAGTGAATTGAATAAACTTAAAATCAGTCACCATATTGTGATAAAATATCTGAGATGTAATGTACACTACATTCATACCTTCCTTTTTGATATTAAAATTTTCCTGCAAAATATGTAAAAGAGACTAAAGATCGTTAATAGTACAAATATTCATAGTAAATATTTAATAGTTACTTCAATATTAGTTAAAATACTAGAACTCGTGGCCATAGGTAGAAATTAGCCAGAGAACATTTTAAACTGGATTTGAGAAAGCACTTCTTTACAAAGCGTGTAGTTACAGTTTGGAATAGTCATTAGTGTAGCGCAAGCTAAAACCCTGGGTTCTTTTAAATCAGAGCTAGATAAGATTTTAACAACTTTAAGCTATTAGTTAAGTTCTCCCCAAACGAGCTTGATGGGCCGAATGGCCTCCTCTCATTTGTAAATTTCTTATGTTCTCATGTTCTTATTAGAAACCTTTTGAAAAGCTAACGGAACTAATTTGGACAGAATGGAGAACTGTGATTTCACTGGTTTGCTCTTGCATTTTAAATTGGCACAACTCGGGTGGGGGGGGGAAAACATTTTTCTTTTAACAGATTATATACATCTGCGTCTGAGCGACGGGGAAAACCTCTGTGCAGGCAAGTTGGAGGGGAGAGTGGACAAGACATGGAAACCAGCCTGTAACACCAGCTATCCTGTGGTCGATCCTGACGCCATATGCAGAACTCTGCATTGTGGTACCTCGAGCCCTCAGCAACATTTATCCTGTAATACTTCTGAAGACATCAGTCTCACCTGTTCTGGTAAAGCAAAGGTTTTACTCTTCTTACTGTCACTTCCATTTGAAAATGTCAGCGCTTAAAATAGATATTTGATTTAGAATAGTAAGTTGATATTGCATGTGATCACGGTCTAATGAAATGAGTCAATTAACAGCAGGTTCTCTATATTACAAACTGGCAGCGATATGACAGTGTGCAAACACCTTTTTTTGTGGCAGACAATGTTACACTGGTGCTCTTGGTGGAAGAAAAGGAGAGTCACTGTTTTGGGGCTGTGCATTTCAAAAGAAATGATAAGCTTGAGGCAGTGTGTGCCAGTTTTTGGGATGCAAACGACGCCACTGTGGTCTGCAGGGAGCTGAAATGCGGAGCAGTTTTGACTTTTAGCCAAACCACGACTGAGGGAGATGGTCAGGTTGACCACATGGATTGCGATGGTTCGGAATCCTCCCTTCTGCACTGCGTAGCCATATATGAACCAATCGCTAAGTGCAAGAAAGCTACTGTTATTTGTGAAGGTCAGCAATATCATTTAATAAATGTAATGTATTGTTATATGATCTCATGCTCATGTCCAGTCCTTCATATGTGTTAAGAGAAAGTAATGGGCGGTAAATAGGCTGTTTTATAAAGGCATATGTTGTGTTTTGTGTGTACAGGGAGTGTAGAGGTGCGTCTTACTCACGGCAATGACCAGTGTTCTGGCAACGTGGAGGTGTTTTATGGTGGGACCTGGATGAGTGTGAGTGAACACGGCTGGACAAAGCATCACTCAGATCTGATTTGCAAAAATCAAGGGTGTGACCTCAGCTATAACCACAGTGGCAAGTTATATATGGAGGGAGAGGCACCGGTTAGGATTAAGGTGCAGGGTCTTCCTAACACTGCTTCTTCAATTGGACAGTATTTAATGAAATCCACTATAACTGAGAACCATAGTGTCAAAGTAACGTGTGAAGGTAAGCAGTGCTTTCCTTGGACAGTCCTTGTAGTCATCGTGTCCTCTTACCATCCTAATAGTGATGAGTATTAAGTTCCAGATGACAGGCAAACATAACACAAATTCAATCAAAAACGTACTACTCATTCTGTTCAATGAAGCTACTTTGTGTATTTTTTTCATATAAGAAACGTCTTCTCAATTATTTTGTCGACGGGCAAATATTTAATTTTTGGATTATTTCCTTGTAGTTAAATTGCATGTAAAATTCACATGGCATGAATTTTCAATGTCAAAAAGAGGAATCATAATGAAAAGAAAACAAAAGTAAAACAGTAAAACAAAGCTTAGGACTTCGGCATACACACCATTTTTTAGTTTACAATAAATTCAGAAATATGGTCTATATACAACCTAACTAGGGATTTGCCTGTTTTTTAAACTGAGCATATTTTAACAAGACCTTATTTCTAGCACTACATCTTCACACAGAGCCCTCCACGAACGGCAAAGGCATTTCTCTGTGACTAACTACACGCAGATCTTGCCTAATTCTTTTTGTTCATTCCTTGCTTGTTAGAGTACAGAACTCATTACCTTCAGGGTCAGGTGCCCTGCACTGGTCAAGTGGGGGTCGAATACAGGGGCAACAACTATTGGCTCGCAGCATCTGAGGAGACTTGGAACAACCAGTCGGCCACTGTGGTGTGTAGAGAAAGGCAATGTGGGTATGCCGTTTCCTTTGAAAGCAGACTATCTGAAGAGGCAAATCAGGCATGGTGGAAGTACCTGTACAACTGCTCATCAAACAAGACATCCCTCTTCGACTGTGAAAAAGTGGAACATGCCAACCAAAGTAGAGTGGCTTACGTGACCTGTTCAGGTAAACTGTTTGGGCGTAATACTCTGCTGTTTCTTTATAATATTACTTTTAACACATCGCAGTCAGAGTTCTAATGCACCTACTGTCTTTGCAGGCAATGTGTCTGTTCGTCTGGAAAACACTTGCTGGGGGCAGGTGGAGCTATGCAAAAATGGGATATGTGGCCCTGTCTGTGCTAGCTCATGGACACAGGATCTCTCTAAGATGCTGTGTGAGAACCTGGGCTGTGGAAAAGCTTTTCCTGCGATGGACAAGCACAAACTGACTACTTCGGATCTATTTAACAGTGTCTACTGCCCAGCACCAACTAAAAACATAACACAGTGCAATATTAAGCTCCAGAATAATACTTCTTGCAAGATGGCCGTCAGTGTGTTCTGCTCAGGTACAGTAGCACCAACTTTGCTATTTTGTATTTAGGTTAATTATTCCTTAAAAGCAGGGTTCAAGTTGTAATGGGATGCATGTGGATGGCATCCCCACTGTGGGAAAAAATGACAAAAACTCGCCACCCCCCTAAATTGGTGTGTGTCATGTAACGTATGTAAAGGTAAATCTACCTGCTACTGCATCCGGACCACTTACCTCCTCGCTCACCAAATTTTATCATGCCTGCCGCCACAAAGATTGGATCCTCACCATCCCCCTGAAACTGCTTGAAAGCTACTTGCTCTACACATCCTGTTGGTTACAGGCTTCACAAACACTTCATTTTCAAGCTTTAAACACCTTTGAGCCATTTTTGTCCAAAGTGACTCACAGTAGAAGGGAAGGATGCAATGTGTGTTTGCTTCCCTGGATTTGAACTCAGGCTCTTGTCATTCTTAATACGATGCTCTACTTGTGGATATACAGAAACTGCATGGGCATATGAACACATACTTCTGCGCATGCATTAGATATACAAGAGCTGCAAACAAATATCATGTTAATAAGTGTTGTGGGTCTTTTTCAGGAAGTTTAAAAGCTAAACTGAGGGACTCGGTGGATCACTGCTCAGGCACCGCGGAGCTCTTCCACTTAGGCCAGTGGAGTCCCATCTGCTCAGACACACTAAAAGAAAGCCTTTCTGATTTGATCTGTAAACAAGCAGGCTGTGGAAAAATGAAGAGTGTCAACCCCATTAACTCATCTGGGGTAGGACTGGAGGAAATTAATTGCCACAGTAATGGCTCTATAAAACACTGTGAAATAGGAAATGTGAAGAATCACTGCAATCCAGTTAACCTAATCTGCTCAGGTATGTAAGTTCTGCATGTGGTGCTCATTGTGACCTGACACACGGTCAGTGTTCCGGGGGACACTGTGCTGTCGATCACCTCTTCGTCTTCATGTTCAATATAAGCTTTATGACCTTATCTGAAAGTGGATGCTGCTTCAAGACGTTCAGCTTTTCCTTTTACCCTGCTAACATCAATTTGTAATTCAGTAACACTTTTTACAATTTTTTGCAAATGTTGCTGTGTTTTCTAAGAGCTTTTCCAAGACATGGCTATTATGTGTTTATTTTAAATGTTACAAAATACAAAGTTGCCTTTAGCTGTTTAAAAAAAAAACTTTTCTTAATGATATTTTTGTGTTTTCAGGCCTCACTTATCATTCATAATTCAGGTAAAGAGTAGCGCAGGCCATTATCACGAAAGTACACTATATGAACAAAAGTATTGGGACACCTGGCCGTTATTCCCACAGGTACATTTATGACCCCCCCATTCTACTCCCATTCAGCTCACAAAGTTGGAAGCATACAGTTCTATGCCTCCAACGTTGTGGGAACAGTTTGGGGAAGGCCCTTTTCTGCTCCAGGATTACTGTGTCCCAGTGCACAAAGCAAGGTTCTAAATGCTAAATGCTGTAAATGTAAGGTCCATAAAGACACGGTTGGCTGAATTGACTGGCCTGCACAGAGCCCTGACCGCAACCCCACTGAAGACCGTTGGGATGAACTAGAATGGAGATTGTGAACAAGGTCTTCATGTCCAACATCAGTGCCTAACCTCACAAATGCTCTTTTGGGTGAAAGGACAAAATAAATTCCCACAAACACACTCCAAAATCTTGTGGAAAGCCTTCCCAGAAGAGTGGCAGCTGTTATCGCTGCAAAGGGGGGATCAACTCCATACTGATGCCTATGGATTTCGAATGTGATGTTATAAAGGCTCCCGTGGGTGTAATGGCCAGTTGACCCAATACGTTTGACTGTATGCTGTATAATGATTGGCGGAGATTTAATTACTGCTGTCTTTTCCAGGGACACATCCTGTTGAGCAGGAGTTGACTATTTTTTTTCCTCCCCGTGTTCCCCTGTCCTGCTCCCAGGCTGGGCCCGCATGCTGCTGATAGGTGACACTGGTTCGTGTGAGGGCAGGGTGTTTGTGGTGAGTGGGGAGACCCTCCAACCTGTGAGTGTGGAGGGCTGGAATGAAAATGAGTGCCAGGTGCTGTGCAGAAACCTGCAATGTGGGACATACATCCACCACTGGGGCCTGAATAGAACTCTGGAAAAGTGGTGGCCAAAGACATACAACTGTACCGGGAAGGAGGATAAAATCTGGGATTGCAAAACAAGCAGTGGGCCAAGCATAACTAAGCAGCAGCTCAATATCCAATGCTCAGGTAAACTGGGACCTAAGGGGGGCCCTCTTAAAGTTACAGTGACTCCTACTGCTGACCAGCTTTTAATGGTAAAGTGCTTCATTTCTACTTCACAGATGACCGAACTGTGAAGATATCTAATGGCAGCAGGTGCTCTGGCTTGGTACAGATGAACCATAATGCCACAACACAGAAGATTTGTGGCGACGGGTGGGACTTGGCAAAGTCCAGCTTGGTTTGCCAGGAGCTGGGGTGTGGCGATGCTGTCTACAACATCATTGATTTCTCAGTTGAACATCAGGCCTACCATTTCGACTGCATCGGTGAAGAGTCCAATCTCTGGCAATGTAAATCAAAGCTGGGCAATTGTAATAGTACTGTCTCTGTGACTTGCACAGGTATGTGACCCAATACAAAAAAATTACTAGCTATGCCTAAATGAGAGAGACTCATTGAGCTATCACTCAGTGAAGCAGTGTTTTCAGAGGACTTCAGCAAACATTCCACAGGGAGAAGGAGGCTTTTACTCAACAGTATGTAAAGTCCTGGATGCACTTCTGAAATGGACCTGTTAGGTATTGCCATAAAAATGCCCATTGTTTGCCTTGATCTTTATTCCTGTTGAAACAAATGATACAGAACACTACTTCACTTATTTCTGTAAAAATTTCAATGCAGCAGATTTCTTAAGTTTGATTATTTCCAGTAAAATATGTATTTCAGTTTAAAAAGATACTTAGTTGTGCGAATCAATTTTAAATTTTTGGAAAATGAATGCAAAAAATTAACAGTATTAATGGATATCTAACATTAAAGTAGTATATAAATAGTCATTAAATATGAAAGATTTTTTATTTTACTTATTTGCACTATTTTTAATGTTTGAAAACAGATGTATTTGTTTCTCAGAATTAAATGTTGTGATAGGGCGGGGTACCGTTATAATTGCTTAAATTATTGCGTTTGGGATAAAGTAAAACAATTTATTCAGAACAGGATCCTTTACCATTTTGTTATTGAAGATTAACAAATGCTCTTCAAAGGGACTAACATGACTTTCCTTGCCTAAATAAGTGCAAAGATACTATGAAGATATAGATGTAGAGAGAGATTAATTCGTTTTTGACGTTTTCTCATTCCAGATAGCATCACATTTCGGCTGTCTGAGAATTGTGGAGGGACGTTTCAAATCTGCTACGGAAACAGATGTGAAACCGTTTGCCCCCTCGAGCAAAAGGAGAGACAAATAATATGTTCAGAGCTGGGGTGTGGAGGTGCGATGGTCCCAATGGGGAGCCTCTCAGCTCCCTCAGTTACTGCTAAGAATTTGACCTCTCTGCAGTGCAAAGGCCCTGAAAACTTCATCAAGTACTGTGTACAGAGAAAAGGCTGTTACTCAAGAACATCCGCTGAGATCTACTGCGAAAGTGAGGCTAAATAGTAGTTCAACCCGTATGCGTTGGTAATGCTATGCTATGCTAACCCGTGTTCCTCTCGAGATTCAGTAACTGCTCATCTAGTCAGGGCTTATGGGGATATTGCACTCACAACGAGATACGTGATGGGTGAGAGACAAGTCATAGGACACTCACGCACATATCTGCTTACTAAGCGCGGCATCATCGGAATTGCTATCTTTGGACTACGGGAGAGAAACCCATTCACATTCAAGGAGAGCTCAGACGTAGCGCCACAGGGCCGAATTTGAAGCCTGTACCCTGGAGGTGTGAGAGAGCAAAGCCTCCTGCTGATCCTCCGTCGTATCCTACGCTGCTGCACTACTTTCTAGAATTCAAACACCTAAGCCTAATGTATCTCATGTGAAGCAGCTGCTATTTTTGTTTCTGAGAGCACATTCACATGGACTGTGTGGAAGATAATGCAGGGATGCTTATGTCTCATGTGTTATTCGGTTTATGTGCAGCAGTGCAAGATGATGTTACACCATTGTATGGGCTCCATCAATTAAACTAGACCGGTGTTTCCCAACCTGGTGCACCTGGTATTTGGGGACCCACAGACAGTCCAAAATGTTGACTGTGGCTGGGAGCTGGAAGGGATCAGGGAAGAGAGAGCAAAAACATGGACTGCCTGGGAGGGAGCAAAAACGGGGACCGTCTGGGAGGGAGCAAAAACATGGATGAGCTGGGAGGGAGCTGGGAGGGATCAAAAAACAGGGACCACCTGGGAGAGAGCAAAAACAGGGACCATCTGGAAGCGAGCTGGGAGGGAGCAAAAACAGGGGCCAGCTGCAAGGGAGCAAAAACAGGGACCATCTGGGAGTGAGCTGGAAGGGAGGAAAAACATGGACCATCTGGGAGGGAGCAAAAACAGGGACAGTCTGGAAGGGAGCAAAAACATGGACTGTCTGGGAGGGAGCTGGGAGGGAGCAAAAACATGGAGCGTCTGGCGGTCCCTGAAGACTGAGTTAAGAAACATTGAACTAGACCCGTTAATTGCGTAATTGATGCTGCCCTCAAGCTTTTAAAACCATTTTTAACCTCTGAAATACTATTAAGAGGGGGTTGTGAGTGTGGTTAATATGTGTGTTGTTAAGTTGAAGCTCATCCCCATTAATGTGTTTGGTTTCAGAGTATACAGATGATTCACGCCAGAGCTCAGTTGGTCTGATCGTGGGAGTGATCCTTGTTATCGTAATAGCTGCCTTCATGTTCTGGCAGGCAAGGCGCAAAAGAGCCAGAAAATGTAAGTGAGGGAAGGGGCTAAATTTGATGGGATTTGGAAAGGAATACCGAAGGGTAACCCTCGATAAATACAATATAACTCATGTTTCAGGAAGTGCTTTGGAGCTTCATGTCTTATAGATGAACCATAGTTCCACGATACAATACAGAGTATATGAACATGTGAGGAAAATATTTGTGATGTAATTATCATTTATACTTAGTTCATCTGTGAATCATAGACAAAACTGGAGACTAACAACAGAGGGCGCTCTTCCTGTGTTTTTTTTTTTTTTTTTACTTGTTTAGGGAATATTTAACTCATAAGGAAGTATGACGGCTTCTATAGCATTGTTTCAGTTTTATGAAAACACCATGCTATGACAATGTGACACATTGTCATTATACTTAGACTTGGGGGGGGGATTGCGATTGTATTGTGATCAAAAAAATATATTTTACCACTGTTCAGTTAAAATCCTGGATGTGTCATTCTGCCCTACAAAGGCAAAATATAGTAACTATGTTGACACTGAGACTTGAAGTTGAATAAAAGGGCTTCAGAGTGTTTTAAGTGACCACCTGTATGTGTAGTGGGTAGGTAAATGATAGTGTTTTCTTCAAAACCAGACATAGTTGAACTAAAACGTTTTATCACAATCAAAAACAGAGCATTAGACACCTGATTTTGGTCAGAACTCAACAGTTGTGGTGTTTTGACTTCAGTATTCTTAACCTCAAAATATGAGACATGTTGGTCAGGGGGCTATGCCAAAAGGTCACCATGCACATGTGTTCTACAGCGAGACGTACAGAACAAAATTCATCTGTTTTTGAGAGTGGTGATTACGAGGATGTTGGCTCTGATGACAAAGAAATGATGAGGATGACTGTGCATGAAGGAGGTTAGTATGACGGCTGAGGCTTATCCCTCTCGCACGGGGTAAGACGAAAGATACGCTTATACAGTAAAGTCCTTTACAAAAATGCATGATCGACTCCTGTAGTCGAGGAAAAACTACTGTTTTTGTATCACTGTAACTTTTATTCTGTGTTGCATGCTGATAACTGTTATACTGTTCGTCGATGATTGTTTATGTGACCATCTTTACCTGTTTGTTGTAGAAGGAGAAGCTGTAGTTTGTGAGATAGAGGCTGCTCCCTCGGAGGAATATGACAATGTCGCACCTCTTGAGTGTGAGGACGAGACAGCTGTACTTCAAAGGTCACTGCCTTCACATGAGCCCAGCAGTGAGGGTCAACCAGGGGAGCAAGAATGACAGAGATTATCCTCAACACATCAAATAGCAGCCAGAAGTGGTCAGTTAGCTGGGTTTAAATATGTATCTTCTGAAGCTATAGCTAGCTACAGTAAGGCTACCTTCATTTGTTGTTCTATTCTGCTAAACTGCTTGTTTTCTAATTTTGATAACCGCTTTAACAGATCATGTTACATTTCTCTTCTTAATCTAATACCCTCCACTTTGTTTTTTTAGCTTTTGATATACATATGTGCATTTATAAACGAAGACAATGAAAAAGAGATGCCATCTTAGATCTCCTTATATGAAACTTTTGGAAATGTGCTTGAGGTTATTTTTTGACAAAACTAATAAAAAAATGCAGTCTTAGTGATACGTATCTATAGTTTGCCTTACATAAAATTAAATATTTATTAGAAGTGGGAATACGTAATAGAAGTAAACATATTTGTGAATCATTTTATCATGTAAAGTATAAATATTCAAATAAAGAAAACCTAGGGAACCCTAGCATAAGCAAATAATAGACCTGTAGAGTATAATATTGCATAAGAGCCTAAATTCGCAAAACTCTGAATGACTTAAAAGGTCATGAATTATAGTCAAGCTACTCAAGCAGAGTACTGTCCAGCATGTCACTGTGACTTGGCGATTGATGGAGCAGTTAGTTAGTTTGAGACGAACACACATTCTTAGCTGGGAATTTCCTTTGGTGTTGTGCATCAAACTGTATGTTACGAGTGGTTCTATAGTTTGATATACAGCACAAAAGGCAATTTTCTACAATATCACATACACCCAGTCTGATTTGGTAATTGTAATTATTAGGTGATTATTCTAATGTAACTGTTTTATTAAGTAATCAGTTGCAAAGGCATTTGAGCTCAGTATTTAAGTGATAAATATTCTTTTTTGTTACTTTTAATTTCAAGGCATTATGATTCTTAAACTGGATTTCCATGACACACCATGTTCCACATCTGAGCTTCATGAGATTGGATCTTATAATTGCAGCAAGCTGCATGTTTCTGATGTGTGTGCATCATTTCATGATATGTTTCAGAAGGATCTCAAAATGTGGCAGAAGTAACATTTTATGTCAACGGGAAATCCAAAGAAACGAATCCTTTATGGTCTTTACATGGGATGTTTTGTCAGGAGTGGTCCTGTGGAGTCAAGCCTTATGGTCACAGGATACAACCCATGGGGGCTAATCTGCCACTCGTATGTCCTACAGGACAATGCAAACACAACATCCCAGCAACCTCACGTTTGTTCTGGAAAATGATGCAGGCTTAAAATGTCTCAAGGGGCAGATGGGGAAAGAGCAGCGTGCCCTTGCCAAAGCCCAGCAAAGGGGCAACTTGTCCACTTCTGCTGCGCCTCCTGTTCCCAGAAGAGCATCGTGTGGCTTACATTACAATACCTTTCACTCATTGCTTTGGCTTTTATGGCCATTGCTCACTGCAGCAGCTGGTAGCAGATGGAGCACCAGTCAGCAAGTGGGTCTGCCAAAATACTGCAGGTTCAAATCCCTAAAGGGGTCGTACTCCTTTTTCTTTTTTTAAAAAAAGTCTTCACTTTCACTGGTTTTACTTCATGTGCTGCCATACTGAATAAAAGTTTTCAACATACATGAACACCAGTAATCAGCAGATATAAATAGTGGTGCTGGTTAAAAAAATGTTCCAGAGCAGCGGGGCCTGGGAGCGGCGGGGCCTGGGAGCGGCGGGGCCTGGGAGCGGCGGGGCCTAAGAGGGGCGGGGCCTAAGAAGGGCGGGGCCTGGGAGCGACGGGACCTGAGAGCGACGGGGCCTGAGAAGGGTGGCTGCAGCTATAAACTTCTCTTTCTTGCTATTAAACTTTTTAACATTAAAATAGAAAACAAAAAATTTAAAGGGACTGCTGTCATTCTGTCGTATTGCCTCTTAGGAATGGGGGGGGGGCTTTATGCAACCTTCCATTACTCTCTTACATCACCACAAACCTTTGGGTTTACTGTTTTACCTGATTACTGAAATATATTCCAATTGAAGTTATATAATGGGCATGGACATAAAGTGTAGACTCTCATCTTAGGGTATCCACATTCAAATTGGATGAAGGGTTTAGGAGTTTCAGCTCGTTAACATATGCCACCCTCTTTTTAAAGGGGCCAAAAGTAATCGGACAATTAACTTAAAAGCTATTTCATGGACAGGTGTGGGCAATTCCTTCGTTCTTTCATTATCAATTAAGCAGATAAAAGGCCTGGAGTTGAACACCGCACCATCTGTAAAACATGGTGGAGGCAGTGTGATGGCTGCCAGTGGCACTGGGTCTTTAGTGTTTCTTGATGATGCGACACAGGATGGAAGCAGCCGAATGAATGCTGAGATGTTCAGAGACATCATGTCTGCTCAGATACAGCCAAACTGATTGGGCGGCATTTCATAATACAGATGGACAATGACCCAAAACACACAGCAAAAGCAACCCAGGACTTTATTAAAGCAAAGAAGTGGAATATTCTCGAATGGCCAAGTTAGTCACCTGATCTCAACCCCATTAAGCATGAATTTCACTTGCTAAAGACTAAACTACAGAGCGAAAGACCCTTAAACAAACAGCAACTGAAAGCTGCTGCAGTAAAGGCCTGGCAGAGCATTAAAAAGAAGGAAACCCAGCGTCTGGTCATGTCCATGAGTTCTGGACTTCAGGCAGTCATTGCCTGCAAAGGGTTTTCAACTAAGTATTAGAATTGAACATTGTATTTGCAGTTATATTAATTTGTCCAATTACTTATGAGCCCCTGAAAGGAGGGGATTGTGTAGAAAAATTACTTTAGTTCCCCACATTTTTATGCAGTGTTTTTGTTCTACCCACTGAATTAAAGCTGAAAGTCTGCGCTTTAACTGCATCTGACTTGTTTCTTTTAAATTTTATTGTGGTAATGTACAGAACTTAAAAACTTTGTCTCGGTCCAAATATTTATGGTCCTGACTGTATGAGTACTGACTTCTTCATTGGGTTGGTGTCCGCATATGTGGCATGTGTTTGTCTGAATGCACAATGGGACCGAGAAGGGTGATGTAATGTAAAAAGGCAACAAATGACATAATCAGTTAATGTTCTCGCCTTGACTCAGGACAGCTGGCAAGTAGCAGGACAACAGCCTCTGTGGTTATACTGCTCCTGTCCTTTAAGGTCATTTACTCATTAAACAGAAGAACTTTTAGCTATGACACTGTATTTTGTGAAAGATGCTCCATCTATAATTACGTTGATTGCAGTTCATTGTGTTTCAATCACACTACGAACACTTACAAATTCCTGGTCCGAAGTTGTTGCTTACAGAATGTTAGTGGCTGACTGGAATAGACAGGTGTGTGTAATATCCGAACATCACAGACGTCATTTCCCGAGTACAAAGGCATGGATTATTATTATTATTGGCTTTTACTCTTTTCATTTATTAATGTCTTTCTTATATATTTCTGTATTTTTTACTATATGTGGTGAAGTGTACCATATGGCACAATGACCACTGGGTACACAACATCCTTTACCAAGCGATACACACTAACTGCATATGCTACTGTATACAGGGGTGGGCAATCTCTAAGTACGGAGTTGCAGTGAAAAGCTGCATGCCTAACGGCCCTCATACCATACTTATCACCAGTTTCAAACTTATGACGTTTCAAACTACATTTTCAGACCACTTCACATTATATGTGATCGTAGAGCTAAATTATTCCTTATTAGGTATTAAAGATTATTAAATTTCTAACTTACACACTGACTACCTTTTTTTTCTTTTTTTTTTTACGTTTTATTAACAACCAAGAGGTACAAAATCTGTCAGTTTACAACAATGTTACCACCCTTCTTAGACTGCATTTTCCACCATTGCTGACGTATTTACCCGGAACTACGCTTCTAACTACAGCTCGAGAGCTGTAGTTCGAACTACGCAACTTAACGACAGTGTTTGCGAATGTTTGTTCGAACTATGGTTTCGGGAAACACCTGCATCGTTTAACGATGCATCGTACTACGTAAGTCCGCAGTATCGTCACCTCCGCAGTTCGAACTGTGGTTTCGGGAAACACCTGCGTCGTACTTACATAGTTCGAACCATGTAAGTTGCTAGCCAATAATAAAACAGTAGTTCTCAATTCCAGTCTTGGAGACCCACTGTCATTGGCTGATTGCGAGGCCATCCCGAAAAAACGCACCCACACCGGCCCTCCATGGATCAGGTTCCCCACCCCTGCCTTAGACCAACTAGGTACAAGGATGGGGGGGGTTAGACACATGCAGCTACAAGTCATTTAAATAATGGGTCACTTTAGCGCTTTGCCTTTTCTTATAATCTTAGTAATAAGTTCAATTCAATTATTTTTATATAGCGCCTTTCACAACAAAGTTGTCCCAAAGCGCTTTACAGGGTTGTGTTGTGATACATACAACATAAGTAGAGGGAGATACAGAACGGGAAAGAAGGAAGGAAAGAAATTGAATTAAGAAAGAAGAAGGCCTGAAGACAATGGAGGAGAGGAACAAAAAACTCCCAAGTAGGGAGAAAAAAAACCTCTGGGGGTCCAAGGTCAACTGGCCGCCCAACCCCCCTGCGCATACTAACATCACTGAAAACAGAAAAGAGTGGATATGCTTGCTAAAAGGTAGGTATATGCTGTGATTAAGAATGAAGAAAAAGTCCATCAATAAGTCCATTATCCATGTTGGCCACTGAGGGGGGGCCAAAGTCTTTTCAGCATAAGTTGGTTCCTGTGTGGCACTACCATGTTGGATCTTATAGCTGATGTGAATAAGAGGGTTGAAATGGGGCAATGTGACTCATTCTCTCAGATAAGATTAAATATTATTCATCCAACAAAAGAAGCAACAGATGCCCCCTACTGTTTTCTTTGATGATATAGATGTCGACAGCCATAACAGGAGTTGGGGGGTGGGTTTAAACTGCTGTTAAACAAGGTTGGTTAAGGCCTCCATTTAGCTGAGTCCCTGGCTTCAGCCTGAGTAAGTACCTCTGGTATCAGACCATGTTTATGAAAAAAATGTATACAGTTTTATAAAATAAAGCTGACGGCCCTCAGTACATAGTGGAGGTACTCAATTCTGCAAAATGAAATGGTGTGTCACGGCTGGAGGAGCGAATGACCCGAGGTCAGGTGTTGTGAAGAAACAGAAAGAGGGCTTATTGAATTTAAAAGACCATAAGCTGGAAATAAACAAGATCAGAACAGGAGGAGTGGAGCTAGGAAGGGCACAGGCAACACGAGGGTTCAACGACAATAACCACACTGGGGCTAACAAGATGAACAGATACTCAAATCAAGGACAAATGAGGGTAAACAAGCACTAGATGCAGCTCATCAGGATCAGGCATGCAAGTATGTTCAGACAGTATGCTCCCCGGAAGCGTGCCCGGAGTGAACAGGGCAGGGGACCAAGGGGACCAAACCGAGGGAACTGCAGGGCAGGAGCAGCAGGGTACCAAGGGAAGTACATGGCAGGAGCAGGAGGGAGCTGAGAGGACAGCAGGACAGGAGGGAGCAAAGAAGATTTCTTTGCAGGAGCAGGATGGTGTCAAGGGGCCAGTGGGGTTGGAGGACGCCAAGGGAACTGCAGGGCAGGAGCAGCAGTGTGGCGAGGGAACTGCTGGGCAGGAGAGTGCCAAGAAGACTGCTTAGCAGGAGCAGCATAGCGCCAAGGGGCCAGTGGGGTTGGGGGCCAAGGGAACTGCAGGGCAGGAGCAGCAGTGTGGCGAGGGAACTGCTGGGCAGGAGAGTGCCAAGAAGATTGCTTAGCAGGAGCAGCATGGTGAAAAGGGGCCAGTGGGGTTGGGGGCCAAGGGAACTGCAGGGCAGGGCCAGGAGGGCACAGGGGGAATGGCTAAGCAGGAGCAAGAGGGCACCGAGGGAACTGCAGGAGAGGAGTAGGAGGGTACCAAGTGGTCAGCAGGGCCTTAGGGTGTCAAGGGGACTGCAGATCAGGAGCCAGAGGGCGCTAAGAGAACCACAGGGCTGGAGCATGAGGGCACCGCGGTTCCTCTCCTCCTGGCCACAGCAGGACAAATGTCCAGCAAAAAAGAGTCCGAGAGGCCAGCACAGATGGTACGCCTCTGCCTCTCTTTCAGAAAGATGAAGTCTGCCAGACTCTTTCTTAGGCTTTGACCAACACCAGTGACTACCTCAGAACCAAGTACTGGGTTGGCCTATGCCTTAGAATGAAGAGGAGGCCCATGGAGCGGGGCTCAGGGCAAGGCCCAGCCACTCCAAGTCCATCACAAGAGCATCCTCCGCATCACTCCAATCCGGTCTGAGGGAGCAGCCTACAGTAGACGAGGCGTTCACCAGGGTGATGATGAGACAAGACTGCAGCTGATAAGACACCAGGAGTCAGGGCAGGAGCCCACGGGACACCACGAGATGGAGCAGGAGCCCACGGGACACCACGAGATGGAGCAGGAGCCCACGGAACAGCACGAGATGGGGCAGGAGCCCACGGAACAGCACGAGATGGGGCAGGAGCTCATGGGACACAAGGAGATGAGCGGGTGAATCCGGGACACATGGAGGCGATTGGGCCGACAGTACCTCTCCCATACACAGGAAGGGTTTTGGCGTGAGGGGTCCTTCATACAGCGAGATCACTCCTCCACACCATGTGTTGACCCAAAACGGTGAAGAAGTCCTCTGCTTGCAGACGAGGCGGTGCCAGTGGATCTCGTGGCTTGGGTGCCCTCTCTGATCCTGAATCCGAGGCACATAAGGTATCTGATTCATCGGATGCCGAGTGGCTTGGAAGCCAAGGTGGAAGCATGGTCTGTTGGGTCTTTGTGGGAGGCTGGTCATTCTGTCCGCGCTGTAAGCACAAATCGCTTAAGGACAGGCATATGTACTGTGATGAAACAAAAGGGTGTCATTGAACTTAAAGAACATAAAATGGAAATAAGACTGAAAGAGATCAAAACGGGAGGACTGGAACAGGGAAGGGCACAGGCAACAGAAGGGTTTGATATCAATGACTGGACCTGGTAACAAGACAAACAGGTATTTAAATACAAGGTCTAACAAGATACAACAAGTACTAGGTGTAGCTCATCAGGACCACGTTAGGGAGGAGACAAGAGGGCCATGCAGGCAAGGTGTGACATGCTGAAGTTGATATGACAGTCATATACTCATCATACACTGTTTCTGAATTAAGGTGCCACTTATTAAAGCCAAAAGCATTTAAGCTATAAAGAGTAATTGTATTTAATGGGAAAGCTTCATTTGGTGACATACAGGGCATGAACTTCTCGGAAGCTTAAATATTTGCTTATAGTGGCTCTTATTATACACAGAATAATGATCTGAGCCCTAAAATAAGCCATAAAAAGTACAATAGAAGCAATTTGAACATATCTAACCTACTGGTATGTTTTGTTGAAGGCCAGTCCAAAAACACAGATTTGGCAGTAAAGAAAAGCACGTCCGAGATGTTTAATTTCATGCAGCATGTTCCTTCATCAGAGAAAGAGTAAAATCCAGGTAAACATAGATATCGTTCAGAGAAAAATAATTTCCTCCTGGCTTGGTTTGGCATCTTTTCTTTCAAGGCTTGCAGTGGATCATGCTATTCAAAGTTTTACACAATTTACTCAGTATGATACTGGTGTTGATGCAGTTACCTGCTAAGTTAAAAGTGGTTTGATCAAGGACAGCTTGGTGGCTGAATGCCTCTTATCCACAGGGTTGGGGGTCCATTTGCTGTCTCCACACTGCGCGTGTGTGTGTGTGTGGGGGGGGCATTTCCATGTTCACTCTGTCGTGTGACATTCCTTTTCCATTTAGGCTAATGGGCATTTGCATGTTCACTGTGTCACGTGACCTTACTTCTTCATTTAGGCTAATGGGCATTTGCATGTTCACTCTGTGTCATGTAACATTCCTTCTACATTTATGCTAATGAGCATCTCTACATTGCACACAATGAGTGTGTGTATGCCCCATGACAAATTGGGATCCAGTTGAGGATTTACACCTGCCTTTTGCTGCTTGGAAGAGTCTCCAGAGCTGCTATGACCCTTACCACACTAAGCAGTTGGAAGATAGTTGGGTGGATAGCTGGTTTGAACCTCCACCATTCTCCATCTTGCCAGTAAGGCAAACACTGTTGCTTCAGTGAATTCCTTCCAAGTCGTACCAGTTTTGATTGCATGTTATGTAGCACTTTTATAAAACTGGTCACTTAGATCTTAAATCCTTCTGACATTTTCACCACAGACAGCTTCTCATTTCCAAAGCTCTTTCAAACCCTAAGCATGTGCACTAGCTATAAATTGGAAAACATCAGATGGATCCTCATAATTCCAGACCATGAAATTACAGATATAAGAGGTATTTAGTAACAATTTAAATAAAGTAAATCTGGATCATTAAAAGCATCTCACAGAAATATTGAGGAAATTCCTATTCCTAGTAATTCAGAGGCTGGTTGGAATGCACCATGTATGAAAATGCCTGCTTATTTACTGAGCTGAAGTATCTGCCAAATAAATGACATGGATTAAATAACCACTCAGGAGCTCGCATTAGACACACATTCTCATCCTTCATCATTAGCCTCAAAAAAAAGATGAAGGGGTTCAAACAAGGAGCTTGTTTGTCAGCCGAGTTTATTGCAGGTTGTGCCCTGTGAAGTTTATCCCTGGCATAGCTTGGGTTTTAAAGGTCGGGACAACGTCTCGTTTGCATTACACCCTGACAGATTAATGACTCGATAAAAATGACAGGCAAGTCAGTTAGCTTGTGGGATCCCCTCCATCATTTTTATTTATTTACATTTAGCAGATGCTTTTGTCCAAAGCGGCGTACGTTGGGGGACAGAGAACCGCCTGAGCCGGCACAGACGCGCTGAGGCACGCACCTCTGCCTTTCACCACCCTGTCACACTTACGCGGTGGAGGGACTCTTAAAAAGGCAGAAGGAAGAAAAAGATCACACTACAAGAAACGGAAATGTTGTAGGAGTTTGTCTGCTCTTGCACTTCCCCGAGATGTAAAGATAAAGGAACATTTAAGCCAAGATTGTCTATACTCCACTTTGCTTGGCTGCCTTTCTAAAATTTGATCTCAAACCGTCCAGCGACACAGCCGTTGATGGATGCTCCAGGTTTAAGAGGATTATGGTTCTGCATGTGTGGTGGATGACAGCTCTAAGCCTTGACTCGCACTCGTCCTGTGCTGAAGCAAGCACTGTCCTCAGTATGATTTATGAGGACAATATGTGACCGTACAAGCGCAAGCAGCAATTGTTTAAAGTCCGCAAATTCAAAGCACAGTGCGAACCCACATTCACAAACGTTAAAGCATACTCACAGCTGACTGAGACAAACAACACTTCCACTAAGAGCCGTTTCCTATTTGCTCAGAAATAATCCTAGAAGGACAGAACAGGTGACATTTAGAAAGGGTTCAATTGAGGCTGACATAAAAAAAAAACTAAAAAACTGACATAGAGGATAGGCTTTCATTCATGCAATCATTGATACAGTTATTCGGTGGTAAGTGTAAGGTGATACACGTCGTCTCACGGTTTGAGAATCTGCTGAAGTACTGCTGTGAAGGAGTGGCCATGTGCGTAAAGTTTTCCTTTTTGCAGTGCAGAAAACATCGTCTATATGACAACTGTAATAAAACATAGGAGAAATATTATACATTACTATACAAGATATTAGGGAAACTGTGCTACTACAATTGAAAACTCTCTGTAACATTGTAACATTTGTAATACACTAAAAGGGAAAGATTCAAATTTAGTGAGCATCTAACTTTATACTAGCAATCCGACAGCCTCCAGTAATGGTCCGGAAGTCTTACATTATTGCCAGTCTGAAGAAATTCGCATGTACATGTATTCACAATTTATTGGGGGGGGGGGTCACCAGTACACTCAGCGTAACATACTTGAAGATTATTTTTGACTTTTGGCTGATGAAAATGAAGTCATGCTGACCTGATGTTGCTACGATGCCTTTTAACACTTGGCATGTGTGAGAATGGCGAAATGCTGTGCAGAACTGGGCAGAATGAGCACCAGGATGAAGCAGGGTAAGAGGGAAATCACAACAGTGGTTTCCTTAGCCACTGTGTTGGGTAAAACTTGGCTGGATTAGCCGGTTAAATACAATGCAAAGCAGCAGAATGAGTCAGTCCGGGCCCCTGGCCAAACGGCCTCTGTTTCGCTGTCACACCCAATACTGATCTAGAAACTGCCCTGCTGAGGCACGGCCAACACAAAAGCCAGCATCCATCAAAGAGGACCAGCTGCCAGGAGATTATCTGAGGCTGAAAAGGGTGTTGGTGAGAGAGTGCTGAACCCTGGGCGGGGGAAAGGCCACCGCAATCAGACACGCTGCGGAGGTGGCTGCAAACAAGGAAATCCGATCTGCGCCCTGGTGGTCGATTGTGAACTGACACATTTACCCATTGAGGTCATTTGTGCTCTTGTCACATGGACACCCACCACAGATCAACATCTGGACTCGGCGGCCTCCAGACCACTTACCAGATTGTTATAAATCTGCTCCGGGTCTTTGGTCACATTGGTCCACGCTCAAGAGCAAGGAGGAAGAATCAGTCAGAATGGGGGTTAGGGCTACTTCAAGGCGATATTATGTAGAAACCCAACAAAACTACAGCTAAGAGGTTTCAAACACAAGGAGAGGTAAATTTTACATTAGCACGGACTGCTGGATCACAGCTTCAGCTAAACAGCTTGGCAGCCACTTGGAACTGAGGTAATCCCTGGGTGGGGATAATCATTAGTTAATTGATTGGCGGTGCCACCCTTAGTTCCTTAGTAACAGGAAAGCACCACCCACACCATGCAATCTTGACAGCTCTGCCCATTTAAAAGGGTGATGAGATGAATGAATTGCACCAAATTATAGTGAAAACCACAGACATGCTCTCATCGTGCAAAAAAACTGTTCATGTCAGTTGTTGACATGCATCTCGTATTTTATCCAGCTGCATTTACCATTGTAAAAAACATTCAGTTTAAATTTTTTAAGCCATTTTTATTGACCATGTTACAATAAATACAATGGGTATTATTAAACAAAATGTTTCGCACTGATCAGCCATAACATTAAAGCCACTGACAGGTCAAGTGAATAACATTGAATATCTGGTTAAAATGATATTTCTCAAGGGAACTATTATATGCTGGGAAAGTGAACATCAGTTCAGTTTCAGTTTTTGAAACTGGTGTGTTGGAAGCAGGAAAAATGGGCAAGTGTAAGGATCTGAGCAACTTTGACAAGGGCCAAACTGTGATGGCTAGACGACTGGGTCAGACTACCTCCAAAACTGCAGGTCTTGTGTGGTGTTCCTGGTATACAGTGGTCAGTACCTACCAAAAGTGGTCTAAGGAAGGCCAACTGGTGAACCAGTAATAAGGTCATGGACACCCAAGGCTCACTGATGCGCATAGGGAGCAAAGACCAATCTGTTGGGTCCCATTCCACAGGAGAACTGCTATAGCTCAATTTGCTGAAAAAGTTAATGCCAGCTATGATAAAAAGGTGTCAGGACACACAGTGCATAGCAGCTTGCTGTGTATAGGGCTATGTAGCTGCAAACTGGCCAGAGTGCCCATTCTAAGCTCTGTCCACCACCGTGCCCATAATGGGCACGTGAACTTCAGAACTGGACCATGGAGGAATGGAAGAAGGTGGCCTGGTCAGATGAGTCACATTAACTTTTACATCATGTGGACATCCGGGTGTATGTGCATCATTTACTTGGGGAAGAAATGGAACCAGGATGCACTACGGGAAGAAGGCAAGCTGGAGGGCTGGGAAACCTTGGGTCCTGACATTCATGTGGATGTTACTTTGATAGGCACCACCTACCTAATCATTGTTACAGACAAGTACATGACAACGGTATTCCCCAACTGCAGTGGCCTCTTTCAGCAGGATAATCTGCCCTGTCACACTGTAAAAAAAAAAAGTTCAAGGTGTTGACTTGGCCTCCAAATTCCCCACATCTCAATCCGATCGAGCATCTCTGGGATGTGCTGAACAAACAAGTCCGATCCATGGAGGCCCCACCTCGCAACATACAGGACTTAACAGATCTGCTGCTAACGTCTTGGTGTCAGATACCTCCAGAGGTCATGTGGAGTCCATGCCTCGAAGGGTCAGAGCTGTTTTGGTGGCATGTAGGGGACATACACAATATTAGGCTGGTGGTTTTAATGTTATGGCTGATCAGTGTATGCTAAACATAACAGAAATATCATTCCTAAATTGAATTGCAATACACTCTCTAAACAGCAAGCCACATCTAGTGCTATTAATAATTATAAATAAAAAAAAATATTTTTTATATACTTTGATTTATGAGCAACTTTTATTACAACTAAAAACTAGTAATTAAGCTTAATTACCAGATAGTTAGTTATCGAGGCTGATATTCTTTATTCCACCTCTACTGTTACAGGGCTACTCCTGGACACACTGAGGGTGGACCTAGCCTTGACCTTGGCGTGATCTACTACCCGTCCAGCAGGGGGTACTGTCCTCACCCAGTCTTCATTCAAATAGGCTCTCACCTCAGCCACCTTACACCTTTTCTTAGCATCTAGCGCCAGCAGCCTGCTGAACATTTCCATTGAGGTTGGTGTGAATCTTTTCCATTGAGATGGTAATTCAGCCCCTGTGGGTTCTTGGCACCAATCGGCGAACTCCTGGTAAAAGTCGTCAGATGCTGTGCAGTGCTCCCATGGAAAAAAGCCTGTGAGGATACAGAAGATGAGCACACCAAAGGCCCAGGTGTCGAGGCTTGGCTCTACACTCAGCGGGGCAGCTCTTGGGGCCTTCTGCCCAGCTTCCAAGGCCATCGCACACAGCTCCGGGGCCATGTAGGGTAAGGTGCCTGAGATGAAGCGGATCAGTGCTCCCCTCTTCTGGGATAGACCAAAGTCGGCCAGCTTGATCCGGCAGCAGTGGCGATCCGACAGCAGGATGTTCTCGGGCTTGATGTCACGGTGCACCAGGCCGTGCTCGTGGATGAACTCCAGAGCACTGGCTACCTGCAGCACACAGCGCTTCACGGCCCCCTCTGGGATGCCCACCTATCAGCATAAAGAAAGTTCTCCATGTGCCAAGCAAATAGTGATGTTGCTGCGAATTCTGCAGTGTGACCCATTCAGACAAAATCTGAATTTAATTCATCCACTTTATCATTCTTACAACTTGGAACAGCAGACCTTATTCTCCCAGGAATTAACAGAATAATAAACAGTAAACAGAACGATCAGTGTACAAGATGGTGATGTGGAATATGTTCTGCTTCAACCCAAAGTAAATCGGACACCAAAACTGCAATAACTGCATTATTGCTTTGATATCCAAATTGTGATTGTGGAACGTGATACTTTCCTGTGAAATGATTTGCACATGAGCATGTCTTTAATTACTAATTTAGATTTCAGGGCTGCTTCGTCACAGATCTCAAAAGACTTTATCTCTGAAATTACAACTTGAGCTGAAACTAGACACCACCCGAAATATTCTAATATGTAAAGTGTTGCGTAAATCGCCATAGTGAAGGCGTGTCAATCGCCATAGTGAAAGCGTGTAAATCGCCATAGCAAAGAATTGGGAGGTCTTGTGGAGTTCCATCAAAATTTAAGGCCCTAAACGTTTGATGCAAAAATAGAACATGACACACAAAATACAGGCTATGTCCCAATGTGACTAGTCCTTCACTCACCCGCGGCTGAATCACAGCAAACAGGTCCCTCCCTATCACTAGCTCTTGTGCAAATCCATAGTGCTCTGCGGACTGGAAGGCGATTCCGAAGAGTCCTACGATGCAGGGGTGGCAGGACAGCTGCAGTGAAATGCAGTATTCTCGCAGAAAGCCTTGCAACTTGGTAGAGGTCTTTGGCATGACTTTCAGGGCCATTGGGGTACCTACAGAGCAACAGGAAAAAAATGATCAAATAAACAGTCACACATATTATAGAGAATACGTGTAGGCCTACAACATGTCACAAGGAAAGATTTTGTAATGAGTAAGCCCAATGTAATTAGTAGTTAGTAATATTTTGCAACTAGTACTGTAATATTGTAATTACTAGTATTGGTCAGGTAAGGTCAGGTAAGATTTTAGATCTAGATTAAATTTTTTAATTTAAAAACAAATAAATGTAAATTCTTAAATATATATTACTGGTAAGATGGATGGATGGATGGATATTTAGATACAATGCTATGAGCATGAAACATGAACAAATCTTTGCAGGCATCTTTCACAGACATACCCTTGCAGCGATGAGTAACCAGCAACACTTTGCCATATTTTCCGCGGCCAATTTCTTTGATGATGTTGAAATGCTCATTGATCTCAAGGTAGCTTAAGCTCTGGGCTGTCAGCTCCATCAGTTCATCAATATGGCTGCCGTCTGCCATAACTGATTCTGGAGTGAGTCAGATGTTAGATCTGGGGGGAATTGTCCATGGAAGCCACAAACACAGTAATATAAGCAAAATACCATCAAGTTGCTGGCCTTGTTCATTTACTAATTCGAGATGGCATGTAACAAGCAGTTCTAAGCTGTAGCTACATGGTGCTACAAGGTGTTACCTGGAAATTTAATGAACTATATCATGGAATGTATGAAGTTTATCAAATATTTAACAAACTTTTTATTTTTCAAGAAACGTATTGTTAAACTAGGTAGCATATATTACATTTTAATTTCTATATTTATATTTAAGGTCTGTAGCATATGTTTAATATTGAACTTTTTCAATATTAAACATATTAAACAATTGATGCTTTTAATCTTGTCAACACTGAACCACGGTTATTCTTATCTACCACCTGGCGCTACAAACTTCATTCTTAACATCCATAATTTCAAAAGATTTGCACATTTCCTTTTTATAGCAACAATCATTGTAGCTGATCACAATAAGTAATGCATAATTCACCTTTCAAACTAATGGCATTGCTAGGACTGTTTTAGAGACAGCTTTAACCATCCTAAAATATTCTTTAGCTGCACCAATAAATGTAATGTAATTGAGTTTAAATATTGTGCTCTTATTCACTTTCATTAATATCAGGCCCCCATAGTAAAGGCTAACCCCCCTTTCATAAATCGCTAGTGATGCTCCTGTTTAAAACTTTGACTATGTAAATAATCTGTCCTTTTTGCATAGTTTGAATTTCCACTCGTCAATGCTAGTATTTGGATATACTAAAATAGTTGTATCTGTTATCTATGTTAAGCTGTCTATTACACGTTTCGTTATATTCATTCAGTAAGAACATTTACTTCTGCTTAAGGAAAACAAAGATATAGATGAATGACATTTCACACTTTCAATTATTGTGTTGTACAATGTTTATGGTGATGTATAGAATGACCAACCCCACCAGGCACAATTAGAACTTCCTGAGGCTAAACAGCACTAAAAACAGGACTGATTCCCTGAATCTGCCAGTACAGCGCACCATGCGGACCCCAGTGGTGCTAAAACACACTGATCTTCTTTGAATAGAGTAAAACCTGCAAAAATCGCATTTAAATGCTTTAATGTCACCATAAAACTCCACATTCCTACTGCATCATATATATTATATTGTTGTTCCAGGACTAATGAGAGAGTACAATGGAAAGTACAAAGCATTTGCTTTGGGGCAATAACCAGAGGTTATCATTCATAGACCTCAGTCAAATGTTTGTCGCATAGTGTGTAGAAAATTCTATATTACTGCTATATTCATATTATCTCAGACAGACAGGATAGTAAGTACAAGCAATACAAAATTTCTGGGTTGAGTCTTTCAAATGAGGCCTTTCACTCACTTTATACTTTATACTATAAACAATAAATCCCATAGTCCTCCATTTTTCATAAAAGCATTTCATTCACTTTTTATTTCAATGTTTGTTACGTACAATGTAATTCTTTTATTCATTTGCAAGTGTAGATTTGCAGGTTTAAGCATGCAATTTCGGTTAAATAAACGCATGCACGTTGTATTGCATCTGTACAGTATTTTAATTATCTTACTATTTTGTGTGTTTTTTGTATTGGCTGATAAATATGAAGGACCAACTTCAAATAAATTCTAAATTCTCCTGGTAGTCTCCGATTCTTATTTGTAAACATTTTTATACCATGACAAATGATATCATGATACTACAAGCACGTGCATTTGTCCCATTCATTATCAATGTACTATATTTACATAGTTTTCTTTGTGGGTAATTTAATCTGTGATAATTATAATCCTTAAAGAATATGGTCATTTTGGAACATTATGGAAAAAGCCACAAGTCATATTAAATCATAGCTACAAACGTGGTTACGCTTTAAACAAAGTATTACGAGATAGAATCCAGAAATACTCTTGCATTCATCACTCGGCCTCGTATTCAGTATAGGGATGTCGGGAATGACAAATTTTAAATAAACACTGTTTCAGTTATACAGCGACAAACACACGTAACCTGTATCCTTTTAAGTAAATGTTCCAATACTTTTCTTTTCAGGGATTACAATTGTCTATTGTTTGGCTTAAATCTAGTCATGATATAAATATAAATACAGAGAGAAGTGTAATAATCTTAAGGATATTTAAAAATTAAGAACCAATTTTAAATGTAACAATACTCTAAAAGAATTTTCAAAAATCTAAATTTTACATATTCATAACCACAATACTGAAATGAGTGTATATTTATCTATGTACGTAGTATAAAATACATTCACGTTATCAGGAAGAAGGAAACGAACAAATAAGAAAGGTTTCAGAATATAAGCAGGAAAAGTGTATGCTGATACAGTCAGTATATCGAATGATCTTTGACATCATGATAAATATTTCTTGTCCCTCTCACCATCTCATCCATGCAGACACATACTCACACTCAAACACATGCTCTTTTTCCTAAAGCGTGCAGGCGTGTATTAACTAAGAGCAGGTACCCTCTGCTTCTGTCTGCCCCGGGCCTCTCTCCGAGTCGTGCTGCAGCTGTCCCGCTGTCCCGCTATGAGCGGCAGTCCCGCACATGGAGTGACACCTGAGTCTCCGCTCTGCCACCGCTGCCACTGGAGTCTGGCTTCAGCCGGGGGCATGGGCTCTGCTTTATATGGCCCAGGCATCTTTGCTCATCCTCGACAGGACGCCACCCCACCAGCGACTGGGAACAGCACCCAGCATCCCTCTGCATCCTTAATCACTCCCATGCACAGCTGCTGTCCGGCAGGATGGTTCGCAATATGATAAAACAAGATACCTGGAGACTATGGAGATATCTAATCCCATATTTACATATTATATTATATTATATTATATTATATTATAAATACTTTTGCAAAGAGATTGACTAAACTTGGTATTTTCAGTATTCGATAATGTGTTGAGCCAATGGTGTTCTGGTTTATCTTGAAAATTTCAGCTAGTTATCCCCTTAAAAATATCATGTGGAGTTCAGGGCCTTCATGGAGAAGCAGCAGACATCAAAGCAGATGTGCAGACAGATGTTGTGTCCTTTAGCACCAGATCAGTTTGGTAACTATGGGAGCGATACTCCTCCTGGGGTTTTACACTGGAACGTTTTCTGGGAACAAAATGGGGCGAATGGACTCTGAGATCTCAGCTGGGATTTATTGCAAATTATGGGAAGAGATGGGGGATGTTCTCCCCTATTCGGGTTCTGAATGGGCCAGTCTGAAATGTATCCCTGTGGCAGGCAGCTCCTCTGGCTATGCCGACATCGCTGACGACTGCATTCCTGTTGGAGGTCTACAGTAGACAAGCACTGGGTTATCTTCATACAGCATCTTGTGAAGAGGTAGGTCTAATAACCTCAAGGACTGACATTAAATCCTCTCTACGTGTCTCTCGTATACGATCGTTCACATTATATACCTTGAGATATTTACTGATGTCCCCAAGCCCGGCAGAAGCTCAGTTATACTGTTACATTGTATATATATATAGATACTTATTGTATTCCTATACTATGGATTATGATCATAAATCTGAAATACACAATTACGAAGATGGAAATAGCAAAACAACATAAAATGTCAGTTAGTATTTGCTGTAATGACAATATTCGAACACATGCTTCTTTCTGTCACTCACCACTAAGGATGCTAATCGCAGCAATTATATAACACTGCAACCTTAAACAGAAGTCTGTCACATCTCGTAATGTTCCCGCCACGGGGCACATCCTGCAAGCCAGTCTTTCCGCTTAGGACTCCAGCAAAACACGGGCTTTGCAGTGCGAACCTCAAGTTATATCTCACTAAGTCTAATTAAAAACACGAAAGCAAAATAAATTTCCAGACACTGAGGGGTACAGCCTGAAATAGCTGACAGCCTGCAATTGGTATCATGGTTACACACAGGAGTGACTTGGTGTCCATTCTACATGCCAGCCTCCATCGTTGACATTGGCTTGTGACACATTTCACCCCTTTTGCATTCATCTCGCCTTGCAAGCCACGAGTTCAGTCTGGGCATGGAATTACAGAGCCGCACGGGGTGATCCTTAGACTAGCACTACTATGGCACCTAAATCCGGATCTAGTTTACAAAACATCATTACTACAAAATGTTGAGGCCCAGCTGTTGCCTGGATTAGCACCTTGAGTTAAAACTCTTTTTTTCTTGGCCTGACCTTTGGTGTGGAATCTCGAAATCGAAACATAAAAGCAGAGTCATTAAAATAAATGCTGCTACTGAAAATACATTGCTTAATGTCATTCCATAGCAGTTTGACTTTAGGTGTCGCTTATCTTCTTATCTTTTCATTCCTGACTTCCACAGAAACCAGAAACTAACACTGTCCCAGAATTTTATCTTAAACCCAAAATCATACTGTTTCAGGAACATTATTGCACTATTATCAAATGTAAATTAGAATCTCTGCACTGTAAGCCCAGATAAGTTGAATGTACTTAGAAAATCTGAGGAAACTGGTTGCCTTAAAAAGGTTAAATAATGAATAATGAAAACGTGAGTCAATTCAACTTAAATGCTTTAAAGAATGTAATTGTTATTTTAAGTTCAATACACTAAATATCAAACTGAATTAACTTAAGATTATTGATAGTACCAATGACTTCATCACGTTATTGCAATAAGAACCTTTGAGTTCACTTTGCTAAATTCCAATTTGACTTAAGTTGAATTTGTTTGTAATATTAACTCTTTTCCCAAGTTATTTCTACTTGGTATATTTAGTTAGTATATTTTTACTTGTATTTATTAAAAATTAAACTAGAACTTTTCAATTTGAAAACAAAAACCAAACAATTACAAGAAAAGCAACATTTGCATTGTATTTAAACTGAAGAGTTTAATTTGAAACTAGAACATGTCAAAAAACTTGGCGTAAACTGCAATATACACATATTTTTAAATTATATCAGTGTCTGAACCAAATTCAGATCAAAATATTTTAAAACAAAATATTATTAAACAAAAATAGCACCATTATAAGAAGGCCTAGCCCATACTGTTAACTTTCCATAAAAGTAACTTTACTGTTCACGTTCTCTAACAAGTGGAATATACCAAACTGGATATATTGGAATTAAACGTTTAAAAAAATATTGCTGAAAGAAACACAGGGAAAATTAACGCCGAACTCTATTTTTTAAAGTAATTGTAAACTCCCTCAGTTCCCTCCATACACACTAAACCGCGAGAACATTCAAAATTCTCACAACGCGCAGACGCCATTCCCATCATGCATTGCATCCATTTCAAGTAAAAAAAAACTCTGTTTAAAGCTGTTTAAATCAATTTAACTTAAAATCATTAGCACAATCAAATCTATCTACAAATTATTAGAATGAACTTTCATTTCTATAGCAATGCCCAAAAACTTACTAGTTTAAGTACATTGTACTTAAATTGTTTATTAGACAGGAAATCCGGGCTAACAGTGTGTAGAGCTGCACAAATGCACATGATAGCTATGCAAGGGACTGCTACAGAAAGCAGTCACTGTATCGAGAATAGGCTGACATTTTCAAGAAGATAGGCACAAGAGCTCCTTGATAATGGCACACATCATAATCATGATTATTTTAGTCAATATCAAGGTCACAATTATTATTTATTTACTTTGGAAATGTCATGCATTTATTGAACTTCTTTTTAACCAGTGTATTTCCTTGAAATCTAAACACAGTTCTAGATCCCCTTATGGTTGAATCCTATTGCCTCCTGCCTCTTACTATGCCCTCTGATACCATGGTTGGTTGGTTCACTGCAGTGGTGTCAGAATTGGTGGTCATCGAAGAGCTCAAGAGGGAGCAAGAAGAGCTCCGAAGAACCCAACACATAAGGGGCACAGTCTTCCTGAGGGGACCTACGGGAACTGAGTACTTTGCCTTAGAGGTCTGCGGGGTGGTACGCCGGCGGGACTCAGTGCAAAAGCATGCGGCGCGGGTCTATATTTGAGATTAACTGGTTAGCCAAATCTGCCTTTATATAAAAGACTTGGAGTATATAAAAGCCGGAGTTGTGCCCCCATAATATAGCCTATCTTTCATAAATTGCTGTATGTCAGTTAGGCAACAAATAAATTTGGTACCTTATTTAATTTTTATAAGCCAAGATATTATAGCATTTAAAATGTGTCCGGTATTTTTGGCCCACCCTATACTCCACCAGCCTTGCTTGCGGGATTCAGCGGGCGGGAGCGGGTCGAAATATTACACATTTCTGCGGGAGCGGGACAGAAACTTGCGGGAGCGGGATGAAAAATCAGTCCCGCGCAGACCTCTACTTTGCCTTCCCAGAGCAATCCGATGGCACTAGCACCCCCCGCCTACCCAAGCAGCAGCAGCATGGAACGGGGATGCAGCTGGTCGAGATCAAGACCCCCCTGAAGTTGTCCCACTATGACAGAAAGGGGCACTTGGAGCCCTACCTGACTCAGGTCTGGCTGGCGGCATGGCTCAGAGCCTGGTCCCCTGGGGAAATGACGGGTCCCCTAGCCATCTCACTGGAGGGGATGGCGCTGAAGGCTCTTCTAAGCTTTTCTCCAGAAGAACAGGAGGACTGTGGGGCTCTGATTACTGTACTGGAGTGGCGGTTCGGCCACCGAGAATTGACGACTGCGCATTGGTTAAAGGCTGAGGATGTTATTGCTGTAAGGGGGACGCCACCCGCAACGCACAGCAGTCCAACCCCTACAGCTGCTCCAAGAGTGGGCCGGCTTGGCGAGGCTAGTGGCCTCTACATCGACAGCCTGGTGGATGGAACTCCCTGCCGAGCTCTGGGTCCACCATCACCCTGATCCATCCGGGTGTGCTGTTGGGCACCAGTGGCATCAGTGACTGGTGTGTGCACAGCCATGAGGGGGAAGAGACAGCTGCGGGGCCCCGCTAGCAGGCCACATGGTGTCGCAGGAGGTCTGACTGGCCGACATCTTTGACCCCTGCATCATTGGACTGAACCTTTTAGTTCGCCTTGGGGCTGCCATCGATGTTTCAGGGCGAGCCCTCCACTGTGGTATGGACATAGTGGCCCTCTGGTGTGATAGTGAATCGGCCATGGACAGCGGTGGGGGGCAAGAGGAGAAGAGGTGTCGTCACAGATGGGGATGAGAGCATCTCACAGCTTCCGAAGGAAGATCACTGGTGACACAACCCCGAGTCCTGCCCGGATTGCGGAGCACAGTAACATTGCAGTGGGGCTGTCTCCCAAGATGGTGCAAGCTGTCCAGGAGTTATGGCAGCATAGCAGCCTGGGCTTGACGGTGGAGCAACGAAAGCTCTGTTGGACTCATTCCAGGACATCTTCGCTGCCAGGGACGAAGAGTGCATCCGCGCAGACTATCCCTGGCAAAGCGACAAGAGGCGGAGCAGACAGTCCAAGAGATGACATGGGTCATGATGGTTACCAACAACTCAACGTGGTGATGAGGAAGGACTCCTATTCGCTGCTGTGCATTCACAACGCGCCGGGTCGACGTGATTCAGCTTCTTGTACCTTCGACTATGACACTTCGGTCGATGCCCTCCAGCCTGTGCAATGCTCCAGCCATTTTCGAGATGCTCATGGAGTGCGTCCTGGCTAACGTTCCCCGGACCCAGTGTGCTGTCTTTCTCAATCTGCTCACGCATACCATTGAACCATTTAACCAGCTCCGCGCTACACTTGCTGATGCTCCCATGCTAGTGTACCCAGAGCTGTGTCATCCTTGCTAGCGGTGAGGGGCTCTGAGCTGTGCTTTCGCAGGCAGCACCCAGAGGGCAGCGAGTGGTTGTGTATTTCATCCAAACGCTAAATAGGCAGGAGCACTACTACTGTGTGACCTGACGGGAACTGCTAGCCATGGTGCAGGCATGTAAGCATTTCTGTCCCTACCCCAGTGGCTGGCAGTTCCGGGTGGGAACGGACTCCTCGTCCCCTGCTGATTGGATGTGCGGCCGGAGTTTGATTTCGAGGTGCAGCATCGCCCCGAGCAGCTGCGGGACACCAAGCACTTCGTGCACTGCTGGGATACACGCACAGCTCGGAAGGGTCCTAGCCCACAGTCCCAGGCTCCCCTGTAGCCATACCTGGGGGGCGCTCCCATGGAGCATGTGGGGATGGACATCCTGGGCCCTGTCCCCCACACCAAAGCCAGGAAGAGCTACATACTCGTGGCCACGGACTATTTCACAAAGTGGCCCAAGGCATATCAGAACGCCACCACCACAGCGACTGGTCGAGGAGTGCTTTTGCAGGTTCAGGACCCCCGAGGAGCTGAAACAGAGGCCAGGGGAGGAACTTTGAAGCGCAGGTATTTGGAAAGTTCTGCTGGCGGTGGGGTGTTGTGAAGACTTTTCACCCTCAGAGCAACAGGCTGGTCCAGCGGTTCCACCCTACCCTAGTCGCACAACCGGCGATCCTCGTTGATGAACTCCAGTGTGATTGGGACACCCACCTTCCACTGGTCCGGTTGGCATATCGTGCAGCGGTGCAGGAGATCACCGGCTGCACCCCCGTCCACCCTCAGCTGTGAGCTGTGGACCCTGCTGGAGCTGGTGTGCACAAGCTGGCCAGGCAACATCAGGACGCAGCCATGGCCAGGCGGCTCGAGTAAAATAGGGCCCCATGTCCCTCACCCCAGTAGGCAGATCTGTTAGAAATGTCACAGACAGGTGGAAAAGATGCTAATAAACGAATTAAAACTGCGAGTTTAACGCCATTCCAGGTCATTAGCTAAAGAGTAAACTTTATTGGGTTTGGATCTTGATTTTGTTGCCTTCATTTGTTTGTTGGTGCTTTGCAAGTTCTGGGGGTCACTTATCATAGACTTTTATCATTTTTATCATTTTTAGGCTTGTTTCCGTTGACTGCATCTTGCTTCTTTTTCCTCAACCTAATTACTAATGAACTGAAGATACAGACAATTTCTTTTTGAAACAAAAGCATAAAAATAGATTCAAGTGGGTTAGGAATAGCAGGGAGCTTAATGTTTGCCAGCTAGAACTGTTGCATGGAGAGTAGAAAGGGTTTAAAGAGAGGAAGCCGCTTGCTTAATATAGAAAGGTTAATAAACAGTTCTGGTGGGGGAGATGGGTTACAGAGTGTAGACAGCGTGTGTGGGGACAGGCCAGTGGGATACAGTTTCAGCTCAGCATGCCTGCCAGTGTTCCTGGCACTAGTGGAACCTGTCCTCAGTGATGAATTGATGTTCCGAGGCCCCTGAGTGTTTGTATGTAAAATGGCTGTCCCCTTGGGATATGGTGTAACTTTTTAAAAATACACGTCTTAATCCTGTTCTCGAGGACTCATGTACACCAGCTTTTGGTCCAACCACAGTCTTAATAGATTAAAGCTGTTTGAAAAAAACTGATGCTGTATCTGTTAGCTAGTAAAAGGCCTAAGCTCTTTAAGAAAGTGTTACATGGTGACATCTGTGGTGAAACAAGTGTAACTAATTCCACAGCAGGATTACCTTGGTTTGACACAAAAAGGTGACATTAAGTGTTTAATTATTAAGCATTTGCCTGATATGAATGCTAACTGGTTATTAGGGGGTGCACAACTCGATTCTATTAATACACCCATGTCAAGGAACATTTTTTTTGGGTCTTGCTGCTAGACAAATGACTGATGATTATTAATGGATGGGGCTGGTTAGGTAACATTTTCCACATATGTTGCGCATGCCAGTATGCATGCAGAAAGACATAAACAGACAGAGAGAGAGAGAGAGAGGGAGAGAGAGATACGTGCTCTCAATCTGATATTTTGTCAATATTTGACAGTGGTTAACTATCGTTAAAAAACGACTTTGGATAATTGCTTCTCCATGGACAGAAGCACATCAGATCCTCTAAACATGTCCAGAGTGAGAGCATGTAATTTAAAAGGTCAGCAATTACAAGTGAAATGCTGTAACATGTTAGGCGATTACATGCTGGCTACAAGGTGAGAGAACTCACCCATACCGTTCATTCTTTCCTCCCACAAAAGCTGTTTTTGCCCGGGCTGCTTTCTGTAAACAAGGCTGAGGGATTTACAGCCTGTACTTTTGCTTGTTGCGTCAGACATCCTGAGCCACAAACCAGACCGTACTATGGCCAATATTAAAGAATGTCATATATTTTGATTCTCTGTATATTTCTTTTAGTTTAGCTAATTTCTTATTAGCATCTTTGCTTTTGACTACAAGCTTCGGCGATTCATTTTGAGCTGAAGGCAGAGAAGTATAGCAGTGATATCAAAACACGGCAGCGAAGCATGACGATGGTCACATCTCGAGAATCTAACAACCTTGGAAACTATGACACATCTCAATATCTCAGTATGCTGCTTGCACAGCTGAAATGGTGGCCACAGTTTTAAGAAGCCCAAAGACACATTTTATATAAGATTAATGATTAGAAGTATATGCACTTGATAGGCCAGGAAAAGTATGATAAGCTGATTGGGCATTAACCTCTGGCACAGTTATTCTGTTTGTAATTAATGGCTTGATTTAGTGATTATTACAAAAAGGACCCTTTCCTGTCACTGACCAGCGCATCTATCTTCCAACTGCTTAATCCTGGCCAGTATCATGGGGGCTGGGGGCAGTGGCCTGGAGTGCAGGCCATAGATCAGGGATACTCCCTACTGGGATGGCAGGCCGTCACTGGCCACACAGACACACACACACACACAATTTAATGAGCAGGAAATTTGAGTACTGGCTGGAAACTCATGTGACACAGGGAGAACATGCAAACTCCACTCGCACATCATTGGCAGCATTCCAACCACCAGTCCGGAAGGTACAAGGCAACACTGTAACCCGCTGATACACCATGTCATCCAATGTCAATACTTCATATTTTAATAGCATTTTCAATGAACATACTTTACTCACAGCATCTACACTCAGAAGGTTTGGACATCATTAACATGCACCATTGTTCAGTAGAATCAGTTTGATTCACACATCACCACCTGTAAATGTGAGTCATAGTGTGGCAAAAAGCTCATCTATGCAGCATCTTTGAAGATGAGACTTTTTCTGTGATCTAACTGCTGCTAAACAGACTTTGTCTGTGACCTAACTGCTGCTGAACAGGTGTCCATGAGTGTTATGGAAATCTTGAGCAATGGGCATGTCATTTGGTTCATGGAGCTCTGAGAGGAACACCCCCGCCCGCCTTATCCATCGACTCTCCCAAAATCTTATCCCATAATGGAAATATGTGTATCACAATGCAATCAGGGAAAAAACAGAGCAGACACCAAGTTATGTAAATGTGAGGGCAGTGAGTGGCTCCGTGGGCTAAGAATGGAAGGGGCTGTGACTGGAAGGTTGTTGGTTTGGGCAAGGCCCTGTGCTATGCCCTCCCCCCAAGCGTGCCCTCCCCTGTCTGTGTGTCTCATGGAGAGTAAGAGCTTTCCAATGTACTTGTACAAATGGCAAATAAAGGATGTAATTTATAAAAATTTGGGAGACTGCAATATGTTCATAGGATGAACAGCCAGATTCACACCCCAGGTCTTTCATTTTTTTGTGTGTGATTCACAATCTGATCCTAAGACTTTCCATCTAGACAGAACCTGGTTTAAGGTTTAAGGTAAGGGATAGTAGATGATGCTTATGTATATTTCCACAATTCACGAGGATGGCGTTAAAGGGTACGAGGGTACGGGTGCTGTGTCTGCTGTAATGCTTGTGTATCCGCATCTCAATAAATGATCAGGGTAGCTGAATTTTGCCACAACTTTATTGGTTTTCAATTTTCAGCCATTAATGTAAGGTGATGCAAAAACATATAGCTATTTTTGATTTCCCCAATCGGAACACTGTTGTGAAGTGAATTTCCAAAATCATTTGGCATTTATAGATACCACCAAAAAAAAGCACATCAAACATTTGCTACCATGTCGATTTGCTTCCTGTGGAAAGACACTTTTCAATGCTAGGGATTAAACGAGCGCCATTCTGACTATGGCCTGGATTTCCTTGTTTCAGCTGGCACCTTCGGGACAATGCGATGAATCACCAGTGCTGGACTTTGACCAGCTGGAGTATTTTGCTTGGATAAAAAACATCTGAGAGTGACCGGCTGTTTGCCCATGACCTGGTCTCTGCAGTCCGGATCAAATTATAGTATTTGGAATAAAGGCATAGTTCCATTTCACCAAGTAGCTAATTTTGTTCCCCAAGGTGTAGCTGTGCTAATTTCTGCAAGGCTACAGGCTTTAAATAAAAACAGCAACTTTTTTTGGGCTACGATAGTGCTGTAAGGTAACAGGGTAAAACTTATAAAATGAGACCACAGAGCAAATGTTCTGTCTTGTATCTCTTAAGACTCTTCATGCTGCAATAATAGGTTGGTCATTTCAAATACGCTACATCGCTTTTAAAATGCATCGTCTCGTGGTGTAGAATGGTGGTTCGGATGTTCCGTTTCCATCCAAGTTGAATTGTCTATACTTTAAAAAATAAATTAATTAATAAAATACAATGTTTCGTGAGCCATTAATATCCATCTTCCAAAAATTCTGTGGTTCTGGGCACAGGGATGCACCTGGGGCCTACAACTGGGGAGGAGATACTCAGAAACACCCCAAGTGTGAGGAAGCACTGCTGAAAATGTTTACTGAGAGTGGGATGTCTACACAGTGCAATTTATTTATAAGTTAATTTTGAGTTGGTTCATCTTTCTTCATGCTTTCATATTCTCAGATTTACACTACCTGCATCTCACATTACATCACACACATTCTGCAATTGAAGGCTGTCTGCATATTTATGCCCAATATGTACTGTTGTTGTGTCCACTAACACTTGAATTTTTCTGATTAATGCCAGAAATACATTGACTGACACACATCTCTAATAGTTGTTTTTTTGTGGATGGTTGCTCATTTACCCTAAGTGAATACATTTTTAAAATTGAATATTTTGTTGAGTTTTTCTTTCACAATACTTTCCATGACCTTTTTGAATCACACATCTGATGAATACATTACAGTGATCCCCCACTATATCGCGGTTCAGCTATTGCGCCCCCGCTGTATCGTGGATTTTTCCCTGACGCATCACAGTTCTCTGTGTCTCGCGTACCTTGCTTGTGGTCCGATTGTTGGGAGCAAACTTTTTTGTGAACTTTTCATTCTGTTTTAAGCTACAGTATACGATGGCTCCCAATCATACCCATACTGAGCTTAAAATGTTTTTATTTTTACATATTACATTACATATACAGAGAGAGAGACAGAGAGAGAGAGAGAGAGAGATGTGTATATGTACATATACATTATATTATTATTATTATGTTACTAATATCCTTAGCCCGACATCCACATATCATATGTGTTTGCAAAGTGTGTTTTAATACGTTTACATGTGTTTAAAGCGTGTGGGAGGGGCATTTTAACGCTTAAACTATTTTAAAAATGTTTATTTATACGTCTTTCTATATTATGGATTTTCACCTATCGCTGATGGGTCTGGAACGTATCTTCCCCAATAGGCGGGGGATCACTGTATATTACAAAAAACTAAAACTAATAAAAACTTAACTGAAAATAAGGAAAAACTAATAAAAAAAAATGCAAAACTATTATAATCTTGGACCCTTGAAAAGAAGCGGAAAACAACCCACAGTGCAAAGATGGAAGTCAAGACAAAAATAGGCCCAATACACACGACCACATAGAACACAGCTTGTTCTGTCTTTACCGTATTATATGTGTTCCTTGTGTCAGGATCCATTACAGCCTTGTCTGTCATTTCCCTGCTTGGCTGCTCACCATCAGGTTCTGTGTTCCCCTAGTATCCCTTAGTTAGCTTCTAATATGTTCACCTGCTCCCTGGGCTGCCACGTGGATTAATGGGCTGAGTGGTTGACTGAGACATGCAGGATTCCTTTTAGAAGGGTTTGAGGCTGGCTTTTTGATGTCTGTGATTTTGACAGTTTATGTTTCTTTATGTATTTGTGTTTATGGTTTCTTGTTGTTCCCTGATGATAGAATTGTTCAGTTATTGTTTTCTAGTCTCCCCTGGTGTTTCATCCTTTACCTGTTGATTGCTTTCACCTGTGCTTGTGTTCCTTGTGCTTGTTACCACTCGCACTTGTCTCTTATTGATCCTCGTTATGTATGTATTTAAGTGCCTTCTAAGGGGATATATGGTGGTGCGGTTTAATGTTGTAAGTGGGGTGGGACTTTTTCTTCTTCTCCGATTGTGGCAGTAACTCTACAAGCTCTGCTTCTACCATCTCACTCTGTTTCTTCATCTCAGTGCCATCTGCTCTTCTGTATGCTTCCTTTTCTTCTTCACTACAATATCTACCTCAGTCTCTTCATATCCCTCCCCAATGGCCTCAGCATTGTTCACTCCACCCTCTTCCTCCTCTGCAGTAGCTGTAGCAAGGGCTTCCAACTTTTTTCACGCTTCTTTTACTTCTTTTTTTTCTTCTCCAGCTTCCGCTTGATTTCAGCAGCCTCTTCTCCAGCCTCGATCACCGCCTCCTTCATCACATCAAGGTTCTTGCATGGCATTTCTCCTGTCTCCTAGAAGGACTGACGTTCCTCTACCTGATCCCTCAGCTTGTCCCCAAACACACTGGTGGGTACCTCTGAAATACAGTCAATGCGTGAGGTGATGGTGCACTTGTTTGCTGGGTAGCGACTGATGCGGCCCTTGTTATTTGCTGCAGCACGCCCGACAAATGTGGAGTGGAAGGTCAACCCATATTTAGAAGTGATCCCTCGAGTCTCCGAAGCTCTGAGCAGGACCTTCTCAGCCCCCAGAATGTACACTGTGGAGGCAGGGTACTTCGCCAGATTGGTCAGGCTGCTGGTGTGGGATATAAGACGAGCCCCAACCACTTCTCCAATGAGGGCAGCCAAGTTTGGAACCACCTGCCCCATCTCCGAGCGCAGATACTTCTGGAGCTCCAGCCTATACTTTGCTAAGGACACAACCCTCCTGGAGAAGCGCCTGATGTTAATTAGGTCAATGGGGGATATGTCCATACCCATGGACTTGCGTGCGGCCTCCGAGATGGCCTGAGCCTTAGCATTATTCATCACCATGTCCTCTAATGCTGCCAAGGACTCTTCGGTAAGCTCCTTACGGTTGCCGATGAGCTGCGCCAAGCAGCAGTATGTGGTGCTGTCACTCACTATCTTCATAAATTCTGGGAAGTGGCAGCCGTACCTTTCACGCACACGCATGGAGAATGTATTGATGTCTTTGTCCAACTGGTCCAGAATGGCAATGGACTAGATGAGCATGTTATCAGCTCTGTTCACTTTAAATTTGACTTTGGCCCTGGAATAGCTATGCACCATGCCAAGCTGGGCTTTTGAAGCAGCCTGATCCGTCGGCCCTTTCACAAGAAAATGGAAATGCACACAGATACCTCAGTTTGGCCAGGAAATCCCCAATAGGTTCACTCTACTTATCTGGGAGAAAGTACAGACATGGTGTTGAAGAACACAACAGAAACTTAGCATAAAACTACATTTATTGAGAAAACACTGGCACTTTTGCGTAGCGTCGCTAAAATTTTATATATACACACGCACAACAGAAACAAGCAATTAACCAATTCTAAATAAACTATGCTGTAACAAACATACAACACTGTGAAACAACACAACGAAGTCAGTATCAAACGCATGCATTAAATTAGTCAATAACAGTGGCATTACCCTGCAATGGTGCTCAGATCATTACCTCAATAAAGGCAAAATTTAAAATCATGTTTTAAAATAGATGAGGATGAGAGCTGGAAAAACACCGGCCTGATCACAGTCAAAATGCTCCCCGAAACATTAACCCTCTTTTAAAAACCAGCCATTAAGGGAAAAGAGTTACTCTACAGTGAGGGACTGTGTCTTACCAGCTCCCATCTCCATTGCAGTGGGGGCAGTGGTGGCTTAATGGTTAGGGACACGCACTTGTACCTGAAAAAGGTTAGAATCCCCGACCAGCAAAGCACCACTAAGGTACCCTGAGCGAGGTACTGCCCCCAAGCACTGCTCCCCGGGTGCTGAATTAGCCGCCCCCTGCTATGTCACATTGTCACATATGGGTTAAATGCAGAGAACACGTTGTTGTGCAGTGTGTGTCAACAATAACAATTAATCACTAAATTCTAGTTCATTGACAGAAACTCCCGTCAATTACACTTCTGTGCTATTTACACATTAGGGATACCCCAATAAAATATAACTGGGTGCCGAGGACAACCCTCCCCACTCCTCCTCTGGAGCGAAAACGTCAAACAAAAAGTCCCCCCCAATGAAACCACACAAACAACACACCACCACACATCCCCTTACAGCCTGCCCTTGCTTTAGTCTTTAGTCCATCAATATGGTTGTTACTGTCTGTCTAGCTGTTGTAGTTTCCTTTGTGTGCTGTGGTTGTTCCTGTGTTGCTCCCTGGCTTAGATATTGTAGTTTACCTGCTTTGTTTTTCACCCCTCGTGGTCCCTTTTTTTTCTTTGTTCTGTTTTACTTAAATAAACCCTCTTGCTTGTGAGCAACAACATGTATGGTTTCGACATAACACCTTGTAAATATAATATGCATACAACAGTAACCGAAATACCGGAGGCATGATTATAGAGATTTCATTTATCATTTTGTGTTGTTAGTATGACAGTAAGAAACTCCTTATGGCTTAAACTAAATACGGTGCTTTGTTGTACATTTTACACAAATTATTGGATACTAAACTCATAAATACCACAATGCAAAGAAAATATTTGTGATAGAGAGATGCAAAATTATGTGACGTATCTGGCTAACGAGAACTGTCACGTGACCTTTAACCGCTCGTTCAATTTCAAATTCTGGTCAAAAATTAAATGTAAATTAATTGATGTAAAATGATTTAAATTCTTACATCAGCTGAGCTAGTCAGAATTGCAGAAACTAGCCAGCAAGGAAACTATAGTCGATTAAGGTGTGAATCAAAAGAAGAATGGGGCAGTACAGCAACTCTAAAAACGTAAAAGAAAAAAAAATCACAGTCTGGAAACTACCGGCAGCACCTTAATGTAATTATAAGGAACTTTAGAAAGAAGCCCAAAGTCGCTTATAGTAAGCGGCTTACCGACAATGATCGCGAATGTAAAAAAGATGCTCTGGCAAGCTTTTGCTGCCCTCTTGTGATATAAGATAAAATGTTATCATTGTAATCTTTTAAAAAAAGAAGATGATGTAAAAATGCTATATGTATAAGCCTCCTAATCCTTATATAAATAAAAGTGAAAAAACCTTTACCATGAACCTGTGCTAAGTAACAAGGCAGCTGCGTGTCACCATTCTCTTGGGGTGTTCAATATGACTTGCAGTTCCATGAATACAAAATCTTGCAAAGCTAAAGTACTACATCTGTGTTTTATAATTTTCTTGATTTTTTTAGATGTGCTTGGCATGTATTGAAGCATGCGTATTCCCAGATGGAATGGAGAATAAAAAATACACTCTTTTTTTTTGTTTTTTTTTTGTCATTGTTGACACACCACAGCACATAGTGCACAACAACGAAATGTGTTCTCTGCATTTAACCCATATGTGGCAATGTGACATAGCAGGGGGCAGCTAATTCAGCGCCCCAGGGAGCAGTGCTTGGGGGCGGTACCTTGCTCAGGGTACCTCAGTGGTGCCTTGCTGGTCGGGGATTCGAACCTGCAATCTTTCAATAACAAGTTTTTTAAAAATCCTGTACACTGTAATAGTATGAAGAATTATTATTAATACTACTCTGCTCACACCTACAAGCAGTACATTTTTCTCTCATTTAGTGTTGATTGGTAGCTGGCTTTGGTAGTAATTTTTACAAGCCTTTTTTATGCATGTGTAACTTAAAATTAGGTACAGGCATTTTTAGAAATGTTTTTCTTTTGGTATGTCAGTGTCTTAGCTCTGTAACATTGACATTTTATAAAGTTAATTTTGCTGTTCCTTTAAACACACGTTAATGTCTTTTAATCAAAGCATTATAATGAAATATAGACTAACCGTCAACACGGACCATCGTTGGGCTAGATACTTGCAGTACTGCAGTCTGCCAAAGGGGGAAACAAAACAACAAAAATATTTTCCACAATAAGAGTACAGACGCTCCTCTACTTACGAACGTTCAACTTACGAACTTTCAGACATACGAACGAAGAGGCCGGTAAGTCCAAATTGTGTTCACTGGGCTTCCGTTTCCTGTCCGCAACATCAATTTTTTTTTCTGCGCACCAATTCCGCCTAATACGACTTCTTGCCGCTACTCCCACTGCGCAGCAGCGTAGCGTGCGTACTCCCAGCATCCTAGTTCTTAGTACTTGCGTATACTCTTAAAATGATGCTGAATAACGACTTACGAACATTTCAAGTTGCAAACAGCCGTTCGGAACATATCTCGTTCGTGAGTAGAGGCGCGTCTGTATTTATATGTACCAGTTGCCTATGATGCTCCCCCTCTGAGGTAATCGTAGCTGTCATACATGTACATCCACCTGCTCTTTGTTTCAGGTGAGAAAAAGCAACATAAAATCTATGGGCACTTGCGCTGTCACTTGGCTGTATTACCCTACCGTACTGAACGTGATACTGATGATTACTTTATTAAATTACTTTATTACACTTTATAAAAATTAAGTTTTCTGTGATAGACAGTACATTTTAATTTTATGATTTATTTATTTAAAACAAAATTTCAAGGGCCTTCATTTCCTCTCGTAGTCCTTAGACAAACAGTTTGGGTAACTGGCATTTCAAAATTTCCCGTTTTGTGTGTGTATCTGTGTGTGAGTGTGCTATGTATATATTATATTGTGCCATTGTGGGAACTAAACTGAAACAACCATATCAGGACATACGCGGCTTCACATTCTCTCCTTCTGTTTCTGCTTTTCCTGCAGGCCTGTGCTTTGCTGATGTCAGACACACCCGTACTTCAGGATTAGGCAGTCATCCCTCAGGTCTGAAACTTAAACTTTCTCTAGTAAGTTCTGAATGAAATCTGGTTTTAGTTAAATACAGACTATGGATTAAACCTTTGGCACTGGTGTAGTGAATATACAACTATGCTTAATTTACAGAGGAATGCCAACATGCACACTTCAGCTGCTTTGATAAACATTTCATTTACTCACCATTCCTTTCACTGCACTTTAGGACAATTTCAGTTCAAAACAAATACAGCTAACCCTGCCCTCTCAAAAGGTTACTCAAGTCCACATGGAAGAGAAACCACTCCAGCTGAGGGCAGTGGTTCTATGTTACAGTTTCACTTTCTTGTTTTATGAAAAACGAAAGGAAGAGTTGCGTTATCATTTATTTTTCAGTCCAGCTGCAGATGCCATGTATTAGCGTGAATAAGCGACCCGTGAGTATGGACTTCAAATACGCATATGTCAGCATAACAACATGAATAATGTTTAATTTGGCAATAGGTTATCAGACCATAAAGGTCATCATATATATTTTAGCTGCTATTAACAATTTGTGATGCTAGTGTAAGGTGAGAGTTTTGCCCAGTAATATTTATTTATTGAAGGACAGAGGATCTCTCTTGGTGTCTGGGTTGGTGTTACGTGGGGATCGTTACTAATGCTTGAGTCGTGCCCGCAAAGGGTGTGTCACAATGGACGCATCAGTGTTTCCATCACGGGGTGGCCTCGTCTTTGAGGACCGGTATCGGCAGCGACGAGGCCACAGGGTTATGGATGCTGCTGTGATTTTGATACAAGCTCGTACAGGGGCTACCTTTTTGCCGGGGGTCGCCCTGGGTTGGTGCAGGCATCAGGCATCGGGAGAGTGGTACCCACTTCAACTGACCCCTCAAATCTCGTCATTAGTGCTGCCCCCACTCTCATTCCCTAGCAGGCAGAAAACAGGCTGGAGTGAGAGAAGCTTTAGCAGACCCCCCGCTCCCCCAAAACCGAACCTCCAACTCTACTGTAATCTGCATCTTATGAGCATCAGCTGGGAGTGACTAAAGCAGGCTGCTTTAAAATCACACAAAGTATGATGTCAGGGTTGAGCTGTGCATGTGTGTGAGTGTGACTCACTTAGCACAGCTCATTTCTGGTCTTACAAGAACGTGCAGAAACAACCATTATGGCATTATAACAAATTGGTCCTATTTTTGTCTGCATGTGTGTTTTTCCCAAAGTCAGTGCTGCATTGTTGTGGAGGAGCTCCGTGTGCAGCGATAGGCAACTATATGAGAACCAGAAGCATCCCCAGAGGGATTTACAAATTCGGAAAGTGAGATAAAGTGGTTCCTCTTCACAAGAAAGGAGAAGTGACCCGTTCTGTTACTGGAAAAGCCCCAGTCACTTCTAGTTACTGGCAGTTCCACTTATGACACAATGAAATGCCGGCACCATTTTTAGTGCCTGGCCCAGAAGTTGAAATATAGAGTGATACTTAAAATGATACAAAGAGAGTAAAGTTCCCCATTGAAAATGAAGTCTGGAGTTAAATTACAGAGGGCAGTCAACAGGAGTCTTTCTGAAGGACTACAGAGGTAGACTAGCATGGCCACTGAGGAATGTGCAGAATTTAGTGAAAATCTCAGCTGCAGTCTGCCCAATGGCTTCCAAATGCTTCCTGAAAACACACCAGACACCAAAGCCTAATGGTCAGCCAGGATTTTCCCAGCAGAGGCCTACAGGGGGCGACAAGAGATAATGCAACACGTTGAGCAAATCCAGTCTGGGCTGAAGTTCTCACACAGTACCCTTAATGATTCAGCCCTCTGACCTTTTGTTCACTTTTTGGATGTTGTTTACTTACTTCTCGTAACAGGCCATTCTTAATTTTTATTATACTGCATTCAATAATACACTCTTTATGTTCATTGATTTTTATTAATGACGGTCATAATGTCCTGCCTTGCACCCGCAGCCTCCAGAATAGGCTCGGGACCCCCGCAACCCTAAATAGGATAAGCGGTTACAGAAAATGGAAAGATGGATGCTGTTTCCTGTGGTCTAACTAGGTGATATTAATATTAAATAATATTTCAGGAGTTGGACCGTGTTTACTAAGCATTAAGATATGCTAGCTTAAGTTATATTTAATGAGGTATGAAGAACCCAGGCCCTGCTGTCTCATTTCTGTTCACTTGCATAGCTTTTTGTGTAAAATGAGATGTATCATATGCTTGGTGCTGGGCTATTACTCCATCACTGACGATCTCGCTGTCCCCGTGCTCCCAGCAGAAGTGCTCTAGTTAACGGTCAACTGTGCCTCTCACAGTGGCTCTTTCCTGTGTACTGTGTCCCCTAATTAGCAGCACCCTGGCTGAGCTGTCCCTGAAGCGACCACGCTTCACCAGCGTGATCCCCTGGGACATCCAGCTCCACGCCACGGCCATGCGCTGCCTCCCAGCCAGTGACACACGTGCAGGAGTATTATTGTTTACGTTTCCATCCACTGGGCCGGGGCCCCTGTGGCCACAACATGGTACGGCGTGTTTTTCCCTGCGGTGTGGCTGAGGATGGCCCCAGGCTGCCGAACGGCTCACCAGGGGCCTGCTGATTGGAGCTTGCCTCGTGCCCTCATGCTGGGGCCTGCTCAGGCCCACTGGGATGTTGATCATGCCGCCGATCATTGTGTGTTGCTTGCAGTGTGAGAAAACCCGCCTGCACGCAATGTTCCCTTCCCCAAACACCATCCCCGTCACAGCACCCCCTGTGGCAGGGGAATGTACATATGTTTGGAGCTTGAAATCTCAGTTGAGCAACTGAACTCGCAACTTGGTTTAACCCTGCAGAAATAGGAAACCTCGTTTCAATGACATGGCTGTAATCAGGAGCTAATCAATCCCATTGGCCAGTTTAAGCTCCTTGCGATGAATCCTCACTCCTGCAGAATATGAATCAATGTTCATTTGTCTCCACTCATCCGTCCCACTGTTTCATAACGAGGCCGATCGCATTTGCAGCCTCATTTCCTGCGAGGCGAAGGGTACCTTTCCACAGGTGTCACCGTTGTCGTGATTCACAGCACGCACGCACGCACGCACGCACGGCTTTCGGGGGTTCGTTCGGCGTGACGTAGGCCCAGCGAGCTGCCGCTGCGTTTGGAAGGCCGGACGTGGATTTTCTCTCTTTTTTTTTTTTTCCCTGAGATATCACGCTGTAGTAAATGGTTTCCAAGGTAACAGTGGGATTTTGGCTGGCAGCCAAGCCCTGCAGTGCCAAGCGCCACCACACAGACAGCAACCTAAATATACACACGCATCACGAAAATACACTGGCACCCATACACAGCACATCGACACTCGGAAAGAGGCTGCTCGTAACCTGCCTTCCGCCGCCCCGGCGTCATTCCACAGTCATCTGGCCATATTTATGTATATTTTATGGGAACACTGTACATATAATAATACGTAAAAACAGAGCCTTTTGGGGGGGTCATTCTGGGCAAGTGTTCGGTCTGCCAGCGTACAACAGAGCATGGGTGTACTGCCAGGGATGAGGTAGAGCGGGCGGGAGCATCAGGAAGACGGCGAAAAATGGCCCGAATCGTCAGAACATCAGCAAACGGCAGAGCGTCACCATGAACCTACAGCCCCCCCGGCCCCCGCGCCCTTGAGGAACACACCGGGTGTCTATATTCCTTCCATGAGGGCTGCCCCCCAAATCAGTCTCTGCTATACGGAAACAGTACACACTTCCAATACTGCGGCGAGGGGAAAATGACCAGATAAGGAGGGTGTTATTTTATCACTGCAAACTCTGTGCCATGAGCACATTTCTGCTGCTTGTATTTCAGCATGCATAAATCTGCAGATAGATGAGTCCTTGCAGTAACGACGGATTAGACATTCTCTCAGACATTGGGTAAGAAAAGGAAAATATCTGCTAAGAAATTCCAGCTAAGAAGGTTAGTGGCACAGGCCAGAGTTCCCAGGAATAAGCGTGACATGGAAGATCAGACGTGATCATGTGACTCTGTTTCAGTATTTCCAGCCAGCACAAAGGCCTGGGGAATTTTTATTCATTCCCTCTAATTTCTCAAAGCTGGGCAGCCATTTTCCACCTCTGCCAGCATTTCCAGCCCTCACAGAACAGAGACTTTCTCTGTAGCAGCGTGGTGCAGTCAGTTCAGAGTCCCGAGGGCGGTGTGCACTCTCCAGGGGGGAGGGGAGGGGAGGGGAGCCCTGCCCGACAGCCCTGCATGGCTGCTTCTCTTGCACGTGGCTTTCCCCAGCCAGCTTGCAGTGCATGCAGTTCCACCACCGGGAGCTGGGAAATTACAGCTCAATGTAAATGAAAACGTATAGAGATGTGGAGCTCATTTGCTCTTTCTCCTCCTCAGAAAATAAGAATGTGCGCACATAAGGAATTTTCACAAAGATTTGGCGTACATTTTAAATGCTTACATCTTCAGAAAGTAAGCATGTTTGAAAATATTAAGTCAACCTTTTAAAAAGTGATCTATAGAGCTGTTGAACCCATGAACTATGCACTCTTTGCTGCTGTCCTGATTTCTCAAGAGAATATTTTTATATAAAGAGTAATATAATAAGAGTTATATAGGGTAATCCTAATCTGGTGAATGAAATGACCGAATGTCCCGGCTCCCCTCTCTGCTCGTCCCCTCCTTAGAAACTCGCCATCAATGGTAATTGTTTCTGACTGGTTTTCTTCTCGATAAGCCTGAGTGTGGGACTTTGTGGGGTCCTGTGGCTGCTGAGGCCATGGGAAGAGGCCTCCAATCCATCCCTCTTCTGGGCCCCTCTGCCTTTCATCTGCCATGAGCGGCTGGAATCCCAGCCATTGGAATGTGGCTGGCCACGGAGATCCGCCCACCCACCAGGCAATCCAGCAGGGCATTGTGGGTGGGATTCAATAGGGTCAGAGGCAAGGAAATGAACTAGGAAGTTTTCACAAGAGTTTAGCTTCTATTTATGACCATTTCTTTAAACCACTTGAAGGGCCCCTCCCCTGTCACTGTGGACCTTTTTCAGTAGGACAACGTCTGGGACAGTATCTTAAAAGAACATAAAGACGGGGTTTACTGCTTAAGATCAGATGGGTCTTCTTTCAGTGGTGTTGTGAAATCTGGAATATTAGTTTGAGCAATCCACCAATCCACCGCTCATCGTTGGAAGCGCTTTCAGATGGACACCCTGGACGTGACTGCTGAAATAAAATTTGGGGTGTAATTTAATACAAAAATCCCATCATAAATACATTAAATCCATTGCTGCATTGCACTGTATCTCAAACTGGCTGATATTAGCTGAATGGCATTTTTATTGTAGACACCATTAAGCATCTTCCACTGCTGTAGCAATAATGTACACCAAAATACATATGCAGATATGAGTCACTTTCTGGCCAGACTCTGGTCATAGATTATTAAGGCACAACCTGGGTTACCCGTGCAGTGAGCCTGGGTTACCCGTGCAGAGAGCCTGCGCTACCCGCGCAGTGAGCCTGGGCTACCCGCGCAGTGAGCCTGGGTTATCCGCGCAGTGAGCCTGGGTTACCCATGCAGTGCCTGTGTGAGCTGAAAATGCACGATGCTGTGTGAGGGAGGCTTACCTGGAAAAGGTGAGTGTATGTGTCTGTGATGGCGGGAATCTGGAAACGTTTGCTGTGGAGTTCTGACGGGTTCCCAGTGCTTAAACACACAAAGACATCAAGGAAAAGTGTGTGTGTATGTGTGGTGGGGGGTGGGGTATGTGTATGACCAAATCTCCCTACAAAGTGATAAAAAACTGCAATAACGTTGTGGGGACCATTTCTTATAAAAAATCTGCAACTTCAGTCAAAAAACTAAAAATGCTAGAAGTCTTGTATTTAGTTTGTTTACTTATGGTAAGGTTAGGGCTGGGTAGGGGTTAAGGTTGCCATGATGGGATTAGGGTTTTCCCTATAGAAATGAATGGAGAGTTCCCACAAAGATATAATTACAAACCTGTGTGTGTGTGTGTGTTTCATTCATCAACATATTCTTTGGAATTTTGCCACTAAATATTGATTACATTTACATTCATTTGGACATTTGTAAAATTTTATATATAATTAGTATTAATAAATAAAATATAATGATGTGCCACATAAATCGTATTTATTTATTAAATTAAACAATACAGTTTATGTTTCATAATCCAATCATCCATCCATCCACTTTCTGAAACTGCTCAATCCCAACTGCAGTTGCGGGGGGCACCAGGGCCTATCCCAGGAACAAGGGGCACAGGCAGGAACCAACCCTGGGCAGTCGCCAACACACCGCAGGGCACACACACAACTACAGGGCCAATTTAGACTCACCAATCAACCTATCCTGCATGCTTTTGGACCATGGGAGAAAACCAGAGCCCCCCACAAAAACAGGAAGACCGTATGAGCTCCACACAGAAAGGACCTGGGACCAAACCCAGGACCTTCTTGCCTTGAGGCAGCAGTGCTAACCACTGCGCCACCGTGCTGCCCTGCTTCCTAATCTGTACCATATTTTTGATGCTCTTATGGCTGACAACCAGATTCCAGGCTGCCCTATGACCTTGGTTGATGGATGGATGGCATTTTAACTCGTCAGCATTAGCAGCTTTATAGATGTTATATATATTTTTCTGCTCACTGAGACACGTCTTATTGCTGGGGGTCGTCGCTCTTCCATCATCTTCTGTTTCCCTGGACAGAACACCTTCTCCCCTGGAAAACAAAGCTATCCCGTCTCATTAGACCCGCTGACGCCTAAATACTCTTCTCCCGTTCTGTCGGGGAGAAACAAAACAATCAAAATCAAATAAACACCATAACGGACAGATTGCTCCATTTAGGTTTTCCAAGAAATAGAAAGGTGGGGTTTAAATAGCTCTCTGAGATGTGGTTTGTTTAATAGTATCCGGCCTGGAAGTCATAGCATCTCTTATTGAATCAGCTCCATTAGTGGTCTACAGTGCTTTCTGCTGCTGGGTCAAATAAGCTAGTAACACATCTCTAGGAATCAACAGAATAAAAATATGAAGTGAAATAGAATAGAACAGAATAGAATAGTCTTTATTGTCATTGTACATGTACACAGAAACATTGTGTGCTTCCCATCAAAGCCATGTTTAAATTCTTAATGTTAAAATGCTTCCATGGTCTCGGGGGGGGGGGGGGGGGGGGGGGGGGGGGGGGGGGGGGGGGGGGGGGGGGGGGGGGGGG
>JAODLD010000113.1:10943836-10955226 GCA_026781065.1 Mormyrops boulengeri | reverse complement strand
CCCAATTACAATGCATTCAATCAAAATTTTAAGCAGACCTTGTTCCCCTCACTGTACAGCCCGACCTTGGAGGATTCCTGTCCTGACTGCATTCGAGGGATTCCTGCCAATAGGTCAAGGAGCTGATGTTTGACACTCTGTAGCTCTGGCAGCAGCGGCCGGCCAGTCAGGAAGAGCCCTGACCTTTTCTGTGTGCAGGAGGACAGAGGTACTTCTCCCGCCAGCCTGCAGCGGTGGGGGAGGGGCCTGGGGGGGTGGGGGTAGACAATTCTCACAGTCTCGTCTGGTGGGATTCCCGCCACTGCATTCCCAAATCCTGTTTCATGGCTAGTGGCTCTCAATGCCGGGCCCTTCTGGGGTAGGCACTGGGCTGTTGGCCATTGAACGGCCCACTTCTGCCCCCTTGGTGTGAGGAGCTTGCTGATGGTCTGGCAGGTTGGCCGGGGGGGTCTCCCATGCTGAGGATGTGAGAGACACTGCAGTCTGGGCATGGAAAAATGTTCTGGATTCAGATGGGAGCCAGATCTGAGATAGCCTGTTGATTTTTTTTTTTCTTCTAAACATTTGGAATAATAGCTTATCCTGAACACAAGTACATAACTTGCCTGATTCCCTGGGTTAGGGTGTGCAGTAATTTTAATTTTAATTAAAATCATTCCTGGCGTAATGAGTGCTGCCTCACCGTTACACACACACTCCCTACATTCTGGAACCTCAAGATGTCACATTCACAAGGATCATAGATCAAATTCCCCCTTCCTTTCCATCTGAAGACTTTTTGTGGTACAATATTGTTTTCAATAAAAAAAAACACACTAGGAAAGGTTTACTGTGGTCTGTCTTCTGGAACAGTGGGTGCTACCATGCCTGGCAAAGGACAGCAGTAGACAAACTCTGATAGGGTACACTGTGTTCTTCACAAACTCCAGTCGACTGCCCTGGTGACTTCCTTCCATGCTTTGCCCCGGTTACCGGCATGTTCTGCAGATTCCGGGGGATCCTCTGCATGAACCGATGCTAAACGGCAGGTGGGAGGTATCTCAGCGATCAGCTAAGGGAGCAACGGCGGGGGCCGAGGACTGCCCTTCTGGAATCTGGGTGACTGGAATGTCAGATGTTTAAGAAACATGCGGGGAGGGCTCTGCAGCAGAAGGGGTCCTAAGATCCCTTCTCAACAGTACATGTGAGATATGCTTTTTTGTGAATTTCTGGAATTTCATTAATCACTGCTGTTCTGATAGCAAGGGTAGGAAAGCCACTATGTTTATGATCCCTTCAGCCTGAACATCTCAAGTCCATAGTCAGACCACCTCTCCACCCACACACACTCACCCCCTGCTGTCAGATGCATGGTGGAGATGGTGGTCACTAAGGGTCAGCGATCACTGAATGGTTCACCTTTTATCCTAACAATGCCATTGTGAAGCGGTTTAACCCCTACTGATCTTGCCGCTTCGGTGTTCCTGGAGACATTAATGGTCGTGGGAGTTACGATTGTCAGAAGCTGGGAGCCCAAACAAAGAAAGAGACCCCATGTGGTCGCTGAGGAAAAAGGTCAAGCGATGACATGGAGATTAAATGGCGGTAAGGGCGACGGACGGATGGTCTTACCGGGACATGGTCTAAACGCACTTAGGAGTCACGTAAAAAGCATCGTCTGAGCAGGAAATTTAAAGTCTCATCCAGCAAAACGGCTTCAGTCAATATTTCAGACTTTATCATGATGTTCTTTGCAAAGCCAAATGTCTTCTGAGGCAGTCGGCTCATGTACAGAGGCAGAGCAGGGCTGGCAGCAGCTCGCAGCTTCCTTCCAGGTATGCTCTTTGTGCACGGACACAGTCATGCACAAATAATTACTGCCAGCATGTGCATCTTTAGGCTGCATACTAACCATCTCCCCCTTACTGGCAGTTTAGTCAGCTGAGCTCCAGATCTCCATTCTACTTGTGGTCTTGCACTAATCCTCTCCTATAATGAGGGTGGGGGAGGGGACGTATAATGAAAATAGAGCAGTGTGTGTTCAATGGAGGATGGTAGTGCGGAATGGAGAGGGAAGGGGGGGGTCTCTTAAATAAGCTTCATTGAAGCATCTCTTCTTTCATCTGTCCCTTGATGTCAGACGTCTATGTCAGTGTAGTGTGAGAGTTAAACCTATTTTTTCCCTGCTGTCCAATATCAGCTCTACAGGCCGTGCAACTTAAAAATCCTTGCCTTGTGTGTCCTACTTCTAGAATCAGGTACATGGACTCCATACACGGCCACCTGCATGTCCTGTAACTGTATCACACTGATCATTTCCTAGGTGTCTTCTTACGCATCCTGTTATACATCACACTGGAAACATTTACGCACCCTGCTCCCGATTAAAGATTCACACGCCACCAGCACACAACTTTCCGCATCTCCAGATCTTCCTACAGAATACATGCATCTCTGAACTAATTTTTCTCTTGAAGTAAGCAGCCGGCAAGTCACGGGCACATGTTCAAGTAGGCAAACCTACAGAGGCCTGTGAGTCGAGTTCTTCGTACTAATTACTCTCTTGCATGCCTCGCCGGCCCCTTGCTGATTATTGCACTGAATTATTGCAATGCATGCATGAGCACAACATACAGCGATGCCGCCTTCTGTGAATGCATGAGTTACTCAAGGGCACCCTGGGACGGTGGGCTGGTGATTACGCAACTGCAGTGGTGAATTAAGAAAAATGCACTGAACAAGACACTTCGTTTGAATTGATCAAATTCACCAATAATGGTATAATACTGATCTAACAATGGGATCTATAACAATGTATCTTTTAATTGATAAAAAAATGGATGTGAAGGAAGGGTGTAGCTTCCAGCCAGTTTGTTCCCAGCAAAAATAGAAAGTATTCCTTAAACCCTCATCTTCAAACTGACACATAGCAACAGCTCATTCTAATTATCAATTCCGCTTTTTATCAGATATAATTAGGGTAAGCTATAAGATATGCCTAGTCACTCCAATTTAGTATGGGTAGCACTTTATTTAAAGCTTTATTTTATTGGATTCATTATTCATTGTAATGGTCGGTTTAAGACTTAATAAAGCATTACAACATCTCCTTTTGACAGTTATAAGGCATTATAATGTTGATTAAAATACTGTAGCACCGCTGTACCAAGTAGCAGAGCCGTCTGCATGTCCCAGTATGCCTCTCGAGCGGTTGTACATAGCCCTGTGTATGTCCTGTACATAGCCCCTGTATGTATTTGTTAGTGTAAATAGCTGTTGTGCCATGTACCCAATTGTCACATGTGCCCTCACCTGTGTTTGTACTCGGTCCTTGCCTGATCCTGGCTTGTCTCTAGCCATTGTATAATGACCTACTGTGTGTGAGCCCTCCCGTCCATTATGTGACCTCCCCATGTTTCCATGCCCTGTGGTGTCGCCGTGTTGTTGTTGCTTGCGCGTGGTCCTTTTAAAGACTACAAGTGAAGAGCAGCTTTGTGTCAAACCATCTTGCCTTGTCTCCTCGCCATCGCTGCGATGCTTTGGTTTGCCCATAATGCATTATAATGATTACTATAAACATTAAGGATACTTTGGGCTGCATTATGCAGGTATCTACAGTGCATTATAGATGAGAGCTTTATAAAGCATTCATAATGCACAATAACCATGATAAGCATTTATAGATAATGTCAGTGAATAATGAAAGCAAAATATGTGTAGCTTTTTCACCATTACCCTGTATAGGCAGATAGTACTGACCTTTTTTTTTAGTACTATCTAGTTATATATATATGTTAGACTGTTATAAATAGAGCTGTAATGGACTGGCATCCTGTACAGGGTGTCCCCTATCTCACACTCTGTCTTTACTGGGATGGGCTCCAGGCTGGTCGTCACCCTCCACCGCATATGCAGTTATGTAAGACGGACGGATGGATATTATATAACAGTGTGGAGCTATGTACTGTATGAAGACTCCAAAAGCATTATGCATGAAAGGTGCCAGTCAAATTCAGTGTGTGACTCTGAAAGTGTGGCGTGCGGCGGGGTTTCGCAAATCCGTGCTTCACACGTTCACCTGACACCAGCCTGTCACCGGTATGCCACACTGGTCACCTGCTCCTGTCACGTTCACAACAGGCTCTTGTGCTCACGTGCCCTTCTGCACCTGATCGTTCACATCTGGTCGTACCTCTAGCCGATAAACGTGGCCGCTGTAAGAACGGGTGAGAACAACAATCTCTTCAGTTTCCAGTGATGTCCCAACAGGTGACTCACTTTGTTACCTGCCACCGTACGATAACACTCCGCTGTTACACAGACACACAGCTGCACATCACTCAAAGGCTCACAGCCACCAAAGCAGGACAAAGCTACCGACCTGAAACTTGTTACGACCTGAAGCTTGCTTCATTATAAAATGAAAAGCGGCAAGTGTCATTAAATAGTTACATAGACTATACATTGGGGCAGCTGACTGTAGAAAAACAGGGACGTGGACTTCAGTGCCAATCACGCCCCCCCCCCAGCTTAATTACCGGCAGGACTAAGAATCCAAATGTTATTTCGCTCATGGGGAATAAAGCATGGGGATAGGCTGAGACACTGAATTACATTCCAGATTAATCTGTGGGCTCTATTTCAGTGGTAATAGTTACATTACAAGGATTGGAAGCTTGGAATATGGTTTATAGACATTATATTTTAAGTGTCTCCAAATGAGCGCTGCCGCACACGAGTGTGCACGTGCGGCTTGCATTATTCATGTCAGCAATATTATTATTACCGCTATCAGTGGCGGTAATGCTGGCCACAGTGGGTGCCCCCTGGCTGCAGGGGCTGTGAAATGCGTGGAAGCACTCCTCCTGATGAGAGGTTAATGAGAACTGCGGTGTCACATGATACCAGGCGACGGCCCTCGCTGTGGAAGAGTAATAAGTGCAGGTGCGGGGAGTCGCGTCTCCTTGGAAACGGGCCCTGACGTTCTTCGGGAGGCCCAGGCCACTGACATGGCGCTGTTTACATTGCAGCACCTTTGATAACCAAATAAGGCGAGGCTTCTCTGTCCCAACTCCGTATTTATAATCGCCTGCCAGCTCCGGGTTTTTGTTTGAGTGCAAATGGAATTCCAGGAAAACCAACAGGAGGGAATTCTGATGAAGTTCTGGTTTACTGCCGGCTGGCTGGTCACGTTGTAGCTGAAATATTCAGCAGCGACACTGTCCACGCGTTGCAGAAATGAAAGCTCGCCTGCAGGGCGGTGCTGTGAGAACAAGAGAGGCGCGGGACCGGCAGTATGCAGCAGCACGTGTCCGTCGTCACCACAGTCATGTGTGGAATCGCTCTGCGATAGCAAGGGAGCCACGGGGGCTATAAAAGTTAAGCCATATGACTGTTGCCGCAGTCGGCAGAGTTCCACGTTAGCGGGGGGGTGGGCACATGATCACAGGAGGTGTGCCACGGGATTGCACTGGAAATCGCGTGGTGTTATCGTATCGCGGCCGGCAGGAATGTGCCTGTGGCTGCCAGCGACTCAGCTGCTGAGTTCCAGCTGAGCGTCACGTAAAAGTCGCCTGATTGTCTGAACGTCGCCCCCCCCGCAGTCTCCGGATCACAATGGGAATCGCGGGGTCCCGGGAGGTGTGACACAGCCTCACACGTGACCCCTCACCGCGATCACTCTCCCCTCGGGCCGCTCGCACTCATTCTGATCATTCCAGCCACCGTGACCCAACGGGCCGCTCTCGCCATTCAGTGCTGAAGTCCTTCCTGCGGAAGGTTAGCTCAGCGCCGACGTCAAGCCGGGTTTGTGCCCTTCTCTGTTCGGCCATATAAGGCTCTCCGTTATTCTCAGTTGAGGTCATGTTTCCATTAAGGGGTGAAAAAAAACACTGCAGTATGCAGCATGCTCAGCCGCTCCGTTAAATGTCAGCATTCTGCATTCTCCTGTGCACTGCTTCCCTTTCCTGGCAAACAGTCATGATATGCGGACAAACATGGGTTTGCCTTTGATGAAAAAACTGCAACACTACTAAATATATGGATATTTACATATACTAAGCTTCCATCCCTTCCGAAATCTTCTGGTCTCCCCCCTTCGCCTGCAGGGGAATTAATATGAAAGCATTTTGTAGGGATTAAATATTGTGGGGTACATGCCGCCCAACCCCCATCTGGCATGTTTCCTATGACCCTTACTGTATTCATTACCTGTGTAACGTCATTAAAAACACAGCATCATTTTGTGTTGTTCTTGCTTTGATCCAGATTTTACCGGTAAAGCAGCGGCAGTGTGCTGGGCTGAGCGGCGCGCCTCCTAATGAAAATCAGCTGTGATGCAACGCCACACCGCATGTTCTCGCATTATTCCTTTGTTTTTACACAATTGGGCTTTAGTCACTCTCTTCAGGCTATGGCAGAAGGCTCCATAAAAACAAAAGGGGAGATGTTTACTACGTTGGAACTGTGGGTGGCTCACAGCAGCAGTAGCAAGCTCTCACCTACCAGGGGGTGCCGTGCTGGGCTATTTGAATGGATGATTGCAGGGCTGTGACCATGCAGGGGACCTCACCAGGTCAGATTCATTCACTCCACTTGTATACTCATTATATATCTAGTCTCAGTTTGGCCAGAGAATCGTAACTCCTTGAGAAAGAACGTTCAGTCTCATTTTCAGTCCTGTTTTTGCTGTGTCTGAAGTCATTTCCCCCTTTATTCATTAAAGAACAATTACCTCACCTGCTATGATGCTGGGCCACCCAAGATGCAGCAGTAGCACAGTAGTGTGCCTACCTTTCTGCTTCAGCTTGGCGATGTTCAGCCCCTGAGTACACATCCCTGGAAACATGTGTTGGTGTTTCTGTCCAGGTGACACATTTGTGCAGGTGTACGTCTGTGAATCTGTATGCCGGTGTTTGGCCATTCCGACGGTGGCTCGGCGATGTCCCACAGGCCTCCGCGGCCGAAGTCCACGACCAGGGGGATCGTGAACAATTAGTGCCCACCGCCTTTACCGGGACTCCCATCCGAGGGTCTTCCCCGCCCCATGCAGCCCACCGGAACCTAGCGCCCTGTAAATGCACTACCCACACACACACACCAGGGGCAGCAGTCAGTACCCTTAAACACTGAGTCTGTGAAGCTAACACTCGAGTGCTGACTGACTCAGCTTGATGCCGGGCAGCTGTGAATACGGAGGAGGGGCAGCGATTTCTGCTGAGGGGGCCTGGGGCGAGGGCTGCCCCCCTGAAGCCATGCCCATATCTGAATGAGCAAGAAAACCGATCATGTATATGACGCTGGAGATACTGCTCCCCTGGGGGGGGCTGCTGGGTTCATAATTGGCTCAGGTCCACAGACGAGCAGCTGTCACTAATGCACATGTTACTGGAAATGGGCACTGCTTTGCAGCCTGGCTCTCGGCCAACAGCAGCAATCGGTTTGTCACGTGGATTCGGTTTAGGAGGATGGACCAGTCTTGCAAAAAACCCATGGGGACGGCAGGGAATCTAGGATCCTTTGCTCAAATTTTAGTGTATGTAATTCAATAAAAGAAAAAAGGAAAAAATGTATATATACACACACTCTATGTCTCTTCCGTCAAGGATTTCTGTGCCTGCTAACCACACCATCACTCTCTATCTCACTACCCCCCCCAAACCGCTTAACCCCAGCCTCTGATGCACAAATAGCTCGCTGTGAATCCAAACGTTGACCACTGTCAGAATCATAAACCAGGAACCCAGGAAACCTCTTTGCTGACATGTGGCAGAGAGCCCTTATTCTGTTCTCTGCTGGCCCTTATTCTCTTCAGACCCTGATTCCGAGAACTGGAAAATCTGAATTGGACTCGAAACACTTCCCATCACTTTAATACATTTGGGTGGTCCTGGAAAAGAGAGTAAGCTGGTCCAGCCAGTCCAGGTCTTACAGAAGGACATGGGGGGGCTGGAGATGGAGAAAAGGGGCCTGTGACACAGAAGGTGCCGGCTGAGTGCAGCTGTCCACAGGCAGGTTCACGTTACGAAGCAGCAGCGTCACGCCGTGTAACTCTGTAAGCTGAATCTTCCTGCCATTTTGCAGATTGGGAGATACGCCGCATCACTTACAGGATTTGCAGCGATGCAATTTTACCAAAGCTAGTCCAGTAGCAAGATTTTCTTCCATCACAAAAAAGTACATTGGACCAGCAAAACTATTAGGAGTCTGGATTCGTTTTTAAGTCACCAGCTGGCGGGTGAGTGTGTGGTCTAGTACACAAACACAGTAGGGGGAATCCCTCACTGCTGCTGCTACTTTGGTGTAAGTCCCCCTCCCAGCATCTGCAGCAGGCCACGCCCACCGGCTGTCACATGACCGCCATCCCTTTTTCTGATTGGTCTCTTTTAGTCGAGAGCTGGGTGTCTGCAGTGGAAAGGGCGTGTACCTGCGAGGCTTGTGTATTTTCTTCCTGCGAAGGATGGGAGCAGCGATGTCTGCCATGCAGAGAGACGGGGTAAGAGCACGCTGCCAAAGCTCACTCCCAAATCCGTCACCGCTCATGGCTTCTCCATCACCTCCAGCAACTCCCCTGCCTCCATTTAAACAGCCCTTTTAGTCGTCACTGATAGAGATGTCAGCCGTCTTTATGTTGTGAGTGATGCTCACTGCCACATGGCACAGAGGTTAGGGCGTGACACGGACAAACCTCTGTCATTACCCTGCCCCCTGCCACCCCAAGTGTCAGCACTGCAAGATAGATGCTTCTTATTAAGCAATTAGACAGGAAGCATTTCAAATAATGACAAACGATACGCCAGTGTGTGAAACTGGTGTGAATCCATCCTGTGTCACTCTGGAAGAGGGACTGACTTTAGAATGATCAATGTAATTGTTAGTGATTGGAAAATGGAAGAATGGCAACTATCAGTGTATGCAAGTGTATATGGGAATATCATTAAAATTACATAGCTACTCATCAGGCACATTCCCAGCTTTCCCGGTTGTTTGGACATGACCATGCGTGGTCAGAGTGGATTTAAAATGGTCTCCAGTTCTGGCACATATTATTCACACAATGTCGTTTCATGAACATAATCATTAGGCTTACTGTGTTATGTTACTATGTTTGCTAAAGACTGAAAACAAACAAACAAAATCTGCCAGCCAGGGCACACATACAATCCAACCTCGCAGTTTATGCCAGCTGAAAAAAAGTGTGAATTTTATCACAGACTTTATACAAAAACAAACCCAAGGTCACAAGATTGTATAAACTCTATGAAATCAGATCATATCCATCCATCCATTGAATTATCTATTAGGAATAAAACAAAACTGCATCACATTTACAGGAATATAGTTCCCTGCCCTCCTATCATTAAATTGTACACGTTTCACAAAGACGAAGGGATCAGGCTAATTTTGCTATTTATTTACTTACAACATGGTGTGGATGCCCTACAGCAAGCCCAGCATCTGTGTGTGGCATCCGCTTCCCAACACGCCATCCGCCCCCCCCCCCGCCAAGCCACACCCCAGCCCCACGCATGTGCACTCCCGCAGAGCCCGCCACACCAGCAGCTGTGGCCTTTCTGCTAAGGCTGGAAGGACAGATGTGGACAGATGTGCTGGTATGTTCAGCATGTTCACGCACAGCTGGCTGTCAGGACTCGTTCTCTTCTCCCCCAGCCTCGTTTTGCTTCCTTGTCATGAAGATTTGTTGAAGTATAAGCAGGGTGCTGCTGGATGCTAAAGCAGAACAGCTTCGCAGTGTGTTAGTCTCCCCTCCGGCTCCCTCAGCACTGACAGAGCCTGTCTGCTTTCACCGCCTCCTTCCCTCTCTGCCGTCTTGTCACCGGCTCCCTGGCACAGCATCTCGCTGGGATTGGGCACCCATTCAAAGCTTTTATCAGATCTTGTCATGGACTCGGGTGGTTCGGGTGCGAGGATGAGGCATGGTGCCGACAGGAAGGGAATGTGGACGACCCACTTGCGGCTTGCAGGGAAACAGGGGTTTATTAAAGAGAAAAACACAAGAAACACTACAAAATAAAAGGACCACACGGGGTCAACAGGAAACGGGGATAAACAAAGACTCATTACAACGAGGGGCAGGCGGGCGGGCGGGCGGGCAGGCAGGTAGGTAGGTAGGTAGGTAGGTAGGTAGCAGAGAACACAGCATAAGACCTCAAACACATCAAACAAACATCAATCACAATCAACAAACCACTAGCGAACTAAATAGAGGTGGGGACTTAAATACAGAGGGGTAACAAGACTAATGAGGGGCAGGTGAAATTAATTGACGAGAGTTGGGAAAACAGGTCACACGTGAAACTAATTAACTCAAAGGAACTAAACAGGTAAACTAAGAACTAACCAAGAAAATAGGGAAAACAGAATCTGACACTGGGAGTAACAAAACCGATAAAACATAACTAAGGCTCAAAATAAGAAACCAAAATTGAATACAAAAATCACCAGACACAGGAACTACAAAACTCATACAAATGAAACAAAATACAATAACTGAGGAGGTGGGATTCGAACACACGACAGAGGGGTTCACAGGCAACAGGGAGCCAACAGGGAGCAGGGGAAAACACAAAGACTGACAGCATGAGGGACGGGATGACCAGCAACGCCTACTGGCCAAACAGGGAAGGGACACAGAGTGGAACAACAGGGGCTGACCCTGGCAGATCTTTAATAGCTGCACATTACATTCCTTCTAAGCATAATAAATAAAAACTAAATAAATTAAAAATGTCTTACAGGTAAAGACTGAATTAAGCTACATACTGTATAATGCTTTATACTTCTGTGATACAACTCTGTGTACTCAGTTGCATTTAGAAGAATAAGCTATTGCTGTAATGATTAACTGAAAATTGTGACACAACTAGTAAATTTCAGAATAGTCCATGAGAAAACGATTTCTGTGTGATTTATGGACTGGAAGCCAGAGTATGTCTCTAGACTGGGGCGACCATCAGGACTTTAATGGGTCCTGAAAAAAAGCTGATTCTTCAATCACATTGATGTGTGTCATCTGAGGAATGGATTTCTCATGTTCACTGTAAAGGTGACACTATCTCCCCATGCCTCCTGTAACTCACGCACATCCAACTTAAAAAATAACAAACGATTCAACTCACGATTCAACTCAAAGGACTAAAAATGTAATGTTACACCAAGGTATTAGACAGGCCTTTTTCAGAAGAAAAATAAAGGGTGTTCTATTGCATGCATATGAAAGAAATGAATAATTGAACAGTCATTAAATTACAGTTTTGTTCTATCATGTCGCAATTATATGCTGAGCAATTTGGGGGGCGGGGGGGGGGGGGGGCCGGGCAGTGGGTTAGGGGGAACCACTGCAGCCGTGCATCTCCAGGCTTGTGGGTGTGGTTCGAATGTCTAAGCTTTTC
>JAODLD010000113.1:10931151-10943736 GCA_026781065.1 Mormyrops boulengeri | reverse complement strand
CCCCCCCCCCCCCCCCCCCCCCCCCCCCCCCCCCCCCCCCCCCCCCCCCCCCCCCCCCCACTGACAGTGGCAGTTCCTGCCAGGGCAGGATGTGCGGCCTCAGCAAGGGGCTTCGACTAGCAATGACAGGTGCTGACCAGACTGTGACTAGGCGCCTATTATCTGGCTGGATGGAATCAGCATGGCATTACAATGAAGGGGAGTCTCGGGAGAGAGTTGTACAGCAGCAGGAGCGCAGCGTAAATGAAAGGAATGTTTCACTGTAATGACTGCAGTCTTTAATGGGCTGCCTTTAATTTTCAGCTCAAGGCGTGGCATGGAAGAGAGAGCGGTGTGTGCATTTGGTCAGGACAGGTAGCTAGGCCATTCTATCATGTTCAGATCAATATCTATGACAAAACTGTGTGTCGATGTCTATGGTGCGTGTGTCTGTGTGCGTGTGTGCGTGTGGACTATGTTAACATTACACTGTGAATGTGATAAAGACCTACTATTTCAACGTTGTGGGGGCAATTTTCTCAGACCCCACATGGGGACACTCAATTTTATAAAAATCTGTGACTGCAGTCAAAAAACTAAAAAAATATTTTGTTAGGTTACTTATGGGCAAGGTTAGGGCTGGCTAGGGGTTATGGTTGTCATTGATGGGGTTCGGGTTTTTCCCCATAAAATTGAATAGACAGTCCCCACAAAGATATGAGTACAGGTGACAGGTGTGTGTGTGTGTGTGTGTTTGCATTTGGAATAATGGGAATCAGTCCTGAAATATCCTGAACCGCTTTGGCACATTTCAAAAAACATATTTATGTGACATTCTCATGACCAAAACAACCGTGCGCAAAAGAGTTCATAGATACAGCATAACAGTATGGCTGTCGAGAAGGCCATAACCCAAAACAACCGTGCCTCACAAGCAAATGATTCTATCAATGAATTAGTCTGTGCCAATAAAATGAAAATTACCTTCATCATCCATTCAAAGCAAAATACTCAGACGTAATAGCAAAACATCAGTGTAAGTATGTACCTGATCTGAATTCTGAATTTCCCACTGGCTGATAATTTTTTTTAGCAAGTTGACTTTTATTTATGTCAAAGGCGGCATCAGGTACTGTAGGAACCAGAAATACAACAATGCTGTCACTGAAATATATAAAATGTAAATAAGTTTGATGAGGATTTGCATGTGGTGGCTTACAACATGATCATTTGCATATATAAACTTAGTGTAAGATTATGTCTTGGAATACTATTGAACTGGAAACTATACTGCATTTTGATCAAGACTTAAGCAAGTGATAATTATACCAAATGAGGAAAAATGTATTTTGTTATTTAGCAGCCTCTGTTAGCCAAAGCAGCGTATGAGTGAGTAAGCAGGGTGAGCCAATCCCAGAAGCAAGTGCGGTTATGGGCCAAGCATGAAATCACTCCTCCCGTTTGGGGATGTGACCCATCAACCTTCTGATCACAGGCACAACATACTAACCCACTGAGCCACAAACCACCAAATATACATGAGCTTTTACACGCAAGCGCTAAGACATCTGCAATGTGCGTGAAACAATGAGAAATGATGTCCTGCTGTGCACAAATGATTCTATGGTGTGGGTTACACAAATTATTTTGGAAATACTCATAGTCATTCGAGAAATGACACCAAAGTGACTGAGAATAAACATTTCACATTTCACTTTGAGGTGTGGCTCATGCCTGTACTGTTTGACCGGCGTGACAAATGACAGGTCTGGGGGTCTTGCATGCAGGACACTGGATTTGAATGATGAGTAAGCTTAAAATAAATCTCAGGGTCTGGCTGCGTCATCACTCTGCTCTCATCTGCGTCATCGCCCCCTCTGCCTGGGAGGACTTGGCCTTTTTCTGTGATGCAGTACAGTTTTATAACTGTTCCCGTGGCTGTTCCAGCATGTTCCTGCCTCCCTCCACTGCATGTAAAGATAGCTCGGCGAGGCCGCTCCGGCAGGCCGAGGAGCCCCCTCTGTCACAGCCTCAGCATCAGTGTCACGCGCTCTGACGGCAGCAGTGCCGGCTTCCCGTCCCCCCTCTCCACATTATTGTCCCCCCCCCCCGATACACACTCACACACACACCCCTCCCCCACAGGCCTCGAGGATGCAGTCTCTCTCTCTGTCTCTCTCAGTCTCTCTCTCTCATTCATTCTCATGCGATAGCAGACTCCGTATTGCATCCGTGTGGTGATCAGCTTATGGCCCAGGGCGGTGCTCTTGTGCGAGCAGACGCAGTGCAGTCACGCAGCATAGTCACGCAGCGCAGTCACGCGCGGGCCCCCTGCCACTCCCCGACACGCCCTCCGCCATCCACAGACGACTGTTTGTTTCGCTGTTTTTTCCGTTTATCTCCAGTGAAGGTTGCTGCACATTTCTTAAATGTTAATCTTTCTATGGTTAGTTCTCAGGCCACTTTATTTTTCCAATAACAATCAAACTTAAATGTAAAAATGCACGACCAACATCCCGGTCTGTTATTACCTAACCAAGAGTATGAATCGCAATGTCAGAGGGCTCAACGTCAGGAGGCCTGAGAAGTCTTGAAGCAGTTTAGGGGAGAGACGAGAGACCCTCAGCACATACACTGGAAACCGTCGTTTAACTTCATGGGTTTTACTGTGGGTATTAGTAGCTTATAAATACCACTAAAATGTCTATAATATTAAATAAAGGTATCAGAAGAGAAACAAGTCGGAGGCACGGTTTCTGATGCAGTGTAATTGTCTTGGGATCCTCTTCCTTCCCCTCGCACAGACTGTTTCTGTGCAGGAGGACGTGATGGCTTTGTCCTTCCTGGGCTTTAACAGCTCTCAAAGACGTGTCCAATCTGTGTGTTAATCTTCTTAAGGCCAAGTGGGCGGAGCCTCAGGATGCCGGTACACACGGCTCCGCGCTGTAGGCACTGCACTTTAACACACAATTAGAGCATAACCATGTGGCACTTCCTGGCCACGCGCAGAGCACATCGAGCGGCTGCTCAACTCCCCGGGGAACCCACTCTTCAATTTGTCAGAGGAGATGGACAACATAGAGGAGGGGGCTCTGAATAAGGCTAGAGGATGTTGCCCTCCTCCCCGGTGACTCTGGTTTATGGGGTTTCGATGATACTTCCGGCCCTCGGTGTAAATTAGTAATGAGCTTGTGGTGGGGAGACTTCCTGTCGTGCCTAAGGGAGACGGAGCAGGGCCACTGCTGGGCCGGCTGCCTGCACCCAGTGGGAAACTCAGTGCTGGATTTCCGGGTGTCAGCTACCACTCGCAGCGTGAGGCAGACGTCGCACACAGGCTTCTCTGCACCGTGAACTCTGTCCTACTTTTGAGGTAATCGCTGCTAAGTACAGTAAGCCTCAAGAAACAAAAGCGGCAGGTACCGCGCTCGCAGCAGACGCGTGTCAGCACAGACACAGAAGTGAAAACTCATATGCTGTCTCTCTCTCTCTCTCTCTCTCTCTCTCTCTATATATATATATATATATATATATATAATTTAAATATATATATATATCTATAGAGATATATGTGCATTTATTGAAAATCCAACTCACACTACGGAAAGAAAATTACAGGAACTCCATTTTATTAAAAGCATTAATATAGCATTTCATATAATGCATCCAGAAGTGACAAATAGTATTTACAAGTAAATTTACAATGACATGCATCCTAAGATCAAAGGCGAAAAGACCAAAAGGCATAAAGTGTTTTACTGTATTTTTTTGTGTAAAACACAAAAAGATTATCAGGCCATTTCTCGATAAACCATCAGTTGTTCTCATATGCATTACATTATTGTAGATCCAATGATAATGTACAATGGACGCGCCTATTAAATATTGCATGAGTTAATTATGTGTTGCTAGACAAAAGCAAAGTCAAAAAGCCTTTCTGTAATAGGCTTTAGAGAAGAAGAAGCATGCTCAAGATGGCATGAAGTCTTTACAGCCCAACCACCTTCATGCTGCTACGTGTCCATGCTTATAGCAATCAAACAATTGATCATCCACAGAAGTAGTAATGAAGAGCAGAAAACTTGTTTTTCCTTACTTTTGAAGAGTAGCTGACTTTATTAATCTTCACATCCGTGGTCATTAAGTTGATGACCTGTTACTGCAAGCGAGGATGAGGTAGGGCTGGATATTGTGATTCTGCACAGTGGGGATTTCCATAGGGCTTCGCCTTTAGATCAGTGTTTCACAGAGCCGGTCCTCGGGGACCCCCAGACAGTCCGTGTTTTTGTTCCCTTCCAGCTATTGGTAGGGAGCTGGGAGGGAGCAAAATCATGGCCCTTCTGGGGGTCCCTTAGGACCGGGTTGTGAAACATTTCTTTAGATATGATTAAGGCCACCCGGGCGAATTTGGATGGGAAGAGGAACGGAAGCTTGAGGTGTTCTACTGCTTAGTGCATGATGTTCCTGATTCAACTTCAGTGTTAAGTTTTGTTTTTCAGAAATGCCTTTTAAATGTTTAACAATTTAGAGGGACCTCAATTCAATATCTAGGTAGATGACACCTGTCTGTTCAACTCAGGCAAGCTTCACCAGCCCAATTTTACTCCTTGTGCCGGGTTGGATGGGTGGGGGTGGGGGTTTACTAAGTCAGCAGTAATGGGGGCTGAGGGGGTTCTGGAGGTGAGGCTTATTGGGACACCCTCTGGACTTCGACCACTGCTGGTCACGCCTAATGGGTTGACCAGCACTGGTCCAACCTTCTCAATACCACAGCAGAATGCTTATATTAGTGACAATATGTATAAATAACAATGTATCTGAATGTTATAAATCTACTGCACATGAAATTTCTGTCACCCATGTCTCCCTGGCCTAGTGTCCCTTACATTGTTGCTTATGAACCAAACATTTTCAGTCTTGGGGTAAGCATTAACCAAACCCCTCTATCTGCAGGTGAAACACACCACTGGATGTTTGTGTTTGTTTCACTCCAGAGACAAATGCTATATTGCAACGAATGAGCAAGACAGTACAGCCACTCCCGAAAACAGGGTTCTCTAGCATCAAAAATACACTGAATTCCTTGTTAGCAAAAAGGGATCAGGTCTGTGACCTCCCATGAGTGTAAGCTTCTCGAGACTTGCTGCACATGTCCCTCCACTGCTCAAGGGACATTTTATAACCCTATTAAAATCACTTTTATGGTTGCTTTCTCCCTCCCCAGTCATTTTTGTGTTCCAGTCTATTAACGCTAAACTGTTACAAGCAAGGAGGATAGCCTGAGCCTGAGCCTGAAGAGATCGCTCTTATAGGTCAGAGGGGCACAATGCAAGCATTACAAATGTCAGTCTGTGAGCATGAGAGAGAGAGAGACTCAGGGCACAATGGATACACACCAGGCAGTATAGTCTAGAAGCAAGCATTACTGTGTGAGTCTGTGAGCATGAGAGAGAGAGACTCAGGGCACATTGGATACACACCAGGCAGTATAGCCTAGAAGCAAGTATTACTGTGTAAGTCTGTGAGTATGAGAGAGAGAGAGAGACTCAGGGCACATTGGATACACACCAGGCAGTATAACCTAGAAGCAAGCATTACTGTGTGAGTCTGTGAGTATGAGAGAGAGAGAGACTCAGGGCACACTGGATACACACCAGGCAATATAGCCTAGAAGCAGGCATTACTGTCTGAGTCTGTGAGCATGAGGGAGAGAGAGACTCAGGGCACAATGGATACACACCAGGCAATATAGCCTAGAAGCAAGTATTACTGTGTAAGTCTGTGAGTATGAGGGAGAGAGAGACTCAGGGCACACTGGATACACACCAGGCAGTATTGCCTAGAAGCAGGCATTACTGTCTTCCATCCATGCTCCTGCTGTGCCATCACATTGCACCGACTGTCTAAAATACACGCCGCCAAAACTGGCATGTGTGACAGCTACTTGTCAGTAAATGACAGACGTGCCAGTGACTTGAATTGCCTGAGGAATATTAAAAACTATGAAAATGACTTTGGGTAAAGCCGTCTTAAGAAGAGAAGAGAGAAAAATTCATCATTAATATTCACATCACCTATGCACTTTATATCTACAAACTAAAAATGGATTCCCTTCAGGGTTATTGCGGGACTTGCTGAAATGACAACCCAGAACGGTTCGTCCATTAGCTCGTGTGTGATATTCTGGTCAGGTGCCAGCCTTGGAGCTGGCGAGGTGTTCTTATGTGACCCCCCCTTCCCTCTCGTCCCCCATCTCTCACCCCCCAGCAGCTGGACCAGGGCCTCTGGCTCATTTGCCAGAACTATCAGCTTCTAATGTGCTTCAGCTGCTCGGCGCTAATGGACACAGACCCCTACATGGGTCCAGTCGCACCGACGGGCTGGCGGCAGCGACGTCATCCTGCGTCCGGCCACTGGAGGAGCAGCGCCGTGTGAGACGGGCGGACGCCATGCATCCTGGCTTTTCTTTATGCCTCCCTCTCCGAATATCAAGGGGCTTCCACATCCTCAGATTACAGCGCTTGGAGTGTGCCATGTTCAAAGTTTCATGTTCCCTTTGTTCTCTCCAACGTCTTTGAAAGTGGCAATAGTCCGAGACACGTGGATCATCATGAGCCAGGGAGGGGATTAAGCTGGGGATCACTCTGTAGGGTTTTGGAGCCAAAAAACCTGTCCTGCAGTCACACTGTGCACCTTTCATGACCCCAGCCCCGGCCATTACTACCACTACTTGTGCTTTGGTCAGCTCCATGTAAACTAGACTTGATATATTATTACTTTGCCGTACCAATGTGCATTTCTAGATTTAATGTATTTCTACATTTTATGTGTCAACATATCTCTTAACAGTTTTGTTAGTATTATGCTACAGTATTGTACTATTCCACATGTAGTTTATCACCAGTTTGCTAGAGAGTAGGTGGTGCTGTATTAAGCAAGTCTCTCTTCTATTCTCTCCCACTGATTCATCAAAGTGACTGAATGCATGGATTTCATATATTCCTTATTTTATATATTTAGTCTCATCATCGCAGTGACACAGACCCGTACAGTGTAGCTGGTTTGCAGTAACACACAGTGTGTGGAGGACTGATGTGTCCCAGGGTTTATTTGAAACATGGGCTGAAATTGCTGCCTTAATTATGTGACACTTGGATTGCATGGATTCTGCAGTTAAATCGCAAAGTTATTGCTTCATATGTGCTCATGCACAAAAATGTGTCCCCTTGCTGGTGCTGTTCGCTGGAGGCCCTGCATAACTGTAATCGCTCTGATAATTAGCTCTCCAGGGACTCAAACCTTCCTCAGACTGTTTTAACTGGCAACCGATTTTGAAGGTATTGGTATTGATATTGGTGGTTAAATTCTCAGGAGAATCAAAAAAAAGGATCACATCAAGATTTACATCAAGATCCCAGCGTTCATTCACCGATAAATGTGTCTCTTTCACTATCAGAAGTACAAGCATAATCTTTCCAGTAGAGGTGATGCTCCAGTCACAGCACATGGTCATTCATGTTTTTGACTTTCACACCACGGAGAGCGGCCAGGTGTATCCATGCAAATGTTTCCCATGACGGTAAATCACTTATACTACAAGCCTCATTGTTTAATTGGGCTTTTCAGGTTTTCCTTGCAAACAGATGAACAGCAGGGAGGATCCTAACTAGCTTCTGGGCCCAGCTGCACAAGACAAGATTCTTGCTGTGAGCATCGCTCCAGGCTCCAAGCCAGTACAAGGCCCAACTCTCCCCATTACTCACTGCTCCTAACACATTCTTCTGCTCCAGTGATCCAGACTGGCTGCTACCACTGGGTACCCCTGCAGTGTACTCCTGGTCGGCCGTCTCATCTTCACTTTGCCCGCAGTCTCAGTCATGCTCACACTGTTCACTGAGTCAGGCATCTTAGGCAGACCTACTACCATGCCTCATGTCAACTGAGGTTCACCAAGGCAGTTGTCACGCTTTGACAATAAACAGTGCATGGCTCTGGGTGTTAGGGTTCATGTACATGACTGGAAGGCCACTGGTGGGAATCACATGATTAGCAGGGTGATTTCACCACTGGGCCCTTGAGCAAGGCCCTTATACCCCGGTTGCACTGGGGAAAGACTGGCCCTGACTGTACGTTGCTCTGGATGAAAGCAGATTGATCTCCTGGCCTGACAAATTTTATCATTTGGAAACCCCTCCCCCCAGATTATTTTTTTTTTGGACGCAGTGGACCTTGGCTCTGTGTGGCTGATGGAATTTGGACCTCAGGGACAAACAGCTGGGGACCCCTGATATAGAGTGACATTATTATCCCCATATGAAAATCTATTAGCTTGAAATGCTATAGTACACAGAGTAAACAAACATGAATAGTACATATAACATATGAGTGTGCAAAATGTTGCTCAGTGTCATTACTGCTTGCTGGGGAAGTTGTTCTGATTAGCTGGTAGTTGAGGTGTTTTCCTGTTTTGTATGTTAATATACTTGACCTTAAACAAGCAGGATATTTTGTCATTATTTCAGACTGTAGCCAAGTGATAAATATAGATCTTCATTCTAAAAGCGGCATTATTACCGAAAACCTGTATCTGTACTGTCAGTTGTTTTTGTTATTTCCATTGTTTTTATCTAGGTACTTCCCATTAGTCATTAAAGGTTCCTGTCGTTCACTGAAAGCGAACGTAACCTTCAAATAGCAGTTATTTATAAAGTGTGTTCCTGCCGGAAGGAGTCACTCCTGAGCAGAATCTGCTCCCTACACAGGCACATGGGTGGAGTCCAGATGGGAATGACCCTCTCCAGCCCTGGGAGTTACAGGAACATGAAAAAACAACAGCAGGAAGCAGAAGGAACACTGGGCAGTCCTGCATCCTCAGAATGCTCAGGATTCCCAATGAATGAGTCAATGGGGTATTTCTCACAACACACGGAAAACAGCCCACTCTTTCTGAAAATAACTGAAAGAGCTGAGCAATGGCGATTAAATTCGACTGATGCAGGAGAAACAATAAGATAAGATAAGAGCCTGAGAGGGATCCACAGAACGATAGCTGTCTCACTGGGGTTTGCATTCGGTGTAGCAGGTTGTTACATTGTCCTTCCAGAGGATATTATGTTTCCTTGGAATGCAGGTACTTGACTTTTCTCTCTCTGTGACTTTTCCCCTTGCTCTCTTTCCTCACAGTGCAGTCGATGGATCAGAGACATTGATACGCTGTAGCGGGGTGGCCCTGTGTAACACAATGCAGGGATATCTGCTAACCAGCAACCCCCCTGCCCCCCCCCCCTCCGAAACACAAGCCAACGAGTTCATAATGGAGGCAGAAAGGAAAGTAAGTGTTAGGCTAATTTTAGCAGGCTTTGGCAGCCGGTCAGGACTGGAGCAGGTCTATATATAGGGATATAGAGTGCAGCTGCAGGAACGGCATGGAGACGGACTGGCTGCCTGGGTCTTGGGTTGGGACGCTTCCTCTGCCCATTGTGCCAATGACATTGTCTCCCCTCGGCAGAGGCGCCTCTGCCAGCGCCGATGGTGTGCCAGAACCCTGCCCCCCCATCGCCTCGGCGGGGGCTGCCGCCTCCAAGCTAGGGCACTCAGACACGGGGCGGGAGTTCTGCAGAGCTACAGGGCGGTCGAGCTGAAGCCCGCGCCGTGTTGGGTGCCCGAGAAAGGCCTGGAATTAAAATAAGCTAACCACAGGCGCTCTGTGCACGCTAGGCTTTCTGCCTGGGTCACGATATAGTTGGGATGACAGAGACTAAGGATCCTGTTCCCCAAGAGTGTGCTAATGCTGCAAATTAGTCCCCACGGGTTTCGCTCCTCTGATTGAGGTGCTGTATTCACTCAGCTGAGGTACTGCTGCATGAAAATCAGGTGGTATCCTTACTGTTATTTGTTAAATGTAAACCATCCCTTGGTAGAGGCACACCCACTTAACACTAAACAATGTGAATTAGGTGAGATTCTTCTTCACCTGAAACTGCTGTTTCCCAGACTTCCTAAGCTGAAGTGCCACCTAGATAATCTGAGTACCGCATGACCTGAGTGACAGGGCGCACAGTGCATCAGTAAGCTGTGCTATTGACCTCTTACCTTCAGGGCTGGGTGTTTGAGTACCGCTCCTCCTGTGTGTGTGTGTGTGTGGTCCAGGTATTCCTTACCTTGTGGGGACCAAGCGTCCCCACTATGCGATAAATAACCGTTTTTTTTTTTACCTTATGGGGACCCATTTCCTGGCCCCCATATGGGAAAACTCTATTTTATAAAAATCCGTCACTGCAATTTTCAAACTAAAAAACTGTTTGTTTGGTTACTTATGGTTACGGTTAGGGCTGGGTATGGCTTAAGGTTTTCATAGTTAGCATGTTGGATTGCTGTTGAATTTTTCAGATGTATTCTTATGGCACTTTGATCACCTCAGAAAGAATGCCATTCACTCCCATTATATTCGAGAGAAGACCGACATTTCTAGGGCCAATATCTCCAACACTAAGCAACTCCCAGCTGAACAACCCAGATGGATAGATAGCGCTAAAGCCGCTAAAGCCGCTAAAGTCCCTCTAAAACGTATCTTTTTCAGTTTTAGGGCAAACTGCCCCTTTAAGGTATGAGTTGGACTTTCAGCTGCACCACCTATTGCTGTAAGTCAGACCCCTACTTTGAGTCCACTGTTACTGCAGGAAGAGAGCAGACATCTTGGGACATGATGACCGCTCATCTTGGGACATGATGACTTTCACATCATAAGGCATGAAAACAAACAGGTGGCACATGCTGGGCCACCTCCACTCTGTACGGATAGCACTGACATTGAAGGTACTTCTTAGCTTTTCCCTCATTTCTGCAAATTCATGCCCCATCCTCTTATGACCCCGACAGTGGGCAGCATTTGAGAAGCCTGACTTAAAAAGATGAAAAGTCATCCCCACAACGTGCCTGAATAATTTAGAAGGATGTTCCCAAATCTCAGATTTTGACTTTTTTGAAAGTCTTACAGCATCAAAATGGTAACTGCCAAGGTGACTAACAAAGCTCACTTGGCCGAGAGGCAGGAAGTGCCAGGTCCACGTGAATCTGTGCTAACTGTGACGGACGCCCCCTAGAGGTGTGGCCTATCCCTGCTGTGCCAGCTTTCAGGGTAACGGGGCTGACAGGCTTCCAGCATAACACCTGCACACACTGATACAGCTTCTCACTGAAAGATGACTGGATTCAACTTACCCACGCATAGGTATCTGCACACAGCAGATAAGGACCAAAGCTGAACTGTAATTCCCTGCCCCCCCAGCCCCCCAACCAGGTACGCAGTACTTGGTGGCTCTGCATCCCCACTCAGCCCACTGGGTAGTGACTCCAAAGCAGCTCACACAATTCTCTGCGGTCCAGCGTGAAGGGGCCTGTCTGAGGTTGGCGCTGCTGCCTTCTCTCTGGCGCATGTGAATGTACACTGGATTTACACACCAATGTACGTGCCACCGGGTACATGCACGGGCACACGGAGCTAGCTGGACCCGCATGCCAGCAGGGAGTAGAGAATCTATGCAGAGAAGCTTAAACAGACCTCGCAGTGTCACACTTAAATATACCCACAGACATGGAGATGCACAAACGCAAATAAATACAGAGGTGTGCATAAAACAATGGCCACGGGCTGGCCTCCTCCTCCACACACACACCATACACTGATGGACAAATACGAGCTTATACCCAGAACACCTGCCCTGAAACAAGTCCTGACGATAGTCCAATGGAGCTGGTCCCTTCCATACTTCATATTCTGCATCTCTGCCCTGTTAACATGCGACACCCTCGATTCCTTTGCTTCCCCTTTTCTGGCTCCCAGAATAAAAGCAGCTGGCTGGACAATTCTGCCAATGGCTGTTAGACTGAGCATCCCTGAGGGATTGAACACACTCCTTCTGGAGTGCGAACACATACAGAAACATAAACATAAACACATACACTGTCCTATTAAGAGTGTCCTCTGCTTGAGGAGTGACACAATTTGTATGCAGTTTTACTTCTATACTAATATATCAAACTGTAATACATTAACTCATATTTATGGATTTTGGGGTATGCTGGTTACCAGTGGGACCACAGGATTCAAGGGAGGGCCAGGACAGAGGAGAGGGCCAGGACTGAGGAGCAGAAAGGAGGGCCAGGACAGAGGAGAGGGCCAGGACAGAGGAGCAGAAAGGAGGGCCAGGACAGAGGAGAGGACCAGGACTGAGGAGCAGAAGGGAGGGCCAAGACAGGGGATAGGGCCAGGACAGAGGAGCAGAAGGGAGGGCCAGGACAGAGGAGAGGGCCTGGACAGAGGAGCAGAAGGGAGGGCCGGGACAGAGCAGAGGGCCAGGACAGAGGAGCAGAAGGGAGGGCCAGGACAGGGAATAGGGCCAGGACAGAGGAGAGGGCCAGGACAGAGGAGCAGAAGGGAGGGCCAGGACAGAGGAGCAGAAAGGAGGGCCAGGACAGAGGAGAGGACCAGGACTGAGGAGCAGATGGGAAGGCCAGGACAGAGAAGCAGAAGGGAGGGCCAGGACAGAGGAGAGGACCAGGACTGAGGAGCAGAAGGGAGGGCCAAGACAGGGGATAGGGCCAGGACAG
>JAODLD010000113.1:10920416-10931051 GCA_026781065.1 Mormyrops boulengeri | reverse complement strand
GGGCCAGGACAGAGGAGCAGAAGGGAGGGCCAGGACAGAGGAGAGGGCCTGGACAGAGGAGCAGAAGGGAGGGCCAGGACAGAGCAGAGGGCCAGGACAGAGGAGCAGAAGGGAGGGCCAAGACAGGGAATAGGGCCAGGACAGAGGAGAGGGCCAGGACAGAGGAGCAGAAGGGTGGGCCAGGACAGAGGAGAGGGCCTGGACAGAGGAGCAGAAGCACGAGCCAGAGGGGAAAGACACTGGTGGCGCAGCTGCTCCTAGGACATAATTGCTTCAATTAGGTTGTGGAGCAGTTATCTCTCCAGCTTTTGCTGTGTCGTCATGACGACTACTACAGCAGGCCTACTCCCTTCATTATACATTAAAGGCAGCTGATTGCTTTACCCGGCCATGTGGTGCAGGGGGAGTTACACTGGCAGAGGTCAGATTGCAGGGCTTTGTTTGGAGTCGGTTCCTATTTGACTGCAGCCTGTGCCGCCAATAAAAAGGTCTCCCCGAGAACAGCTGCTGCGTGATGCAGGCTCCTCGAATGGCTTCAGGCCTGCCGTCGCGCCTCCTCCCCCCGCACACGGCCGGCTTGCGAGCGATGATCCAGAGGCTTGGGTATCACTAGTAGCTGTGTGATTTATTACTAATCATGTTGCGGTGCTGTAAAGATATTAGGTTCCAGTGGGAATGACACTGCTGAATGAGCACTCCAGTCTGCCAAAATGAGACCTTCCGCAACTGATGTGTGATCCCCGTCGTCGTTGGCCTGGCTGTGATTTATGCTCTTTGACGGCTCAGCCTTATTTAATACTGCCCTTTCTGCAGTGGACGGACTGTGCCAGGGCACTGGTGTGGCCTCACAGGGCGAAATATGGGAAATATGGGTCTTTGAAGGGCACTGCTGTGAGATGGACACGGTAAAAGCTCCCCTCCATTTAAGCCACAAGAACTCAAGGAGACCAGAGACCAAGCTTTACACCTCAGCCCTGACAATATCCCTTGATTATTGGGCTTGTTTGTGTCCTTGTGCCCCTAGCACAGTTGTCCAGATGGTAGTCTCAGGTGTACAGATGTTGGCCCCTGGGCTTCACCATAAATCAGCAGACTGCCATGTGATTAGTCAGGCACAGCTTCAGCAAGCGACAAGAGCGAGTGTCACATCTCATCGAAAATAATGAGACAGGAGGACTAACAGTGAGTGCCTTATGCTGTCATTTGCAGCACAAAGTTATATGTAAATGAAAGCAAAGGTACACAACCTTGGTTAGATTCTACTGAATTAAATTTTGCGCAAATTAAAATCACACAGTAGCAAACTGAAAAACTGAAAAGACAATAATGTGAAGAGTTCTGATACCCTACCAGGGGAATTTGTGGCAACCGGTAACACATCCAAAAAAAATCACAGGAGTTCGCATGAGGCTGTTGGCTTCAGGTGCCAAGAGTGTGGTCATGCTCCAGTGCACTGTCACTCAGACGTTACCGTTGGCGATGGGAGGGGTTCCTGGGGTTAACCGTTACCTTAAACAGCACACCTGAGGTCTTACGAGCCTGTGACTTCTTACTTTGCTTTTAACTGGGAGCAATTTCCATAACAGAATGTAAGTACACGTGGAGCGACTGTTCACAATGCCTCTCTCTCTCCTAATTATCCTCATCAGCGCATTGCAGCTTATTAATCTCTCCAATGCACGCGAGCTGCCACTTTTCCCCAAAGGGTTTCTCACTGAGCGTCTGTCCTCACTTTCTCTCTCTCATGCAAGCTCACGCACACACACACACACACACACACACACACACACACACACACACACACATCTACAGTCCCTGCCACCCTGTAGGTCACACAATTTCTTTTATTGCTCAGGTGTTTGACCTCTGTTCGGGGCAAAAGCAGCGAGACAGGAGCACCTCTGCACAAATTCCCCGAGCTTATGTTTGTGACGCCCTCATAGCTTAATGCACGCCTGAGAGCCTGCCTGACGGACCCCCCCCCCATATTGGTTTATTTATTTTCACAAAGCTAATCACATTCAACTTGAGCCCCTGTCTCTCCATCCAGATTTTAGTAAATGTGCATCTTTCCCTACATCCTGTTTTTTTCCTTACAGTTTTAAATGTTTCACATGCCATTTAAAGGTGAAACATTGTGATCTGAGAATGACAAGCGGGTGCTTTGTGAATGTGTGGCAATGCTGGAAGCAGGGGGGGGGCATGGGGAGGCACAGAATGTACTGGCTGCTGTGTGCTACAGACTGTGGGCTCGTGAGAGACCTGCGAATATGAGACAGTGTCCATCCGTCCCTGCCCCCCCCAACATCCTCAGCTGCTCGGTGTATCTGGATGATCAAAGACATTCTGTCCCTGGAGTCTTATCTCCAGCACACTTAGTCTCAATAATGTACTTTGTTCCGTTCAGGAATACAGCAAAAGCTGAACAAAAAGTAATAAGGTCTAAGGTCTGCTTAGCGTGTGGCCGCCTAAGCAGACGAATCCCCAAATCACTGCCAATAAACTGATTTCGTTTTCTGGTGAAGGTGAGGTGGTGTGAGGGGAAAATAATCATATCCGCTGGTGCTCCGTCACGTCATTTTTTTTTTGCCTGGTGGTGATTTCTAAAAGACTTGCATTAAAGTGGTGTTTTAAATAATCAGCTACATTTTCTGGAGTTTAAGCAGCATTTTTAATTTCTAACAAACTGCCCAAAACTAATATGAGCATCTACTCTAGCCATGCACGTCACTAGGAAAGGGTTTGAATTACGTGAGTATAGTATTGTATATGGTGTCCTCTGTTGTGTGTCTATCATACTCTGCTGTCTTCTGTATTCACTGTTAATTTTTCCTCTATACTGTTGCATATCAGTAAGTGACATTTTTGTCACTTTGTTAAGGGCTTTAAGATAACTATGTTGAGAACGGTGCTATAGAAAAATAAACTGCATCATATATTCTGTAATATGTACTATAATATTTATACATGTAGAATATAATGGCTGTTCTGGGACGAATCCACATATACCTGGTCCCCAGGGATACGTTCACTTCTGAAGGGCTGCATTTCACAGTCGAGCTCAGATATCATTCAGTTCTCTACAGTTCTCTACACTGACTTCTTTACATTCCTCGGGATCAGCAGAGAAGACAAACATCAGCCACACAGGTGTCCTCAGCGTAGATCCACAGACCCAGGGGCAGGCTGGGTGGTTCCAGTCGTGCTAGTGTCTGCTGACACTGATGGTACTGGGTGACCGACATCTGGTACAAGCGCTTGGCGAGGACATCACTGCGCGGTGATAAAGTGCAGTGTGGATTTTCTGCATCCCCATTCACCTGTAGACCTCACTGATGACTTGTACCTCAAAGCTCTGTCCTTGTTCACTATGCATCTCCACATGCGCAGCAAAATGGCGGAACATATCTTCACCGCCCCAGTGGGGGGCGGTGGCACTGGAAAGCGATATGGATTTTAACACGTTTATTCCTAATGATAAGGTAATGTTCCTGGTAGGTGGCCAAAACTGCTAAAGCCCCTGGCTGATGGTGAAGGCCATTTAAGGCTTTACCTCTGGTTCCAGCTACACCTGACATTATGGTACCTACAGCGACGATCAAAAGAGCTAAATTCACTCGATTCACTCGGAATTGTAGTTGAAGGCGGCATCGATACAGGGTGACAGATAGGGGAACTAGGGACAGATTTGCCTGTGGGCTCTCAGATGGTTCAGTAATACCTGACTGACGAATCCCCTGGGTTGTATAGTCAGTGTCCTGCCATTTTGTAAAGGTCAAAGGCTGAGTTCCTGAATGAATGGGTTGGGCGTCACTGATGTCAACTGAATGCTACATCAGCTCAGTCTTCTTGCATTCCTTATCCAGTGTCAGGTAAATGTCAAAATGTCAAGCTTCTTAAACTGCTGACATGGATGGTGATCAAGGCCTTTACCACCGTGCCACCTTGACAACCATCTTTCACAGCCCTTACAGCCTCTATGTAAGAGGCAGGCTGGGGTGCCACTTCCCTCAAGGCGTGCATTGGTACATGTACAGCTTCTATGCAAGAAACCGGCTGGGATGACACTTCCCCCAAGGCGTGCATTGGTACAGCCTCTATGTAAGAGGCAGGCTGGGGTGCCACTTCTCCCAAGGCGTGCACTGGTACAGCCTCTATGTAAGAGGCAGGCTGGGGTGCCACTTCCCCCAAGGTGTGCATTGGTACAGCCTCTATGTAAGAGGCAGGCTGGGGTGCCACTTCCCCCAAGGCGTGCATTGGTACAGCCTCTATGTAAGAGGCAGGCTGGGGTGCCACTTCCCCCAAGGCGTGCATTGGTACAGCCTCTATGTAAGAGGCAGGCTGGGGTGACACTTCCCCCAAGGTGTGCACTGGAGTCTGTGCTGCCCTAGCAGTGGCTTGTAATGGTGAGACTAGTTAGACACTCTGCATAGTCCCAATCAAGTTCAGAGATTCTGTGTTGCCCTCTTATTCACTGGCAGCCACTCTGCAGGGTCACGATCTGAGACCTAAGATGTATGTCGGCCATGCACTCATCTACCCATATCCCAGTAGGTCAACAGATGCAATGCCATTAGAAATCATACATAGGAGTATATTTCTCTTCATCTTTGCCTATTCACCAGTCATCGTCCTCATCTGCATTGCAGCTGGCATCTAAGTCAGGGTGAAGATCATCTGTGCCAGGATGTGCCCTGGGAGGATGATAGATACTGTGGACCCTATAATGTTTACTGGGTGCTGCGGTGATGACCCTCAGTGCTGCAGTCCAGCTGCAGTCCTTAGCTAGGCCTCAGGCTCCCACTGTGGCCTTCTGTCTCCCAGGGGATGTTTGATCCTCAGGGAGTGGTCACTCTGGTAATTGGAGCCTGTTTCCCAGTGGCTATGCATTGCAGGGTCACTCAGCACCCCCTCAGTGCAAGTGCCAGGTGCACCACAATTTCCTGGGTGCCCCATCTGTTGTGCCATGCTGTCATCCGTAGCTGGGAGAGACACAGTTCCAGCACACCATTCCCGCTCTACCTCAGTAGTAGTGCAGTACTATGGGTGGTATAATCATCCAGAGCCAGCCAGGCTCAGGAAGCCGGAGAGCCATGATGCTTCCCCAGTCATCCCATACCTTCTAACACTGATCTTCATGCACCTGTTCCAGGAGCTCATTTATTTCTTCAACCAGTCCCAGTCTCACCGCCAAAGCCAGTATGGTATGGCAGAGCTCCATATCGAGACTGGAAGCTACCATTTTATCGTTCCGAACACACACACAACTCATACAACCAAGCAGGTCATCAGTGTATAAAATTACATGATAACCACAAACACTCTACAAACCATCAGCAAAAGACAGAGAATCATAAAATGAAACCAATAAAGAACACAGTCAACTAATAAATTGAACAGAACGCTGCCTTATGCATGTCACAAGGCATGCTGGGAGGGAAATTCTAGAATTACACAACAACCCCCACTTATACATTGCAAAATAAAGATCATTCATCCAATTGTGTTCTTTTTCTCCCGGTTGCTATTCCTTGACAGGGTCATGGTGTCAATAAAGTATAGCGACATGTACATAATTCTATGAAAATGTTTGTATTTATCAACAGGTTGGCTTTTTACCTGATAATATGTTAATGTCATGAATGAACATGCAGCCACCGTTATGTGAAGTGCTGTCAGCAGATGTTACACGCAGTGATGATACAACACAGCCGTGCTGAGCAAAGGGCGTCAGAAACACAGAGGCAGCCTGGCCCGGATTCGTGCGGGTGACCAGGGTGGCACATTCCCGCATGCGGTGTCACCCGACTTCATCATCCTCGACTCCCACGCTAATTTGTCATGGCCCTTTGGTGTCAGCAGACACCACGCTTTGAGGAACAGATGCAGGGGCAAGCGCTGCCCTCGGCCCTGTCCTGGAGGATCCATGTAACTGTAGCGGCGCACGACTGCAGCCACCAGCATAATAACTATGAAGACAGCAGTGCCCCTCCCACTAACCCCCACCCAGCCCTAACCCTAACCATAAATAACCAAACAAAATACATGACTTTTGGCATTTTTACTTTTTTGATTGTATTCACAGACCTTTGTGGGGACCTGAAAAATGGTCCCCACAGCATAAAAAGCAGGTTTTTATTACATTTTGGGGGCCATTTGGTCCCCACAATGTAATAGAAACCTAATCCACACACACACACACACACACACAAACTGCACCCCTGAGGGCTTCATCTTCAAAACACAACCGTCTCCCAGATCTCCAGCTCATGGGCATGCTCATTAGGATTTTGTCCTGTCTTTCAGGTCAGCTTACATCCTTCCCGAAGAGCAGTGCATCATGAGGTCAGGGCCGTGGAGGGGGGAATCACTTTGCTTTTGTGTGTCTTATTTAGCAGGTGCTATTTTGTTCATGATGTTTTTATTTGCCCACCCCCACCAGCTTTAGGTGCAGATCCATGTCAAAAGCCGAGGACTGAGAATGGTGCAGATTTATGGCAATAGACATGTGTGTTCCTTGGGAACATTCAACAGTTCACTGGGAATCCAGAGAAGATGAAACAGCAATGCAGGTGGACTTTTGGTGGCGAGACACTGCTGGAAATGTCAGGTAAAGATAGTTCAGCACCTGCAGCAAACCGACTCCTTTTAAACCGTCCCCCTGTCCGGGTGAATTACTGGGGAGTGAGATTGTTCTGTCACTGTGTAGCCAGAGCTTGGGGCGTAGGGAGGCAGTGATCACCTGAGCTTCCAGGCTTTGGCACCCAGGTCGACACTCACTCCTCTGGCACTGCCTTTGGTGTCGGCGGCTGGCTGTCTTTCCGTTCCCTGGGAGTCCTCTAGCTCCTGCACAGCAGTACATTGACGTTCTCCTGGGGTGCTCCTGCCAGAGCACGTCAGCTAAGGTCGACTCCTGTGAACCATCTGGGAGCGTTTCCCGGAGACGCCGCCTTTGCGCGGCCACACTGCCTGCTCTGCGCCGTCCTCTCACGTGTGGCAGCTCTGAGGGCGCCCTGAGTGCAAGGCGATCCTCGCAGTGCGTCCCGCTGCTGGTGGCGTGGGCTATGCAAGCACAGGAAGCAGACCAACTGTCCCCTGACTGGGAATGATGCTGAATAGAAATCGCTGAATTAATTTTTTAATACACTTTCAAAACAAATTTACACTAATCGAGGAAGCACCAAGAATGATGGGTGATAGAGTCTAGGTATGCACACATGTGTAATATATGCATTTCACAGCTACACAACTGCTTTCCTAACATTGCCATGTAGCTTCATGTTTTCAATTTTTTCATTCTTTGTCATAGTATTTGTTGTAACTTGATTTGAACTGTTATTTTAATAGGTTGGTTCCGCCCTGGGTGTGTCTAGAATTACCCAATCGCCATTCCTGGCACCAAAATGCCGCTCCATGCACAACTGTGGCCACACCTTCCCGTATGTCACATGTCCCGCTGAGGGCCGTGCACAGCGGGAAGCCCATTCTCATATCTGAGGGATGCAGATGGTGTCAGATTGTAATCTGCTGCAATTCCGAGGAAAAGGAAACAAATATCCCGGATGTTACTTTCAGCTTGTGTCCCAGGGAGATGAAGGCCTGCCTGCTCTGAGGGCATGTGGGAGACGGACCAGCGGCCGACAGATAACAAGGACCAGGGACGAGCAAGAGACTGAGGAGGAGGCAGGATGAATGAAGCTGAGCAGAGCGCCAAAGTGCATATGTCTGGTGGCCATCTTGAAGGTTCCAGTCACAGGGTGGTGGAGATGCACAAACGGAAGGCTCATATGGAAGCCCAAGCCCCCCCCCCCCCCCAACTCTATAGGGCCCATTAAGAGCAGAACTCTCCTTGGTGCTGAACGTTTAGCTTTTACTCTGAAACGGACGCCCTGATACACTCAGATAAACTCTGGTATGAACTTTTTTGAACTTCCTGTATTGAATGCCTGGTAAACAGTCCAAGAAATACACAGAGGCACAATTTTTCATTCAGTCATACGTAACACATACCTGGGTCCTGCGTTTGCATTCACATCCTGTGTACAGAGATATATTAAACACTTGCTGTTCCGCATTCATTAATATAAAGACGAGGATTAGCCATTTGTTTGAGGAATGTTCATAAAACAAGCAAACCTGACTCTCCACATTAATTCCAGATAAACTGATTACTAACCAGGGGCTCCTTCATTTGTTGACTTTTGCATAATACGTAGAGTTGCTGTGTGTTAACTGTTTGGACATGAAGAGCCCTGTTTGCAGGCTAAGATTACATTCATTTATTAAGTCACCATATCAGCTGGATGGGCAGTGTATTACACGGCCCAGGCCTTATGAAAGACACATCATTATGTATTTCATGTGTGAAAGAGCAACCTCTCATGCTTTCTTCACTCAATCTGCAACAAAAAGAAGCCCATGATTGCACTCAGGATATATGTTTTTTGATATTTAAATAGATTCAATTGCGTCTGCTGGGTTAATGTGTCTTGTTTTAGTGCATTTTGTAACAAATGAGAAAGATGGCATGTTTGGTATCAGCTACAGTGCTGCATTCGCTTACCACGCGCTGCTGGCCCCCTGAGTAAATTCACGATGGATAGCAGTACGGTGCAGCTACAACCTGACTGTATATTTGGGTGCAATTACTTAAAAACTGATAAAACAATGCAGCCTTCGGCATATTTCCACGCTGTGTGTTGGTATCCCGGTGGCTGCTAGTCTGTACACCGCATGGATTTCTCAAAGGTTTGATGAGGATGCACTAGGGGTGTGGGTAGCTCTTGGATGCGATGGAGTACACCCTTGTGCAAATTAATTGAAACACGTTGTCGCATCTATATGCAAACAGACTGACCACAGTTAAGACGGACATCACAGTCATATTAATTCATACTTCATACGGATTTAGGACCTGGTACACTGATAAAAATTGTATGGGAATAACCCAGGATGGAGCGCCAATCACAGGGCACACACACCATTTATGCCTATGGAGAATTTGGCACCTCTAATTAACCTCACCGTGCTTTTGGACTTTGGAGGGAAAACAGAGAACCTGGAGGAAATCCCATGAAAACGCAGGGGGGCGCCCGAACCCCCAGAGCATTCATATGAAACATACATGGATGGCTGAAGCACAGTCAGACCACACACATCTAACCCCACCCGAGCCGGCCAACCAGTCTGTGGGCACACTGCCTGCTCTGTCCATCCACTCAGTCATACCACCCAGCTCTAACCCCACCCGAGCAGGCCTGCCAGTCTGTGGGCACAGTGCCTCCTCTGTCCATCCACTCAGTCATACGACCCAGCCCTAACCCCACCTGAGCAGGCCTGCCAGTCTGTGGGCACACTGCCTGCTCTGTCCATCCACTCAGTCATACCACCCAGCTCTAACCCCACCCGAACAGGCCTGCCAGACTGTTAGCACAGTACCTGCTCTGTCCATCCACTCTCTGCCCTGTTGGCTGTGCAAACCAGCAGGTCCCAGGCCACTGCATGCATGTCTGTGTGACAACTTGTTTCAATGAATTTCCACAAGGGTGTACTTTTCATAAAACAGGATGATGCATGCTGAATTTAAGAGCTTTAAAACTGGAACAGAAGGTTTTCAGCATTATTGCTTTACATCAGATTAAACCTGAGACAAAGGGAAAATTGAGCGGTGAGACCACGGCTGTTTCACTGCTGACATTATGGATGTGTTGACGTTTCAGGATTCGCCATGCAATGTACATTAATCCTGTTAGGCACTGGCAGTCATGCTCAGTTCGTAACCAGCGCCAGTCGAAGCCCTAGGCAAGCTTCTCCACCTGCACCCCCTTGCACCCCCCACTAGCCTCACCGCCCAATTTCAGCCCGTCCCGGGGGGGAGGTTGCTGTTTGCTAAGTTGGCGTCCATTCAGAAGATGTCAGCCTGGCTTCTTGCCCATCGTGCCCTTGCCAGGATCCACCACTGTATCTAACTTAGTGGCATCCAGCCTATGATATACCGTATATATTTTATGTGCATTAATGAAAAATATGTTAAAGAACGAAATTTATACATAATTCAAAAATGTATGTCTCAGCTCAAACGATTCAGAATCTTTAATCTGAGTCGTTTCTCACTGCATCGCACGTCATGACCAGCAGAAAAGGGTCAGAAAAGGAGCAGAATTTCATCCCCCCGCCTCTACTACACTCCACTGGTGCGATTAAAGATGGCATTCCGCTTTCCTGTGGTGACAGAAAGACTAATTTCTCGAGTTTTCACACTTACTGTGTTCTGTGATGAAATTGCACACAACTGTAAACTGCAAAACTGAAACTATTTCATACAAATGAAGAGATTAAAACATACACCATGGACAACATTATGTATTATATATGTATTTAGATAGATGTATGTGCATACATACAATGGCCACTTTATTAGGTACATCTGTTCGACTGCCCTTTTAAGCAAATATCTAATCAGGGAATCGTAAGCCAGCAGCACAATGTATAAAATCATGCAGATACAGGTCAGGAGCTTCAGTTAATGTTCACATCAAATACCAGGGGAAGAAAGGTTATTTAAGTGACTTTGAACGTGGTGTGGTTGATGGTGCCAGATGGACTGGAAGGAATATCTCAGATCTGCTGCTCTAC